>CM050921.1:15528672-15886172 GCA_027742785.1 Vigna reflexopilosa
GCTTAGACACAGAAACACATTTTTCACCCCTTTGGGGGTAGATTTGGAGATGGTGACAACTCTCATTTTTCTCCTCTTTAGGGTTTCTATCTCTTTCATTCCATTCACCTAGTTTCTCCATGACGATGGAGAACTAATCTTATTTGTTGCTGGGGAAAGATGTAACCTCTAAACTCTCTTATATCAAAATCCTTATTTTATTTATAGGCATGCATATGCTTATCTTTATCAATTGTTGGGTTCCTTACCTTTGCTTAATGCTTTGATCGTTTAACTCATTCAGTAAATGTTGTTTGTCTTTATTGATACGGGAACATACAGTAATGTCATGAATTAGGGGGAATTCCTTGATTATGCTAATACCGCCTAGGGATAGGGGTAGGACGATCAATTGTATTTTGCTTCCATTTATCATGCATTATTAATTACTAGGGGAGGCTAGGGATAACAAGCCGGTAATTAGTAATAGGCTCTTTTCGCCAAGGGATTGGGTTAAGGGTAGACTAAGAAAGTTTGCATGACAATATGATAAATAAGCGAATTAAATAAGAAAAGTAGATATCAGAGAGTGATTGGGTGAAATCTGAATCCTAGCAACAAACTCATCTCATATTATCAACATCATCAATCCACTTTTGTGTTTAACCTCAATTGATCAAATTGCATTCATGTTTACTTTTCCGTACCTAATATTCAAAAATCCCAAAATATTGTTTTTATAGTCTTGATTGGTTATGCAAAAGCACAACGGTTTAGTGTCGTGAGTCTCTTGGGAAAACGATAATTGGACTTACCATTTATTATTACTTGATAAGATTGGTACACTTGCCAGGGGTTTAACAGTATACGATAAATTCTAAGTGATGTGGCGTTGGTGGAGTCGGTATAAGAGCTCAGATTTGAGGTTTTTAGGAAGTGAATTATTGGCAAGGAAGAAAAGAAAGGTGATACATCAAGTAGAGTTGAGCGAAAGATGGTAGCAAGTGTTATGGGGGTCCAGGATGTCTGGTGGACGCAAGTGAAGAAGATATGATGTTGTCTTCCCTAAGTATGAGGTGTGATTACAAGAGGGGTTTGATTGTTTCAAATCGTTTCGGGTGGTTATGGCCTTCAAAAGAAGTGTTGTGTTTTGAGAAAGAGAAGCAATGGTTAGGCATTAGAAGTAGGTCACATTATAAAGGAGAAAACGAAGGGTTGTAGGAGTCAGAAGAGGTTAAAATGAATATGTGGAGGAGAGAAGATAAATCTTTATGGTGTAAGGGTTTTGGTTGATGTTCTGCAACAAGCATTAAATTTTTCATACCTTGGAGAAGTGGTGTTCACTTTTGAATGGTTTCTAAAGCAGAACCGGTGTCAGTAATCTATTTAGGGGTGGTTCCTGTTGAAGTTATGTAGTGCAAGAGGAAGATGGAAGTTGGGTAGCGTAGTAGTGTTCGGACTCAATGTAATCATAGGGAGGAGTATAAGGTTGAAGAATCTAAAAAGAGAAATGGAGGACATGTGGAACAATCTAGTATAAATCTTAACAATCAGGAGTGATTTTGGGCATGTTCGTTTTGTGGAGTAGAAAACAGTGTTGAGGAAATAAATGACAAGGTTATCATGGAAGGGAAGAGTTATCAAGGTTTTGCAAGGTCGTGGAAGTTTTCAAGAAGGTTTTTCAAGGGCGATCATTTTCGGGTTACGATTGTCATGAGGAAGTGTTCTTTAAGTCACTAGTGAACAAGGGAGTTTGAGGATCAGAGTAGCGCAGCGGATGATGGTGAGCATGTTGTTGTCAATAATAGGTATGCATGAAGAGCTTTCATAATTGTGGATTGGTGGTTTGTGAAGGACGAGTTCTTTGAACCAGTATTGGTGTTGTTATACGAGAATGAGTTGGGAGTGTTTGGTAATCTTCAAGAGTCAGAAGTGAGTTTGGGTATGGAAGAAATAGGTATCAGGCATAGAAGATAGGTGAGCCTACGGTTTCAAGCTACAGGGTCAACTCTAAAGTAAGGAAGTATTAATGGGTTTGGAATAGGAAGAGTGGGTCAGTCGATGAAGGAGATGATTTGAGTTGTGGTTTTGAATTATAGTGGCAATCTAGAGGTAAGGAAATGTAAACAGATGGTTTGAACAAAGAGAAGATTCAGGTTCTTAATTTGATAAAGATTGAGTAAGAGTTGGTTGGAAAATATGAAGATTGGGGTATCTAGTGAAGTTGTATGGTGATTTCATTAGTATAGTTGTAATGCTATAACTAAGGGGTTTCTCAAAATGGTTGAGAAAGCGCAGTTTGGACAATCCTAGTTTGAGATGTATCATAATTTGACTTGATGCTGATCCAGCTAGGGATCTCAAGTCGAGGAGGTTTCAGATCTAAGTATGAATTACATGCTAGTGAGTCAAGGATTGCATATGGTCCAGGTTAGTGAGATAACGAAGTGAAGATAGGGTGCCTAAAATTTGTTTTGTCGTTGCGACGGAGGAGAGTTTTAACTTGGTAATGGGATAATATAATTGGAAACTACGCTACTCAAGAGTGTGGTGGTAGGTGATCAAAAGCATAACAGTTGGTAGTTAAATCGGAAGTGGTAGTGATCAAATCAGTGATATGGTGGTTCTTAAAAGAAACAACAGGAGGTAAAAGGGTATCAGTTAAGGGTTGATTAGAAGTGAAGGCTAGCAGAAGTTTTAGAAGAGAATTTTAGGAAGTAGAGAAGGATTGATGAGTGGTTATCGGTGTGGCAGACACAATAGGGTTGGTTGTGCGAAAGAAAGATTTTCAATAGCTAAAGTTTAGGGGTTCAGATTTGTTTTGAGAATAATGGCTAAACCAATCTACATTATTGAACACTAGAGCATTTTAACACAGAGGCATGGTTTTTCATGTTAGTAAGGTCGTTAGGGAGTAGTATCTAGCCAAATAGGTGGTTGTACTAGAGAACATGATGAGAGTAGGGTGTTCCTTCGATTTGATAAGTGAATTTTCGAGGACGAAAATTTTTGTTGTTGGGAAGGGTGTAAGAACCTAGATATATATATATATATATATATATATATATATATATATATATATATATATATATATATATATAGTAAAAAGGGTAGATAGTGTATTAAGAAAAAGCGGGAAAGAGCATTTTTTTAAAAGATAAAATAGTTTTATAAGAAATATCAGAAAAAGCTCACCTCATTTTCTTAAGAGCTTATCTCTCTAGAACTCACACCCTCCTTTTCCTCTGTCTTCTCTCTATCAAATCTCCTCCCTGAACCGTTGCATTGGCGTTTAGGTGGTGTACACGTGCTCCCGGAGTCGAGAGTTTCGACTTGAACCGATCAAGTTCGGGTTTTTAGCGGGTAAGTTGCTCTTCGCTGTTCTTTGCATGTGTGTTTTGCATCCTTCCTTCCAATCTCTGTTCAACCCTAGCTCTAAGAGCTGTTCATGATCACAATTCTGTGATCTGTAGGGCGCGGTCTAAGTTCTGTGTGACTCGGGGTACTGTAGGGCAAAGCTTTGGCACTGAGTTGTGAAGTTTCCTGGTAAGGGGAGCTAGTTTGCTTTTAATAATTGTAATAAGATGTTTATAATCTGTCATTTGGTGTGCATGTGATTATATGAATGTTAATGGTGTGAAATTTGGAAAAATATGAGTAATTACCCTTTTATGATGTGTTCTGAAAATTATGAATGAACTGTTGATGTATAACTTATAGTATGATGAAATGGAGATGTTGTTGATATAAAACTGTGTTATTATTGATTGTTGGAAGAATTGAGGATTTGATGTATAAATTGGAGATTAAAAGTGATGGGTGTTAGCATGTCAAATTTTGGATTAGTGAGTTTAAAGGAAATTCTGCAGTAAAATTGGAGACTATTTTTGCGGTATTTTAGACTTGTTGGAACTCTTAAAAAAGTAAAATGTAATCTATATTGGAGTACAGGTCTTGTTATGGTGTAGGTGCATGGTTTTTAGTCTAAAAGAGCGTGTTGAGTAGTGAAATGGTGAGGTGTGAGGTCTGCACTGTTTTGGAAGGTTAAGGGTATGTTATAACACTTATCAGGACTTGTTTAGATGACTAAACCTGTAAAATCTGTTCTGAAATGGAAAATGGCTTCATAAGTTGAGTTTTTATCCCATTTTAGGGGTTCTAAGGGGTGAAAATGAGAAGTAGGACTGCTACCATTCCTCAGTAAGTGCAATCCTTACCTTTCTAGAACTTATCAGTAAGTGCAATCCTTACCAACACCCATCAGTATGTGTACCTTCCTGGTATCCTTCAGTAGATACTTAATCTTCTAGCATCCCTTAGTAGATGTTATCCTAGTGGCATTCATCAGTAAATGATGTCATAACATCCATCAATAAATGTCTAATCATATAGCATACATCAATATATGCTAATTTTTCTTAACATCCTTCAGTAGATGTTGTCATCTCTGCCATCAAAAGCAGCATATAACCTAAAAAATAAAATAAAATAAAATAAATCAAATCAAATAAAATCAAATCAGTTGGGTTTGTCATTTTTCACATCAGGGTGTTGGTGAACCAGTTCTCCTTTCTTATCTGCCTCCTGATGATCTTGTGCTCCTAATACAACTTTTATCCTGCATACACTAAAGAACATTGCACTAGAGCACACAATTAGCAAAAAAAATAAAAACAGTAACAGATATATTAGTTTGTTTTAGAAAGATTAAGTCTAATTAGTTAAGAATCACACAAATAGAATAGTTATACCACGAGTCCCCGACAACAGCGCCAAAAACTTGTTAACACACTGGCAAAGTGTACCAGATCGTATCAAGTAGTAATAAATGGTAAGTACGAGTATCGTTTTGCCAAGAGACTCACGACACTAAATAGTTGTGCTTTTGCTTAACCAATCAAGACTATAAGAACAATATTTTGGGGTTTTTGAATGCAAAGTGCGGAAAAATAAACATGAATGCAATTTGATCAATTGAGGCTAGACATAAAAGTGAATGGATGATGTTGATAATATGAGATGAAAATGTTGTTAGGGTTTAGATCTCACCTAATCACTCTCATGCATAAACGAATTCATCTTCTTCATTAATGTTAATGCAACTTTCTATTTTACTCTAAACCTGATCTCTCGGTGAAAAGAGCCTAATCACAATTACTAGTTTACTATCTCTAGTCTCCCTAGTAATCATTCATGTAATATCCACAGAAGCTTAAAGCAATTGACTTTCGTATTCCTATCTCTAGGTAATATTTCATCATCAAGAGAAATTCCCCAGTTCTAGATTTCTCTGTATGTCTCCACATCGACAAAATCAATGATCATGCATTTGAATGAGTTAAAAAAATCATGCATAGAGTATAGAGGAAAAACCCTAACAAATAATGAATGTAAGCATATATATTCAAGAACAATTCAAATACAAGAGAGTTTAAAGCTTACATCATTTCCCAATAACATATGAGATTAGTTCTCCATCGTCATGGAGAATCTAGGTGTACAATGAAATGGAAGAAGATAAAACCCTAGAAAGAGAAAAGGATAGTTGTCAATTCCCCAAATCTGCCCCCAAAGGGGTCAAAAATATGTTTCTGTGCCTAAGCCATCAAAACATACATTCTCTAGGGTGTCCAGATCGTTAAATAGGCCAGACAAATAACAGAAAACGGGTCCAAGCCCAAAACAGATCATAAAAATAGCAGAAAAACTGGCCCAGATCCACGAAAATGGCGTTTATCGCTACAGTACCGCTCAACGGTAGGTGCGACACTCAGAATGGAGCCTAACGGTGTCACCCAGGTGAAAAACAGTGAAAAACTGGTCCAGAGATTGGCGCTCAGCGCTAGCCTGGCGCTCAACGCCACCTGCGATACTTATACTGCACTCTGATTGACTTTTCGGCATTATGGTTGACTGGTTGACTTTCCTGGTTGACTTTTCTGGTTGACTGGTTCACTTTTCTGCATTCTAGTTAACTTTTCTGCACTACAGCCCCTTGATACTTCAACCCTTCTTTCAAATCATTCCAAAAACCTAAAAAATCAAGGGAATTTAGTAATAAAATCATCAAGTAAATCTTCAACTCTCTTATTCACAAAAACTAAAGCAAAATCATGAGTCAAAGCTAGTTTCTAAGTCATTAAGGGTGTTTTTGATATCAAAATTAAGTGTAAAAATAACGGTTTTTGAACCGTTATCACAACCCCAAACTTAGAACTTTGTTTGTCCTCAAGCAAACAAGATGAAACTTAGTCTTCCATCAATCATCACAATGGTTCAATCTCATTCAAAAGCTCTTTCTTTCAAGATAAGTAATCACTCAAATCAGCTCATCAATAGAATTTAGTCAATATGTGCACATGCTTTGATTCACATTACTCATCATGGTGTTCACACAATCAAATAATATTCCAACAGATGCTATTCTCATGAATAATTAATTAGCTAAGCATAAATGCAATCATAGATTCATGGAATTCTTTCCCACCAAATAAAGTGTTTAACTAAAACACTCAAAAGTATATAACTCAAACACTCAAAAGTGTTTCACTCAAAGGTGTATAAAGGCCACTCCTTCCCTCTACTATCCACATGTCACATAGAAAAAAATTTCCTTTCATTTACCACAATCAAAATTCTCACACACACATGTCATCACAAGGACTTTCTCAAGGCCTATAATGTGGCTTGGGCTAACAAGAAAAAATGGTTTTTCTAGATCACAAAACTCTTCAGTTAAGAGAGTTATTTATACATTCATAATTCAAGCACAAACTCTCTTTAACCAATCAATCTCTTTCCCAACTTTCCCTTTTTTTTTTCATTGAGCTTATCTATCTTTTTCATTCTATCTTTTCTATCTTTTTCATCTTTTTCTATCATTTTCATGCTTTGCTCAATACCTTAGCTCAATGCTTTTTCTTTCTTTTTCAACTTTCCCAACAACCCCAAATTTGAACCTTTATCAATACCATGCAATAATTCTCAACTTAACTCAAGGTAAAGATTTTTTTCACAAGGGTTTTCATCTTGTTTAAGGCTTAGGTTCAAAAAGGGTAGAACACATGGTGCTCTTTTTTCTTTGGGACGAAAATTTATGCGTTAGCTAAGAAAGGGTTTAATCAAAAATGACATTGATCATATGACACATGCATACAATTTAGTCAATCATATAAAATTGGGCAAAATTATTCATGCTTTCAAGTAGATAGCAACCATACAATCAAAAACTCTAGAGTTCAAAACCTTACTCATAGACTCAATCACTATTCCAGATATTATAGATAAACATCCTGCTTAGCATCATAATCACAATCACGACATCATCATGCATATGTTCACATAGCTTGTGAACCACCACCTGTATATCAGCATATTATGCAATCTCACATCATCAATATCAAAGCATCATCAAGCAATTACACACAAATATCAATATCAAACCACTGCATCAGATATATTGTCTAACCAAGTTCATCAATCCTACACTACTTAACAGAAGCAAATTAGTTCAAAATACAAAAGATAGAAAAATCATGTTCTAGTGCAGATAACATCCATCAGTAGATGCTATCTCATCATCTTCCTCCATAGTTGGAGTTTCAGCTGCTCCAACTCTGATTTCTTCCTCTTGTTCCCCACAATCTTGATCCTCTTTCCTGATGAGGAGGTCATCCCTACACCAAGTACAATTCACAAAACCACAAGGAATCTCATTAAACATTAGTAGAACACAAAACTTCTTCCAAGGAATGTGGAGGAATCAACCCCAAATAGATGTGCTCTCACAACACCCCAAACTTGGATGTTGACATAAGTTCAAAATTGATAAAAATTGGGTTTTCAAGAGAGAGGATGATAAGAGAAGTGATGGGAAAGCTTTGGAAGAGTGTTTGAAAGTAAAAGAGAGTTTAGGGATCTAATAGAGAGTGCTTGGGCGAGCCCTAAGGGGTGTAAAAATCACATAACGAGCCAAGGCAACAAAGCCCAATTTTAAAATCGTATTACACGTCAGTGACGCCACCGCCCGACGGAGAGTGCGATTTTCTTTTTCCCTTATTTGCTTTGTTTCAAAACCTTTTGACCCTATAACTCTCAATTTCGACTTTCAAAATTAAATTTTCATCCAATTCCCAATCACTTAACTCAAATATGCAACAATTAATCCCTAAATGCAACTAAAACAGAATTAAAACATGCAATAAAAAATCAATCAACCGGGTTGCCTCTCAGGTAGCGCTTGTTTAACGTCACGAGCCTGACCCAAACCTTTCTAGCACTTATCAGTAAGTGCAATCTTTACCAACACCCATCAGTAGGTGTACCTTCCTGGTATCCTTCAGTAGAAACTTAATCTTCTAGCATCCCTCAGTAGATGTTATCCTAGTGGCATTCATCAGTAAATGTTTTCAGTGACATCCATCAGTAAATGTCTAATCATATAGCATCCATCAGTAGATGCTAATTTTTCTTAAAATCCCTCAGTAGATGTTGTCATCTTTGCCATCAGAAGTAGCATATAACCTAAAAAATAAAATCAAATAAAATACAATAAAATAAAATCAAATCAAATAAAATCAAATCAAAGAAAATAAAATAAAAGATAAAAATTCAGAAACTGGGTTGCCTCCCAGCAAGCGCTCTTTTAACGTCATTAGCTTGACCCGGCAAGCAAAATCTCGGAAATTTCCTTGTCACCAACTCTAAGGATCCTCAATCTCAAGAACTCTGTTTGCTTTGATAGTCTTGACAACCTATAACCTATTCTTGAATTTCACTGGTGTGCCAGGTTTGGGTTTGTCACTTTTCACATCAGGTTGTTGGTGAACCAGTTCTCCTTTCTTATCTGCCTCCTAATGATCTTGTGCTCCTAATACAAATTTTATCTTGCATACACTAAAGAACACTGCACTATAGCACACAATTAGCCCAAAATACAAGAGAGTTTAAAGGTTACATCATTCCCCAATAACATGAGATTAGTTCTCCATCGTCATGGAGAATCTAAGTGTACAATGAAATGGAAGAAGATAAAACCCTAGAAAGAGAAAATTAGAGTTGTCAATTCCCCAAATCTCCTCCCAAAGGGGTGAAAAATATGTTTTTGTGCCTAAGCCATCAAAAGATACATTCTCTAGGGTGTCCAGGTCTTTAAATAGGCCAAAAAAAATAACAGAAAATGGGTCCAAGCCCAAAACAGATCATAAAAATAACAAAAAAATTGGCCCAGATCCATGAAAATGGCGCTTAGCGCTACAGTACCGCTTAGCGGTAGGTGCGACACTCAGAATGGCGCGCAATGGTGTCGCCCAGGCGAAAAACAATGAAAAACTGGTCCAGAGATGGGCGCTCAGCGCTAGCCTAGCGCTCAGCGCCACCTGCGATACTGAAACTACACTCTGGTTGACTTTTCAGCATTCTGGTTGACTGGTTGATTTTCTTGGTTGACTGGTTGACTGGTTCACTTTTCTGCATTCTGGTTGACTTTTCTGCACTGCAACCCCTTGATACTTCAACCCTTCTTTCAAATCATTCCAAAAACCTAAAAATCAAGGAAATTTAGTAATAAAATCATGGTTAAACACCTTCAAATGTCCCTATTTATGTAAGTTTTTCCCAGTTTCATCCTCGTCTTATTTTCTTTTCAATTTGATCCTTATTACTGAATAATTGACTCAATTGAGCCATCACCGTTAAATGAACTTAACCCCGTCAAGTTTTTGCTGACCTGTGAGGGTGACGTGGTTATTATTTAAAACGTGGCTTGCACAGAGGGTCATCAGTGTTTTTGATTAATCACGTGGCATTTTGCAAATAATAAATTTAAAAATTTGGGGTTTTCTGAAACATTTTTACATTAGGGTTCGTAAATTAGATTTTCGTTTTGAAATTAGGAAGAGATTGTGAAGCGGAGTGTATTGCAAGCACGCGAACTCCATAGTGGGGAGGGAAATTAGGGCATTTCAGCTTGGTCATTGGAGTAAGGGTTGCTTTTTGGAGGTTGGACGTGAATCGCGAAGACCTTCAACGTGTATCGGAAGCAGTGGTGGTGTCGATTTTCGTTCCAGGTTAGTACATGTACTATACATACACATCAATTTAGTATTCGGTGGATGTTGTTGTTATCTAGTGAAGCTTTTTTTAATGTGGGGTTAGGGTTGTCATTCTAAAAGGTTCTACGCATATAGCGATTGTGGTCCCACCTGTCTCCCCCATTGTTAAATATCCTTATCTGCTGTCAATATCAGTTCATTAAAGTTTTAATATTTGTCTTTTTACGTTTAATTATAAGTGTAGAATATTCTTCATTGTCTTGTCTGTCATGGAGGTTGATTGTAGTGCTCTTTCTGATCCAGATTTGGAAGATGATGACATTAGTGATACCTCTTTATTCAATGATGAGTGGGAATCTGAGGGCCTAAGTTCTCCTGAGATCAATGATGAAGAAAGTGATGTTGAAGAGGGATATGGAAAATTTATTACATTCAATATTCCAAAGAATATGATTGATTTCAAGTGGGAGCTGGGAACATATTTTGGGCAGAAAAAAGACATCATGGATGCCATCAAAACATATGCACTAGAGAATGGAAGAAATATGAAATTTATGAAAAATGATAAGAAGAGAATAAGGCTTAAGTGTGTGGGAGCAAAAGGAAAATGTCCTTGGATGGCTTATTTTGCTTACATGGAGGTAGTAGATACATGGCAATTGAGGACTGTGGTGGACAGACACACTAGCAGTAGGGAGCACCAGTTGGGTGTGTTCAATGCAAAATGGCTAAGTAAAAAACTGGAAAAAACAATGAGAGAGAATCCTAATGTTAAGGGAGTTGACATTACAGATAAAATAAGTAGGAAATGGAACATAGCAATATCTAAAAATATGGCTTACAGGGCAAAAGCGTATGCTTCAGACAAAGTGGAAGGGTCCTTCACAATGCAATATCTTAGAATTTATGATTACGCTCATGAGTTATTAGAAAGAAACCGAGGGTCCACTATCAAGGTTGCAGTTCAGGAGAATGATGGAAAACACATATTTTTGAGGTTTTATGCATGCTTCAAGGCATGCAAAGATAGCTTTGTCTTATGCACGCCAATCATTGGCCTTGATGGAGCCTTTTTGAAAGGTAGATACCGTGGAGAGTTGTTAACTGCTGTTGCTCGAGATGCAAATGATCAAATGATGCCACTCACATATGCCATAGTTGAGGTTGAGAACAAAGACACTTGGTCATGGTTTATGGAGCTACTCATTGAAGACTGTTAACACTCTGGCAAGTGTACCAAATCGTATCAAGTAATATAATTGGTAAACCCAATATCGTTCTTCCCAAAGGACTCTTACGGCCTAATCTTTCGTGTAAACTAATCGCTTGAGACTTGAGAAAAGAAATTAATTTGAATGGTTAAATGCAAATCAAATGTAAACATGAAAATGTAGTGATTCAATTGACTAAAAGAAAATATGGATGAATGGAGTTGTTGGGGTTTACAATTTCATCTTATCCACCCTCACATATCTACTCTTTTTATTTAATTTGCTTATTTATCATACTGTCATGCAAACTTTCTTGGTCTACCCTTAACCCAATCCCTTGGTGAAAAGAGCCTATTACTAATTACCGGCTTGCTATCCCTAGTCTCCCCTAGTAATTAATAATGCATGATAAACGGAAGTAAAATACAATTGACCGTCCTACCCCTATCCCTAGGCGATATTAGCATAATCAAGGAATTCCCCCCAGTTCATGACATTAATGTACGTCCCTGTATCAATAAAGACAAACAACATTTACCGAATGAGT
This sequence comes from Vigna reflexopilosa, assembly GCA_027742785.1. NCBI lineage: Eukaryota > Viridiplantae > Streptophyta > Magnoliopsida > Fabales > Fabaceae > Vigna > Vigna reflexopilosa. Next base: position 15,540,462 of record CM050921.1, read on the forward strand.
TAAACGATAAAAGCATTAAATACAGGTAAGGAACCCAACAATTGATAAATCAAGCATATGTAAACATATAAACTAAATAAGAATTTGGATATATGAGAGTTTCAAAAGATTAAATTGTTCCCCAACAACAAAGGGTTTAGTTCACCAAAATCATGGTGAAACTAGATGAAATATAATAGAAGAATGGAAAAGCAAACCCTAGGTTTGATAAAGTGGAGCCTAAGCATCCAAGAAATCTCCTCCAAGGTGTGTGGAACCACTCTGGACGTTTCTTTCTGCCAAAGCAAACCCTATGACCTTCCTACTTCATTTCCATCTTCAATTCTCATCAAAAACCTTGCAAAACAATGCAAAACAAGCATAATATCCCTAAAAACAACTTTTGACCCTCATGTGGCACAACTTAAGAGTTTTACTTGATTCTAAGCTCATTTTAAGTTACAAAGGGTGTGTTTTGATATCAAATTTATGCATGCAAAATAACGGTTTTTAGACCGTTATCAAAGACCTAGGTGGACCTAAGGTGTGTTCTTCACTGACATTGATATCAGATCAACAAAAGGTATGTTTTTAGTCTTTTATCATGTGAAAAATTTAATGACAGTGTTGTATGTGAAAATTACATCTTACTTACATTGGTTAATTATAGGGTACAACAAGTACAAAGAAAAATAAATTTCACTGCAAATGATAATTTCATTAACCTTTGAACATCTTCATTTCAGTAAACAACTGCAACTAACACAAAAGAAAATTACATCTTCATGACATTAAACAACTGCAACTACACATAAACACAAATTATCATGCCCTTCACCAACCTCTCATCATTTGCTTCCAACACCTCACAGCTAACACTTTCGTCGTGACCGCAATCAGCTAACCCTCTGAAGTAGTTACATCCAATAGTTTGAGATCCAACCTTATACCTAGGGCAACCCCAAAATTGTTTCCCTCGATTCTTAGTGGTTTTCGCAGTCCTCAGCACACACTTCTATCCACAATGGCAACTCAGTGACGCCTCCTTCTTGCTCCAGCCCCCATCTCCACGATAGCTCACACAGCAAAGTGGCTTTTGACACTCATTGCAAGTGCAAGATGAAGACGAATGCTACATAGACATGGTTCGTTGCGTCTTCCGAACCCTAAATGCGACACACTTCTCTCTTCAGTAACCTTCAATTGCTTTGCAATATTCTGAAAAAACGAACCCTAATGCCCAAATTTATAAAATCACTCTTACCAACTTCTAAAACGAACCCCAATTTTTAAAATCTTCTTTTAACAAACTGCCACATACAAGGGTTCATCAATAAAAACCACTCAAGACGCTCTGCGCAAGCCACGTTTTAAATAATAATCATGTCAACCTCACAGGTCAGCAAAAATTTGACAGGGTTGATGAGTCAATATTTTCTTGACTTCACTTAGTTTATTGTGCTAGAATTAATCAGGGAATTATGCTTAAATATCCGATATTTTCCCGGTTTTGTTAATTGTGCTTAATTTGACCAGAAATTCTTATTTTAATTAATTTGAGTTATCTGAGCTAATTATTTGCATTATTAATTGGAGGGAAAATTTTGGAAATACAATTTGGGACATTTAGAGGTTAAATAAGCAATTGAATGGAGAATTGGCCACAACCCATAATGGAAAGGGGTGTCACGTTCTAATTAAAAAAAGAGTTGCAGCCTCTAGCAAAGAAAAAAAACACTTAATTGTGTGAAAAAGCAATGTGATATTCTTGGAGAGTATGCGTTGATGGATGAGGCTGGTGCAGCGAGGATGGTGATTAAATTTCTTTAATTGAAGCATTAATTTTTCTTGAAAGCATTGTGCATTCTTAAGCTGCAGCACGTCCGAAAGGGATACGCTGATGGCATTTGGAGAAGTGGTGTGACGGGCCTGCAAGTGTGAAGCTCGTGGATTTAATTTGAAGGGTGGCATTTCATTCTCCTGGAGAAACAAGTGGTCATTTCATCAGTAAGTAGGGCCCATGGGGCAATTGATTTTGGGAAATTTCTACATCCAGAAAAAAAAAACACTTGCTAACCAGTTACTTGGAGAGAAGAAAAATAATAAAAATGCTGATGGGTTTGCTTTAAAAGATTTGGACTTTCAATTAGAGAAAGAGGGTGTCACAACCAATCTTCACCACGACCCAAAGGGGATTGGAAGCAAGTTGCTGGCTGACACAGACTCAATTAAAAATAAAAGACACCACCTCCCTGCTGCACTCCCCATTCCACGGTCCAGCAAAGCAAGCGACCCATGGATCTTTGGTCAACAACACATGAATTAGGAAAGGATCCATCATTTTAAGGGCATCTTTTCTTTTCTTTGAGGAGCCGCCACACAGATACTTGGCAATGGAAGGCTACGGATGAGAAGGAGATTCATGATGTAGGATTAGGATATTTTTTTTGCTTATGGAGACGAGCAGTGATTGATTTTGGGCGGTGCAGCATGAAGCACACAGGTTATGGCTAGCAAAATGGGAACTCCAAAGATGCGTTTTTTTATTTCGTTTTCTGAATTTCCAAGGGTTATGCGTTACTGTATTTTGTTCGTTGCATTTAAAAAATGGATTCACGCACTTCTACATTAAAGTCTTATTCCAAGCTGCATTCCATTTTCTTAGCTTAAGCCTAGAAGTTTTCATTCCTCTTACAATGTGCCTTCATTTGTAGCTTATAAGCTTTGCATTTTCCAAAACCTGCACGGTGCTCCTAGATTTAATATGCAATTTATTTTTAGTCAGCAATCCCATTTCAGCTCATGCGTTTTTTTTTTATTTATTTTTTTATTTATTTATTGCATTTAAATGGTTCACACAACTTTCATTAAATTTTCTTCTCACATTGTGCTTCTACACATTGCTTTTAATTCATGGAAGATGCATTTATGATTTAGCAATTTCAAGTGAGTCACGCAAGTTTATTTAATTTAATTGTGATGTTAGCCTAGGTTACTCGAGTTGGTCATTATCAATATTACTTTGTTTCCTTGAGATTTCTTGGATTGTTCTTGTGTTTATTCTGCTCTGCCTGACACTCTTTGAAATCTGACTGTGTTCTTGCAATGGGTATACGCTTAGGTAATTGGTGATTGCATCTTCGCTTAGTGGATCGATCTGTATAGAACACATAGGATGGAATAGGTGTATTGTGTTCTCTTAGTTCGTGATTATGATAGCATGATTAGTCTTCGCTTAGTCGGTTAGCTGTGCTGGATTAGAGGTTAGAATAGTTTATTCATGAGACTCTTGCACTTTAATTGCCATGCTGCTGCTCTGATTTGACTCAATATTTAATTTGTTGTGTGCTTGCGATTGAGTATACACTTAGTTGCCTAATCGGTGTTTAATCTTCGCTTAGTTGATTAGACTGTATGGTGCATGACTGATTAAATTTGTGCATTGCATTCGCTTAGTTTGCAATTCTGAAAATTGAATTAGCCTTCGCTTAGTTGGGTGATTCATGTTGGATTTGGATTAGAGTAGTGTGTACTTGTCATTAATCTGTGATTGGAAGCATAGTAATTGAGTTAATGACCAACCGTTTTTATTCTGTAGTTGATTCCATTTTTACATTTATGTATCGATTTCTGTTTACATCTGTGTTTACATTATTTTTTGCATTCGTGTTTAAATTTAATCCGCATTCACAAAACCTTTCAACAACCCCCCCCCCCACAGGGTTAAGTTCATTTAACGGCGATGGCTCAATTGAGTCAATTATTCAGTAATAAGGATCAAATTGGAAAAAAAAAAAAGACGGGAATGAAACTGGGAAAAACTTACATAAATAGGGACCTTTGAAGGGGTTTAACCTAAAATCATCAAGTAAATCCTCAACTCTCTGATTCACAAAACTAAAGCAAAATCATGAGTCAAAGCAAGTTTCTAAGTCATTAAGGGTGTTTTTGATATCAAAATTAAGTGTAAAAATAACGGTTTTTGAATTGTTATCATATAGTGTTGGGGAGTGCCAATTGAACTATACAAGTGCAAAGACTACCAATAGTTCGACAGTTATGCAAATACGGATGAGTCGTGTTGAGTACTTGGTGCATGGTTAGAATTGTATTCCTTTAATTGCTTTCTTTATATATAACTAAACATGATGATACTAATTTACTATGCTATATGTATATTATTTGTTTACCTAGCTCACCCTTTTGTTTGCTTGTGTGTGCTTGTATGTTTGGTGTTTCCTTTTGCAATGATCATCCACTTGGATGTGAGCAGAGGTTGAAAGGTGTCCCTGGAGCCGGTCTTGGAAGGAGATGACACCGTTGCCTAATTCTTTTAGGAGTCTTAATTAAGTTGATGTATTTTGAAATACTCTAAACTATTTAATTTTAAATTTTATCTTCTTTAAGGATGACTGTACTTCATAAGACTTTATCTACAAGTCTGACTCCTAACTGTTATCGAGTATTTAAATATCGACTTATATATATGTGTGTGTGCATGTGTGTGTTTGTTGTGTATATATTTGGGATGTCAAATTTGTTACTATATATTATTATATTATAATACAATATATAATTAAAATAAAAATATAGAAAAGAATATATAAAATAAAATTAATTTATTTATTTAAATTTATATTTTGTAAATTAATTTATTTTATTGTATTATTATTTTGAAATGGTGTAGAACAGATAATATGAAGAGAATTTACAAAACTAAAAACAAAAAATTTAAAAACATTTTTAAAAAATAGAAAGTTAATCTGATAAGACGTAAGAGTTAACAAAATGTGGTTATGCAACCATCCTATTAATTGAACTTCATAATGTGCACCTTTCCTTCGACACGGGTCACAAATTTTCAGATATTCTGACCCATGAAACGCTAATTAAATTTTTTTTATTATATATAATTTTATTTTTAATATCTTTTAATCAAATTTTACAAAATCTCACATCTTAAACTTATCATCATTGACTATAATCTTGATTAGAAATGTCTTAATTCCATAGTTTATTGAATCTAAAGCCAATGTGGGAATTGTTTAGTTTATGTTTAGAGAAATAATAGGGGATGAATAGTTTAAGAGAAAAGATTGAGATAACTATTGGTTGTTAGCCAGCGCAGACTATTAATAAGAGAATGCCATAAACATTAAATTAAAAAAAAAAAAAAGTATGATTTCGCTTTCGGTTCCATTAATGGGTCCAAGTATCATCCACTTCTTTTCAACATTAAAAGAAAAAATATATTTTGTTAAATAAGTTATAATTTAATATTAACTTTTATTTTAATAATTGATTATTATTTAAAAGTATTTTTTTCTTTACTATTGTGAAGAATTGGATAATATATTATTTTTATATAGTTTTTCTTCTGATTAAAAAATAGAATATTCTTGTTTAAATGGAAGTTCTAGAGACTAGAAGTTAAAATTATGTATATTTATATAAACGGACAAAAGTAATAGCTTGAAGTAATTTTAGAAGAAGAAGTAATGTGTAACTAAAGTAATATTCTTTGTTATTGTTATAAATTAGAATTACGTAAATATATTATTTGTGTGTATTTTAATTTTGGATTCTATTATTTTTTATTAAGGTTTTTTAAAATCGAAAATTATTATTATTTATTCCCATATTTATGTGATAGTTTTTAACTAATTATGTGTTAAAGGTACAGTTAAATGAAAATTTTGAATAATTGCTTTGAACTATTATGTTATCTATCCTGTGACGAATGAATGTTAAGATTGAGATTAGTGGTTTCAAATTTTGGAAGATTAAAAATTAGAATAATATTTTTCAAAAATTAAAACGAAAGTTCATACATTTCCCAGGGATTAGAAATTTTAATTTTAAAGAAACTAAAAGCACATAGAGATGATCATAATTAGGTTTTTAAATATGTAAATTTGTGTGCTAACTCATTAAGATTTTTATAATTAAATCATGAGTGGAATTTGAGACAAGCCAAAATTTAATGGGACTAGATAATTTTCATTTTTTTTTAAATGAAGAAAAAAATATAACTTTGATAAAAGTTAAAAGTTACTCTAAATTCAAAATAAAAATTTAGAAAAAATATTCTAGAGAATTTTTATGAATTAGTTTATGTATAAATTATCTTTCACTTATGAAAAAGCTAAATTGTCCATGTATATATGTTGTACTTTATTATTATTATTTTTCTTTCGTATAAAAAGTTAACCTAAAGGTACTAACTAGCTAACATAGCCATATATCGTGGCTTCCATTGATTTGCATGGTTGCTGTTCTTCCCATTACCTTTTAAGGTTTCATAAACAAATGGCAGGAACAAGAAAACACAGTCAAAGGTTTTTGATGTGATTGTTTTCGAAATATTGATACGAGAAGTTGAAGTTTGATTCAATATATCAAGTGGCTCCAAAATACTTAATGTGACTCCACTGAAGCTTTCTTGTTTGGATAGTTGAGACTCAACCTCTCATCATCACGTGGGATCATACTTCAAATAAAAAATCATCATCATCATCGTTTCATAACCTCATCAATTTATTAATTAACAACCATACAAATTGTTATTTTGTTAAATTGGTTGTACAATTTTTTTTTTTAAATATCATTCAACGTGGTGATAACGACAAGACAAAGACTTCCATTCTGAGACCTTTTATTCACTCCACTAACCATGCTTTTTTAATGTATAAACTAAGTGATTCTAAATTATTGGAAATATTTAATATAATTTAAAGAATAAATATTTAAAATAAAATTTTATAAATACCATTTATTTATATGGAAAAAGACACAAAAAAGATCAATTTATAAAGTTTTTAGTTTATCATCTATTCTTTTTTAAGACATTAATATTTATAAGGTTCAAAAATTCTTTCCTTAACTCGTTCGATTTAACGAGTTATTGTATCTTAAAAAAGAAATGTATATAATTTTATTTTATCTTATACAGTGAAGACATTTTCTCTTTAAAAATAATATTATGTGTGTCTCAACCCAAAATATTTATTGTACCGTATGGTATCCTAGGGGACCGTACGGTCTCCTGCGCAAAGGCAGACCGTCCGGCCATGTTAAGATCCTGGCAAGTGTACCAAATCGTATCAAGTAATAAAAATCGATAATCCCAATATCGTTCTTCCTAGAGGACTCCTAAGGCCTCATCTTTCGTGTAAACAAATTGTTTAAGACATGAGTAAAAGAAAATTAGTTTAAATGGTTTGAATGCAAAACAGAAATAAACATGCAAATGCAGGAATTCAATTGACTAAGAGAAACTATGAATGAATGAGGTTGTTGGGGTTTACAATTTCATCTTATCCACCCTCATATATCTACTCTTCTTATTTACTTTGCTTATTTATCATATTGCCATGCAAACTTTCTTGGTCTACCCTTAACCCAATCCCTTGGTGAAAAGAGCCTATTACTAATTACCGGCTTGTTATCCCTAGCCTCCCCTAGTAATTAATAATGCATGATAAGCGGAAGCAAAATACAATTGATCGTCCTACCCGTATCCCTAGGCGGTATTAACATAATCAAGGAATTCTCCCCAGTTCATGACATTACTGTACGTCCCCGTATCAATAAAGACAAACAACATCTACCGAATGAGTTAAACGATAAAAGCATTAAATACAGGTAAAGAACCCAACAATTGATAAGTCAAGCAAATGCAAGCATATAAAGTAAACAAGAATTTGGATATATGAGAGTTTCAAAAGATTACATTGTTCCCCAACAACAAAGGGTTTAGTTCACCATAGTCATGGTGAAACTAGATGAAATATAATGGAAGAATGGAAAAGCAAACCCTAGATTTGATAAAATGGAGTCTAAGCATCCAAGAAATCTCCTCCAAAGGTGTAAAGCTGTTGTGGACGTTGTTCTCTGCCAAAAGAATTACATTTGGATTCGCACTAGGGCTATATATAAGCCAAAAAGATAACAGAAAAATCTAAAAATCCAAAATATAAAAACAGACAACCGCCCAGGCGCCAAAATTAGCCGCTCAGCGGTTTGCCTCAACACACGCCACCGCCCAGGCGCCTAAAATGACCTCTGGGCGGTTTGCCTCTTGTCGCTCTGGACGCTTAGCGTCACCGCTTGGGCGCCAGACAGTACTTTTCCTCGAACTAGGACGCTCATCGGTGGAATTTACCACTGAGCGGTTCACAGACTCTTCTTTTCTTCCTTTTTCTCCTTCATTCTTGAGTCTATGACCTTCCTACTTCATTGCCATCTTCAATTTTCATCAAAAACCCTGCAAAACAATGCAAAACAAGCATAATATCTCTAGAAACAACTTTTGACTCTCATGTGACACAACTTAAGAGTTTTACTTGATTCTAAGCTCATTTTAAGCTACAAAGGGTGTGATTTAATATCAAATTTATGCATGAAAATAACGGTTTTGAGACCGTTATCAGGCCACACCAGCCTGGCCAACCCGCCATACCGATCGGTTACCCCGAGACCGAATGATACCTGTTAAGATGACAACCTGGACAACCCCGTCCAACCAAGTGGATAGATTATAAACGAAAATAACTGATTAAAGCTCGTAATGGAGGTTAAGGCGTGATTGGGTCGTCGTCAGACTCACGAAAGGTAAAAGCCCAATACAACTAGTATAAATAGAGGTCTCAAGTATGTTTTCAGACCAGATTTCACTCGCTGCACATTATACATTACTTTCATCCCTTGATATAATCGTTTGGTCACTTAACTAACTTGAGCGTCGGAGTGCCTTTGACAGGTATCCACCTGCCCAGCCTAGAGAACAAGGAGGGAGATCCGACAACTTGGAGTACGAGGAAACAGCAGGAAATCGTTTAGCCTTCAACAGATGATCACCCTTCCTTCGACAGACCGTTCGGCCTTCTATACCAGGAAAAGCGACCAGTCTTCTCGGACCGTCCGACCTTTCACATCACTTGCAACGCTCCAGGCTTCGTCCATCCCGTCTTCAACACTCGGCACCACTTTACACCCGAAACATTATGGCGCCCACCGTGGGGCCGAGCGTGCATCCCCATTTGTAGCCATAAGGAAAAGGTACACAGTGCTCTTAGGAACCTCTGGTGAGCATCTTCAACCGCTCGATCTCGGCCATCAGGCCTCAACCATTCGGCCAACCTGGCCTTAAACGTTCTTATCATTGGCCATTCGACCACAACTCCTCGGTCGTTCGGCCTTAGGCACTTAGCCAAATTTGGCATCAACATTCGGCCATTCGGCCTAAACCACTCGGCCACCTGGCCTCGACCGATTCGGCCTCATGCTCTCGGCCTCATCAACCTCTCGGTCAGCCGGCCTCAAACTCTAACTTTTCAGGTAATCTCCCAATCCTGTCCTCACAGGTACTTAGCCAAATTTGGCATCAACATTCGGCCATTTGGCCTGGACCACTCGGCCACCTGGCCTCGACCGCTCAGCCTCATGCTCTCGGCCTCATCAACCTCTCGGCCAGTCGGCCTCAAACTCTAACTTTTCAGATAATCTCCCAAACCTGTCCTCACAGGTACTTAGCCAAATTTGGCATCAACATTCGGCCATTCGGCCTGGACCACTCGGCCACCTGGCCTCAACCGTTCGGCCTCATGCTCTCGGCCTCATCAACCTCTCGGCCAGTCGGCCTCAAACTCTAACTTTTCAAGTAATCTCTCAAACCTGTCCTCACAGGTACTTAGCCAAATTTGGCATCAACAATTCGGCCATTCGGCCTGGACCACTCGGCCACTTGGCCTCGACCGTTCGGCCTCATCAACCTCTCGGCCAGTCAGCCTCGAACTCTAACTTTTCAGGTAATCTCTCAAACCTTTCCTCACAGGTAGTTAGCCAAATTTGGCATCAACAATTCGGCCATTCGGCTTGGACCACTCAGCCACCTGGCCTCGACCGCTCGGCCTCATGCTCTCGGCCTCATCAACCTCTTGGCCAATCGACCTCAAACTCCAACTTTTTAGGTAATCTCTTAAACATGTCCTCACAAGTACTTAGCCAAATTTGGCATCAACAATTCGGCCATCCGGCCTCAATGACGTGGTCCTTCGGCCTCAACCATTCGGCCTCTCGGCCTCAACCATTCGGCCTCTCGGCCTCATCATGTTCTTAGCGTTCAAGTTCTCAGATGGTCGACCGTATCTTGGAAACAAAGGAATCCTGGCCGACCTTTTCGAAGGTTGGCGACCGTGGATCTTCAACAAAGGAATCTTGGTCGGCCTTTCCGAAGGTGGGCGACCATGGATCTTCAACAAAGGAATCCCGACCGGCCTTTCCGAAAATCGGCGACCGTGGATCTTCAGCAAAGAAATCCCGACCGGCCTTTCCGAAGGTCGACGACCGTGGATATTATTTTTTTTATGATTGTATCATATTTTTGTTATTATTTATTTGACTTGATAAATATTCTATTATTTATATTTCTGTCTTCTTCTTAAATAATTATTATTATTTATTTTGATTATTTTCCTAATGTTCTTAGAGAGAAAAATATTTTTAATTTATTTTACTCATCATTATTCCCTTTCTTGCAAAATTAAAGAGATAATGCTATATAATATTTTTGTCATGAATATAATTAAGTCATTGTCAAGTATACTTGAAAAAATTATAGCTATGCTTCTAACAACAAATAAAATTTTGGCTCATTGATATATAGAGCTATTAATTAATCTGGTATGATGTTTGTGATAAAGATATTTGATTTCACGGACTTGGACTATTTTGTCTAATACTATTTATAAAATATCTTATCATACTAAATTTGTTATTAAGTAATGGAAAGTACTTGAAATATGAGTTTGTTAAAAAGTTTTATGTAAATATTCTTGTGAAAAAATACTTGAATTTGAAACCTATTTTTTTATTAGATTCATGAATTTAAAAATTTTGATTATTACATGAAATTAAAAAGAATTATTTTACTTGACACCATGCTTATGAGTTTTGTGATTTAAAATTGCCTCCTTCATGGTTTGATTGTTCTGTTTAAAACATAAGCCTAAGAAAAATATTTTTTTGAAGCTTTGATTATGTGTCTTTGTGTTAAGAAACAACATTGTTTTTCTTTTTAAAGCTTGTTCAAAAATTTTAATCTAATTACACATATAAAGTTAATACTATTCTATAAGTTTTGAATATTGTGACATCCCAATAATATACAACATGCATATATAATCTAGACGTCATCCATTATAATAAAACAAAGCAGTTAGAGATCTACTTAAAGTATTATAATTACAGTCATCCTTAAAACAATACTAGAATTTGAACTAGAGTACTAGATTCCTCCTGAAAAGGCTAGGAATTTAAAACTTTTAAACATGACAAAGTTCTTCAAAATGAAACAGAGTAAATGAAAGTCCTAAGAAGACTAGGCTACAGCGTTGCCATCCCCATTCAAGACTGTCTCCAAAGTAACCTCCTCGCCATCTACTCTCATCCAAATGGATGATCATCGCAAAAGGAAACAAACACAAACATGACACAAACACAAGCAAACAAGGGTGAGCTAATTATATAAAAAGCATGCAATTATGTGAACATGTATAGGCATCAGATTCAACTCAAGTAAAGTACATACAAGCAAAGCGACATATGACAAAGATCCTAGTGTTCTAAGCTTTCATGTTATATGATTATATGGAAACATGATTATGATGTTGTTGTGTTGTTCATTGCATTTCACTGTGCTATATATATCATTTTATACTTAAATACATGACACATATTTTTGGAAAAGAAAAACCACATGTAGTGTGTTCAACTTTAAATTGTGTAGCAAAACAACAGTTTTAAGTCGACTTCATTATGGGGTGAGTCGATTAAAACTCGTGTCTTTGCACTGATCTTTTCAAAGTGTGCTGTGAGGTTTTCAAAGAGAAATGTTTTCTCAAAACTTTATTTTACACTGTTACATAGTCGACTATATGTGTATCGTATTCGACTAAGTCTGTTATGTTTTGAAATTCTGTTAATGCTTATCATAATTGTCTAAAGGTCATATTTTTAATTTGGTTGACCAAGCATTAAATGTAAATCGATTACATTAATTGTGAATTTAATTAATTGCTTTGACTGTTGCTAATTGTCATAATTATTTTGTTATATTCAACTACATTAGTAGCAGTCGATTAAAATATGTCAGACTTGTGATTTTCTATAAATTGACGCAAATTTGATTTCTGTAAGAAGTTGTTGTGATTCTAACGATTTTGTGATATCTTTCAGATAAGTGTTGTCTTACAGAAAGTGAAAAAGCTCCAAGAATCAAAGAAGAGACCGTGGTGATCATCTACTTGTGCTTTCTTGAAGAGCAAGATTGTTGTGCATTGAAAGTCTGATCTATCTACACATTGAGGTGTCTACTGCAAGATCAGGTTCTACAATTTGCGGATGATTGGGTTGTTTCCCTGTTGTGATTACAAGAAGAAGAGCGTAATGCATTATTGACTTTGAGGGGTTTCTCAAAGGGGTTAAGATAGTAGAAAAGGGGATTCTTGTTGTAGGTCTTGTTATGTATGTCTATATTTTGATTAGAAGGTTAGAGAGGTGTTTTATATTTTTGACGTGAGGTCTCTATAAAAGCCTTGTTGTAAAAACCTTGATCATTATAGTGCATTTGCTTCCTGTTATTGGAAGGACACTGAATGTAGGCAGGTTGGCCGAACCAGTATAAAAAACAGTGTTTGATTTCTCTGATCCCTACACTTTTATTTTTAGTCGACTATGTTCTATGCTAAATCGACTTTATTTTTGTTGCATTAGAAAATTTTTTTCCTTGTGTTTCAAGAAAGTTTTAAACCCATCACCTTTTGGGAAAAAGATTTTAAAAGAACATTGTTTTTAAGTTTCACCAATTCACCCTCCCCCCCCTTTCTTGGTGTGAGAAATTGAACCTGTCTATTTTAACACATATGATGAAACTTTACATTTTTCTTCTTACATTCTCAAATATAATTCCTTAAAGAGGTTGTGATAAAATTCAATATAAGTTATGAAACAAATGGATAACCACATTTAAAATATTTCAAAGTGTGGGGTCTCTTGAAAATAAGAATAGAAAACTTCTAGTTATTTATACTGAGTAAAATTTCTTATAATACTATTATGAATTATAGAGATGTTTTCTTTAAAGGATAAATTCACTAAAATTGTTTGTGATACCTCTAGTACTTTTTTTTCCATCTAGAGAAGATATTATTTGTGTTTCTTCAAGTTATGGCATTCAATATGTGAGATTTCTTGAGATTATTGAAGGATATATTAATACAAATTGAATTTTGATTTTAGTGGTACAAAACCAACTATTAGTTGTGTTTTTACTTCGAGTGGAAGTGCACTATCATGAAAATCTGTTAATCAAAATATTTGTTCATGATATATCATGAAAGCAAAGATTATTGCTGTAAATACTATTGGTTAGACATATTTTTATTATCTATGTGATTTATCATTATTAAATAAATCTATATCTCGAATTTCAATGGAATATGACAATCAAGTTTCTATACATAAAGTCTTTAACAAAAATTTTAATGAAAAGAAAAGACAAATACATCAATGATATAAATTTATTAGAAACTTAATTACTCATAGTTTAATAAAAAAAATTATTACATATCCGCTTACCAAAGTGTTAATGTAAAGTCTGAGAAAACATCACTTAAGTGGTGTACGCGTGGCAGTAAGGCATTGGGTACAATTTTAATGGTTAAATGAATTTTATTAAAACATTTCTTTCAAGCTTTCAGCCTTTCCCTTACCACGATACATTTCCAAACAAACACAGCTTTTTCATCTCTTTTCAAGTTTCCTCTATCGTTCGGTGCAACAATCTCTTTCATTTTTCCATCTGTTACATTGAGTGAGTATTTTCGTACGTTGGAGCAGAATCATTCTAAATTAAGGTTTAAAATTTAATAAGAGAATTTTTGTTATATTGAATTGAAATATGTTTTCGATTCGATTAAAAATTTGTTGTTGAATCATCTTGAACTTGATTCTGGGCATTGAATAATTATTTGGAGTTAAAACCTTTCTGAACATAAATTGTGAAAGGAGTGGTTGGAATTGTACATTTTAAAACCTGTTCAAATATGTAGAATGGTGGAATTAAGTTTTGATACTAATTTTAAAATCATTATACAAAATTAAGTGGTTTTTTATAATTTTCTCTATGAATCTCATTTCAAGTTAAGTTTTAAGCTTCAATTCACTCAACAAATCTTGATTCAGCTAATGAATCTCAACATGACAAAAATTAGGATAGTTTCTAATTATATTTTCTCAGTAAGTTGTACTCCAGTTAATAATGGAGCTTTCTTTTAAATAACATTTTTTTTATTTAATTGTATGAGTTAAAAAGTAATTTAAAATATTAATATACATTGTACATAATTAATATGATAAATTTTATTAACTTATTTAATAGGTTATGAAATAATGTGCTACAAATGGGTGGATGAGTGGAATGTGTTATATATATTGATTTGATTGAATTAATGTATATTGTTGGATTTGATCACTTAAGCCATATAGTTAGGATGATATGTTAACTTAGTTTGTGAATTATATATACTAACTACAAGAGCACGTATTAATATAAATAATCTTACTTAATGATCTAATTTAAATTGGTGGTGAAAATGAAGGAATATTGTATTCACATACTAATGAAAAAGTAGATTTAATAATAATTTATTTTAACAGTTTTATTGTGTTGATTATTATTAGAATAACCATTGTAAATGATATCATGGTAATTCTACAATAAAATACAAGTTTATTATATTATTTTTAATTTAAAATAGAGATAGGTCATTTTGTAACCAACATAATATCTTTGATTTTGTCCTTTCTTCGTTTTTGTTAGTCTCACTCTTGTTAGTCTTCTTTCGTTGCTCTTATCAATCACTTGTTTTCAGTTTTCTATGCTCGTAATCCTTTACAATTTTACTCATTTAGGGTTTCCTCATATATATATATATATATATATATATATATATATATATATATATATATATATATATATATATATTAAGTTTGTGTAAACAATGAAAATTAAGTGTATCGTATGATATCAGGGTCACAAGTCAGGTACCTTCTAATCATCTTCCAATCACACTTCTAATCACTCTTCATTCAGAGTCTACTCTCATTCAACCTATACTCTCAAATATTCTACAGTGATCATAAAATCACTAAATACACAACTAAGAACCGAGGTTCATCAAACCGCTCCTAACTTGAGCGTCGGAGTGCCTTTTGCAGGTACCTCCCCCCTCCTGGTCAAGAAGTTTACCGAGCGACCCAGATTAAAGTCAACCGAGCAATCAATGTTGAAGGAAGGTGAGCAAAGCTATCCAGACATCAAAAGGCAAGGAGAACACATTGAAAAGGTTAGTGCCTCGATCCCACAAAATATCTACCGAAACATTTTGGCGTCCACCGTAGGACCGAGGGACATCCCACTGAAACTGAAAGGAATCAAGACTAGTGCTCGATCTCGGCATTACCACTTCGGATCAACAACAGAAATTTCATCAAAACTAAAGCTACAAAACATGGATCATCATCTCTACGAAAAGTATCATCAACAAGAGTGTTTTTGAAATATGAATATTCCATATGAAACAAAACAATAAAATATCTACCCATATAGTATTTTTGAGTTTTACTATAAACCCACGATAAAACCGAAATATACCATTACCGAAATATATAATCCATAATATATATATATATATATATATATATATATATATATATAATATATTAAAAATATATATTATATTAAAGATATATGTGTAACATATGGTGACACACGTCACATGATAAATATTATATATTGCTACAGTTTTATTTGAATGGCCTGAAATGTTGTGAATTTTCTAACGGCTTTTATTTATCATATATGATATGTCATATATAATATGGGTGCAGTTCACAATATATTTAATGGGTGTAACCAAAGAATTAATTTAACACATATGACATATTAGTTACAGAATATAATATATCGGTGCAGGAGAAAGGGAGCTTCCTTTTCGAACTTCAAAAGATCAATTATTGTTACAATCTCTATTTAAGAGTGACATGGAAAAATGTGAATTGTCCCTGCTTTCATTTATTATATATGTTAGTTATATAATACAATGTATACCTATCGGTATAATATATATGTTATTTGCCCTAATCAATTATGACAGGGTGATATACCAATGAGAATGGACATCATTAAAACAGTTACATCTCAATCGACCAGTTTCAATTATATCTTTGATATTATATATTTTGCAGATCATTAAAACGGTTACATCTCGATTGAGCGATCTTGTCTATATTTTTTATCATGTAGGTACTCGGCCATCACACCTCATATATATTAACCACTCGACTTCAACCGCTTGGCCTTCCATGGCCTCCAGCGTTCCAACATTCTGTCGTTCGGCCTCACAAGCGTTCAACCCCTTCAGTCTCAACTGCTCAAACTTCCATGGCCTCAAGTATTCAATCATTCGGCCATTCGGCCTCATAGTACAGATGACATGAGCATGCACTATCGTCCAAAAAACCCAGGGAATGCTCCCCAAGAACCTCTGGTCCTAAACCGAGCGGTGAGGTTCTACACGAACCCACTCTCGTCCTAAATCGAGCGGTGATGTTCTACACGGACTCACTCTCGTCCTAAACCGAGCGGTGAGGTTCTACACGGACCCACTCTCGTCCTAAACCGAGCGGTGAGGTTCTACACGGGCTCACTCTCGTCCTAAACTGAGCGGTGAGGTTCTACACGGACCCACTCTTGTCCTAAATCGAGCGGTGAGGTTCTACACGGACCCACTCTCGTCCTAAACTGAGTGGTGATGTTCTACACGGACTTACTCTCGTCCTAAACCGAGCGGTGAGGTTCTATACGGACTCACTCTCGTCCTAAACCGAGCGGTGAGGTTCTACATGGACTCACTCTCGTCCTAAATCGAGCGGTGAGATTCTACACGGACCCACTCTCGTACTAAACCGAGCGGTGAGGTTCTACACGGACCCACTCTCGTCCTAAACCGAGCGGTGATGTTCTACATGGACTCACTCTCGTCCTAAACCGAGCGGTGAGGTTCTACACGGACTCACTCTCGTCCTAAACCAAGCGGTGAGGTTCTACACGGACTCACTCTCGTCCTAAACCGAGCGGTGATGTTCTACATGGACTCACTCATAGAGAAAATTATAAAAAACCACTTAATTTTGCATAATGATTTTAAAAAGTATCAAAACTTAATTCCACCATTCTACATATTTCAACAGGTTTTAAAATGTACAATTCCAACCACTCCTTTTGACAATTTATGTTCCGAAAGGTTTAAACTCCAAATAATTATTCAATGCCTAGAATCAAGTTCAAGATGATTCAACAACAAATTTTTAATCGAATCTGTAAGGATTGTAACAAATCTGTTTTATTAATTTGGAAAGAGTAACCAGCGTACAATATATAGAATATACAGAATACCTAGATTTTATAATTAAGGAAAGAATATATCAATTATTTAAGACAGAATCAATTATGCATAAACTAAATAAGGTAAACTATAATCAAATATATTATTTCCTATCATCCCCCTCAAGCAAAGCATGGGATTTGGTCCAACGTAAAGCTTGGCTCTCAAGAACTGGAATAATGGTCGAGGTAGACTTTTAGTGAATATGTCTGCTAGCTGGAGATCATAAGGAATGAATTGAGTGATGATTTTGTTAGATAGAACAAGCTCTCGAACAAAGTGATAATCAATATTAATATGTTTAGCGCGTTTGTGTGCCACCGGATTTTGGGAGAGGAATATAGCACTCTTGTTGTCACAAAGAAGAGTTGGCGCTGGATAGGAAATATGCAGATCATGTAAAAGATGAGTAATCCATATTAGTTCAGCTGCTGCATTAGCCATGGCTCTATATTCTGATTCACAACTTGATCGAGCTACGGTTGGTTGTTTCTTAGCACTCCATGAGACGAGATTTCCGCCTAAGAAGATAGAATAACCATAGGTTGATCGCCTAGTCTCAATACATCGAGCCCAATCTGCATCTGAGTATCCAAGAACATTAAGGGAAGCTCCACGGATGAAGGATAGGCCATAGGACATGGTGCCCTTAACATATCGAAGGATGTGTTTAACTTCTTGAAAGTGATCATTTGTTAGAGCTTGAAGAAACTGACTAACCAAATTTACCGCATAGGACAAGTTATAGTGAGATACTGGAGTGCACCAACGAGAGAGCGATATTGAGTGGGATCAGAGAATGGATCTCTTGTGGTTGTCAGTTGAAAATCAGGTTGGAGCGGTGTGGCTGTCGGTTTTACATCCAACATCTGGGCCCTAGATAAAATGTCTTGAGCATATTTAGTTTGGCTAAGAAAGACACCATTGGTAGTGTAGTGGACCTCGAGACCAAGAAAGTAATTTAGATGACCTAAATCCTTGATAGCAAACTCAGTTTGAACCTTGCCAAAAGTTTTTGAATTAAAGAATTATTATTCCCTGTCAAAATTATGTCATCAACATAAACAAGTATATATAGAGCGGCAGCAGTGTTGTGGTAGACAAATAAAGATGGATCTGCCTTGCTTCCGAGGAACCCAAGACTGAACAAAAACGAGCTGAATCGTTGAAACCATGCAAGAGGGGCCTGTTTGAGGCCATAAAGAGCTTTCTGAAGTCGACAAACATGATTTGGGTATCAATGATCAACGAACCTAGGAGGTTGTTCCATATAGACATGATGTGTCAGGTGCCCATTCAAGAATGCATTGTTGACATCCAATTGATGAAGATGCCAATTATTCATTACTGCTAGAGTGAGAATGACACGAACAGTGGCAGCTTTAACAACAGGACTGAAGGTGTGATCATAGTCAAGACCAGGTGTTTGAGTGAAGCCTTGTGCAACCAACCGTGCTTTTAATTTGTCAATTGACCCATCTGAAAGATATTTGGTGCGAAACACCCATTTGGATCCTACAATGTTGGTGTTGGATAGGCGTGGGACAAGATCCCAAGTATTGTTGGAGTGTAGGGCCAAGAGCTCTTTATGCATAGCATCCAACCAACCAAGATGTTTGGCAGCGGATTTGAACCCTTTGGGTGTAGAAGTGGTGAGCAGAGCATAAAGAAGAGAATATGGTTGGTAGGTGGTAATGTCAGCAAAATGACGAGGCCTAAAAATACCTGATTTGGCGCGTGTGACCATAGGATGAGTAGACTGGACACTATGGTGTATTTGTGGTTGAGTATCAGGCATGGAAACAACAGTTGAAGGAGTATCTTCAGCAGGACATAGACCACAAGGTATGGTTGATGAGTGCACAGGTTCCTTGGATAGTGGCAAAGAAGAAGTTGGTGCAGGAGCTGGAGTAGGAATTTCAGGTGTTGAGGCTGGTTCAGCAAATGAAGAAAAACCCAATCCGGAAATTGGAGATATAGTTCCTGTTTTTGAACACGGAAAATAAAGTTCATCAAACTTGGCATGTCTTGTTACGTATAACCGGGAGGTTGAAGGATCCAAACATTGAAATCCTTCATGGTTGTTGCTGTATCCAAGAAAAATACAAGGTGCACTGCGAGGAGACAATTTGTTAGTGGCATAGTCACGGAGACAAGGATAAACCCGACAGCCAAAAGGATGAAAGTATGCATAATTAGGAGGAGTATTATATAAGGTCTTAAATGGAGAAACACCATTTAGAAGAGTGGTCGGTAACCGATTTATGACATAAACAGCATAACAAAAAGCATTTAGCTAATAATGAGCATGTGAATGAAAAAGCATTGCAAGGCCTGTTTCAGTGATGTGACGATGTTTGCGTTCAGCTCTACCATTTTGGGCTGGTGTATGAGGGCAAGACATAAGATGAAGAATTCCAGTTTCATTTGGCAAGGTCTTGATTTTGTTATTGTTGAATTCGGTGCCACCATCACTTTGGAATGTTTTTATAGTTGTATGAAACTGATTTTCAACAAATTTCTTGAACTGGACAAATACATCATAAAAATCATATTTCAGGCGCATTGGATATAACCAAGTGAATCTGGAATAGTCATCAATAAAAATCACATAATATCGAAATCCAAATTTTGAACAAATGGGAGCAAGTCCCCATAAATCACAATGAATTAAATCCAGCACACGCGATGCACATTTCTCATTTAGGGAATAAAGTAGTCTTTTGCTTTTAGCTAATTCACAAGAGCCACAAATGGAAGGAATTGGTAAAATAGAAGATAAAGACAAAAGACCTCTTTTTCTTAAATGGGAAATAGTATCAAAGTGAACATGACCCAAACGATAATGCAACAATTCAAAAGATCCTCGTAGTTTATTGGAATTTAAAACAGAAACAAAAGCATTTTGACCATGCTCCAATACATATAAGTTCTGCTCACGCCTCCCTTTTGCTAGAATTTCCTTTGTACCCCTTTTCTGAAGCAGAAAATATGTGTCAGTAAATATAGCATCCACAGGAAAGTCACATGTAAGTTTGCTAATTGAAATGAGATTCTTTTGAAGTCCAGGCACAACAAGAATATCAAGAAGGTTTAAAGTATTTGTCAAACGATGAGATCCAATATGGGAAATGGGGAGAGCATTACCATTTCCAACAATAACTGTGTGATTACCAGAATAAGGCTCAATTGAGTCTAAATCAGATGAGTTTGCTGTCATGTGTGTTGAAGCTCCAGTATCGAGGTACCAATCAGATTGGTTTGAATTTGATAGAGTGCAAGAATTTGTAAATGATTCAGCAAGATTGGCAGATTAAGGTGGGCCACCTTCATAACGTTGATGGCAAGATGTGACATAATAACCTTCTCTTCGGCAGATTTGGCAATGGATAGGACGACGTCCTCTGCCGCGACCACCACGACCTGAGTATTGGTAACCACGACCTGTTTTGCCATTTGAGAAAGAACGCGACCCAGATTGAAAACGTGTATTGGATGATTGAGAGGAACGTTGAGTAGTGGTATTAAAAGCAGCTTGAGAGGGAGGAGATTCAACGACATGTAAATACATTTCAAAACTCTCGGCAGCAGAAAGAAGATAACGAAAAATAGGCAGTGGTCGCATGGCTAATTGAGATGCACCAAAGCTAGTGAAAGTGGGACCTAAACCCCGTAAAAACCAGTGTAATTTATCTAAATCATCCACTGGTCTACCCATAAGGTTGAGTTGATCACATAAGCCTCGAAATGTTTTGGAAAACTCCCTAACAGTGGATGAACCTTTTGTAAGGTGCAACAGTTGATCTATGATCCCAATTTCTCTTTGCTTGGAGTCACCACCGTAGAGGGATTTAAGAGTAGTCCAGATCTGTTGTGCGGTGTCACAGTGCAGTACTTCAGCTAGAGTCTCTTCAGTAAGGGAGGCCTGAAGAAGACTTACAAGTCTTTGATCTTGTTGTTTCCACGTGAGAAAGGCTGGATTAGGAACCGTCAAAGATCCATCAGCAGTAGGCAATTTCGCAGGAGGAGTTATGATTGAGCCATCAATATGACCATAAAGGGTTTGTCCTTCGAGAAGAGGAAGGAGCTGACGACGCCAGAGAATGAAATTGGTTGAGGTGAGGCGTATGTTTAACATGTGGATCATGGTGTTAAAGGAAAAAGCACCATCAGTATTAGCCATAGGGAAGAAAAGAAAAGAAGAAAGAGTAAGGAAGGATCAAAATTAGGTTGATACCATGTAAGGATTGTAACAAATCTGTTTTATTAATTTGGAAAGAGTAATCAGCGTACAATATATAGAATATACAAAATACCTAGATTCTATAATTAAGGAAAGAATATATCAATTATTTAAGACAAAATCAATTATGCAGAAACTAAATAAGGTAAACTATAATCAAATATATTATTTCCTATCAGAATCGAAAACATATTTCAATTCAATATAACAAAAATTCTCTTATTAAATTTTAAACCTTAATTTAGAATGATTCTGCTCCAACGTACGAAAACACTCACTCAATGTAACAAATGGAAAAATGAAAGAGATTGTTGCACCGAACGGTAGAGGAAGCTTGAACCGAACAATCGATGACCTCTGCACCAAGCGGCAAAGTACTGATGCACCGAAAGGTAGAGGATGCTTGAACCGAACGGCCGAGGGTGAAGGAGATATGGAGGGAAGTGCAGTTGTCAGCAAGGGATCTTTAGGGACTTCTACTTACAATAGTCAAACAGTTGAGGGGATTTTTAGGCCTCATGGGTTATTATAGGAGATTCGTTAAGGGTTATGCCTCAATAGTTGCACCCTTAACAGATTTGTTAGAAAAAGATTCATTTCAGTGGACTCAAAATGCATCTTTGGCATTTGACAAGTTGAAGGATGCTTTGACCTCTGCCCTTGTGCTTGCCATTCCAAATTTCAAAGAACCATTTGTTTTGGAAATTGATGTTTCAGGGTCAGGAATTGGCGTTATTCTAAGCCATCTCAACATCCAATTGCTTACTTTTCAAAGAAATTTTCTCCTTGAATGTAGAAACAATATGTTTATATAAGAGAATTTTATTCCATCATAGAGGCTTTGGCTAAGTTTAGACATTACTTGTTGGGCCATAAGTTCATCATTAAAATCGATCAAAAAAGCTTGAAAGAATTGCTCGAACAGTAGCTTCAGACTCTAGAGCAGCAGTAGTGACTTCTTAAGTTTTTAGGCTATGATTTTACTATACATTATAAGCCAGGAAAAGAGAACATTTCAGCTGATGCTTTGTCTAGAAGTTGTGTGTTGGCCTAGTCTGAGTCCAATTTTAAATGGCTGGAACAAATTGCTAAGTTGACAATGGCGGATGCAGAATTGAGCAAGTTGATGTTGCAGTATTCCCAAGGCACTTTACCTACTCAAAAGTTTGTGGTTAAAGATGGCCTACTTTTCAAAAGTGGTAGATTAATGATACCAGCAGACATGACATTAAAGAATCAACTCTTGCAAGAGTTTCATGATTCTAAAGTGGGGGGTCACGCTGGCACCACTAAGACGATAGCCAGAATCTGTAATCATGCCAAAGATGCAGGACTATATCAAGCATTATATAAGACAATGTAGTATTTGTCAAGCTAAAGTGGATCAAACTTTGCTTTATGGGTTATTAAAACCTTTGCAAATATGTCAACAAATTTGGGAGGACATAGATATGGATTTCATTACACATTTACCTCCTTCACATGGTTTTTCTACAATCATGGTGGTAATTGATAGACTTTCCAAGTTTGGGCATTTCATTCCCTTGAAAGTTGATTATAACAACAAGACAGTGGCAGACACTTTTATTAATAATGTAGCAAAGATTCATGGTTTCCCTAGAACCCTTGTCTCGGATAGAGATAGGATATATATCAACTCTTTTTGGCAACATCTATTTAAAGCTGAAGGCACTACGTTGGCATTGAGCTCGACATATCACCCTCAAAGTGATGGCCAAGCTGAGATACTTAACAAGACCTTGGAAATGTATTTGTGATGCTATTTTTCTTAGAGTCCCAAGTTGTGGTATTATATGCTTCCGTGGGCACGATACTGGTATAATTCTTCTTACCATCACAGTATTAAAATGAGTCCTTTTAAAGTTGTTTTTGGTCGGGAACCCCCTGTGGTTATTCCTTATGAAGTTAATGTTAAAGATCCGCCTATTGTTCAAGAGTCCCTACTCACTAGGGACAAATGGTTGCAATAGCTCAAGCACAACCTCATGAGAGCTCAAAATTACATGAAAATTCAAGCGGATAAAAAACGCCGAGAGCTGCAACTACAAATTGGTGATCTCGCATTAGTGAAACTGTAGCCGTATCGACAAAACTCTATGACTCTTAGAAAAAATCAAAAACTAAGCATGAAGTTTTTTGGTCCATTTGAAGTAACAAACTACAATAAACATTGATATTACCGATGGCCAAATCTGTCAGTAATGCGCAAAATCCGTTGGTAAAGTACAATTATCGACGGATTATCGACAGCCGAACATCCGTCAGTAAAAGTGTTGTCGGTAAATTTTATAGACAGACTTTTTCTTCTTTCGGTAATTTTTGAAGGATAAATTTGTCGATAAATCTGTCGGTAAAAATCGAAGGCCAAATCCGTCGATAAATCCGTCGGTAATTACCTAAGGAAAAAAGCCTTTGATAATTACTGAGAAAAAAATTCGTCGGTAATTATCGAAGGAAAAATTCGTCGGTAAATTCATCGGTAAAAATCCCGATCTGGATCATCTTCTTCCCCGTTCTCCCTCTCCCTGTCTTTCTTTATTTCATTTTTACCAATCCAGAATCTTTGCATGGTGAATTAAAACGTTGGCTTTGGTCGTTAAAGTGGACAAAATCATTTTTACCAATCGTTCTTCTTCAGAATCGTTATAGTGGAAAAAATTATTGTTGCACAATGGTGGAAGTGCCTGAGCGTGGAAACGGAAGAACAAAAGAGAGTTTGCACATGGTGGTAGCAGCTGAAGCGTGAAAGGGGAAGAAAAGAGACATTGGACGGTGTTGACAGTGTTTACAGAGAAGAAAGATGGAGGCGGTCTGACTAAACGGAGCGGTGATCTTGCTGAACAAAGCTGGAGGCAGTCTTGATTTGTAACTGCAATGGAGTGGAAGAGAAGAAAAAGATGGAGTGAAAGATGGAGAAGTAGGAAAAATAGGTGGGAAAATTCTCGCTCGTTTTATCAACAGATGTACCGGCGATGTACCGATTCGTCCGTAACTAAAATAATGGCGGAAAAATCCGTCGGTAAATTACAAGTTAAAACTGCCTCCGACAGCTAGAATTCACCCTATTTTTCACATATCTTTGTTTAAAAAGTTTGTGTGAAATCCATCTCAACCATACTTACCCTTACCTTTGACCACTAATGAGTTTGGACCTATCATAAGCTCGATGAAAGTGATAGATACAAGAGTCCTACAGCGCAACTCCAAGGAAATACCACAGGTATTGATTCAATGGCACTCTATTGAACCTCAAGAAGCCACTTAGTAGGATCTTCATGATTTTCAACAAGCTTATCCTCATTTCAACCTTGAGGACAAGGTTTCTCATCAAGGGAAGGGTATTGTAACAGATGAAACAGTGAAAGAGACTATTGCACCGAACGGTAGAGGAAGGTTGAACCGAACGGTAGAGGAAGGTTGAACCGAACGGTCGAGGACCTCTTCACCGAGCGGCAGAGTACTGATGCACCGAAAGGTAGAGGATGCTTGAACCGATCGCCCGAGGGTGAAGGAGATGTGGAGGGAAATGCAGCTTTCAACAAGGGACACGTGGAAGAAGAAACTTTGAGAAAGGACACGTGTAAAAGGGTGAGAGTACGTAAGGAAAATGTATTATTAAAGAATTTTGTTCGATGAGAAAAAAGACATTATGCTATGAACTAATTTGTGTTTCCTCTGCTTAATTCTGGTTCTCTCTTTTGCATATGAGCCTCTGACTTACCGATTTCTTCTATTCTTCTTCATGTTGAACCATATACATAGGGAATTATTGATTGAATAGTCTTATAATTTTTCTATTCAGTTATTTATTTTATGACATTTTTATTTAAATTGTAAATAAACCATTTTAAAAGATATTACTGTTGCATTCGGTTTTAATAAAAATTTCCCGTTACACTCAAACAAAACATAACATCTAATACTTGAATTACTCTTACAAAACTATACACTCATGAATATCCTAAAAACAAATCCGTTTCTTTAAATAAACTTAATACAATAATGCTTTAAACGTGATTTCCCTTAGTTGAAAATTACTTGTAAACTAATACAAGTGATAGGTGACACTAAAATCCTATAGGGATAGTAAAACATTATCAAACAATTATAAACTTCAATATAAGGATAAACTAATTGAGACTCAAACGACAAAACTAAAAAAAGAAAGAAAGTTAAATACTTGTAAAGCAGAAAATTAAGAGATATTGGAACAAATTTTACACTAATTATATCAAATTAAAATCTCTCTACTTTTATTAATAGTTTAGTTTCTTCAACAATATTAATGAAAATACTTATTTTTATTGATCCGTGTTGGCAACTTTGGATGGATATAAAGAACTCATCGAATCAATCAAAGATTGGTGAAAATTATTATTTTCTACACATTGCATTAATTATATATATTGTGACAATGATTATGCGGTTAATCAACTATCTTTGAATGGAAATATTTTGATTATTTTATATGTAAGCAATTCCCATTAAAGAATAAGTATCATGATTGGCTTACATTTCCAAGAAAGTTTCATTTGCTTTTCTTAAAAGAGAGGTGGTGATTGACATAGTTTACTCTTTCATTTTTTTTAATATTTTATTAACGATTAATTTATTTAAATATCCTAATTGATTGTTCTAAATATGTTCTGTCTGTAAAACTCAATCGTAGAACTTTATTTAAAATATCAAATTCAAATAATTTATCTTAAATGACTCCTTCCAAATCTCGATATCACCTTATATTAAGATAATGAAATTAAATTTTACTCAAATATATTTAGTAAGATAAAATTTGTAATTATTTATATAATTTAGTCTTATTTTTAATTAATGTAGAATGTCTAATGCCATATACTAAAAATTTAACTATTGAAATAATAAAAATTTTAATTCAACTATGAAAGATACAAAAAATACAATACTTTTATCTTATAACAAGTTTTATAAAAATATTTTTTGAATATACTCTATAGTTCCTAAGACTCTTTCAATATTTGTTGATCAATATTTTTTATATATAAGATTTTATTTTTCTTTTTTGAGTGGCTAAATTGATAGCACTCTACATTATAAACCTATTTTGTCATATACCCATTGTAAACAACTTCCTTTAAAGCAATAATAAATAAATGTGGATAATATTATATAATATAATGGACATTCTTGATATAGAAAATGATGTGGCCATTAGGCATGTTCCTTCTGTCTCTAAAAGACAATCCCATCATGTGATAGTGGGAAATTTTCTATGAACTTAGGAACTCTTCACCATTGGCCAATTTATAAAGTATATAGCAATAGTTTACTATATCATAGGCAAGCAAAAGCACAACACAGTGGTTAAAACAGTGGGATTATAAATCATACTCTTGCTAATCAAGTCAATGCATGAAATGTTTTGTTGAAGATTAGCCAAACAAAGTTTCTGTTTATGGTAGTAATTAATTAAACAATCTAGTTTTCAGTAATTATTTTATGTCCAATGTTGTTTTCTGTCTGTTTTTCATTGAATGATCTCTATGTTCTCTTTTTAATTTAATGCCAAAATGAACCATACATTGAATCAAGAACTTGGACATGTCGTGAAGATCCCTTTCTCTCATGTTTTTTTAATCAATCCATGAATCAGATATTTGTTTTTCTACTTCAACTTTTTTTTCTTCAGATACGCCATTTTCATTTTTAAGATTTATTTACACTACTAAAAAATTGACTTTTTACAGTGCACATTATGCCACGGTTCTCCAGAAACCGCAGCATAATACTGCGCGGTGGCATTTTTGAAAATAAAACGAACTTATAGGCCGCGGTTCTCAGAGCAACCGCGGCCTATTCCCCAGCCAAACTTCTGCCTTTGACGCCACGTCAGAAAAACAATAAATTGCTGGGGGAATAGGCCGCGGTTCTACTAGCACCTGCGGCCTATTCCCCTGCAACCTTCTGACATTCCCCAATATTTCAGCCTGAAATAAATTTGCAGGGGAATAGGCCGCGGGTGATAGCAGAACCGCGGCCTATTCCCCCAGCAATTTTCCACATCAAAAGATCAATCTCATGTACTTGGATCAATGAGATATTATGGTATAATAGAAGAGATATAGGAGGTTGACTACACCAAGTTTTTTGTTCCATTGTTCAAATGTAAGTGGTTTAACAATAAGAGTGGTGTGAAAATAGATGAATCAGGTATGACACTGGTTGATTTTCGAAAGGTGGGTTACCGAGATGAACCGTTTATCATGGTACATCAAGCATCTCAGGTTTTTTATGTCAAAGATCCTGCATCTGACCATTGATATGTCGCTCTTCAAGGCAAAAAACAAATTGAAGTTAACGAAGACAATCTGATTAATATTCATATTGCTGACAACCATTCATTTCAAACTACAACAAATTTGGATGACCAATCTCTAGTTGACGACAATGTACATGCAATTCGGTCAGATCATGATGAGGGGATATACATATGATGAATCCATATCTTTATGTATGAATTTCCAATTTCTGTATAAGTATTTTATTAATATCACATAAGTTTTCCTTTTATATATTTCCTATGATTACTATTACATGTTTTGTTAAATTATAAGATATTACATAAGTCTTTTATTAATATTTCATGTTGTTATTTATTTTGACAGATATATGGCTGATCATCCACATTCTTCAGGGGATGAAGCTCCCCCTTCAAGATCCACTAGAAGACCCACCAAGATGAAACAACTTTTGATCAGAAAGAATAGTGGTGAAAGAACTCTAGTGAATGTTAACGTGATCACGGGTGTGGCAACTGGCCCCAATGCTGATGACTTCCGATAATACCTTGGAGTAGTGGCACGTGACAATATTAGTATTCTCACTCAATCTTTTGACCATGTGTCCGAGGCTGATCGAAACATTATATGGAACGATATATTGGTAAGTTAGTTAATATCATTTGAATTACAATTTGTTTATATTGATAATTTTGTACTGATACAACTTTATTATGTTTATTTCAGCTGACATTTGACATTCCAAATGTCGCAACACTTAGAAATAAGTTATTATCAACTGTTGCTGAAAACTTCAGAAACTTTAAAAATAAGTTGACCTCAAGATATATTTTTGGAAAGCATAAAAATAAGTCTCCCTGTAGTACATGTAAGTCCATTGATGAGGAGACTTGGCGGCTCTTTGTACAGAATCAGACATCAGAGGAATGGCAGGTTAGTATAGTTGATATTATTCAATTTCTCATTAACAAATATATATCATATGAACTAATTAATTAAACATATGTGACAGGCAATTAGAAGCAAAGCACAAGAAACAAGTTCTCAAAACAAAAAACCCCCACCTATTATCTCATGGTAAGTATAGGAAGCTTGAGGAGAAAATCCTCAAGCAAAAGGCAGATGCTAGACCACCATCTCAGGGTGGTAGCCCCCTCAGCCTCCTTCTCCACCTTCTCGACATGAAAAATGGAAGTTGGCTCGTATGAAACCATCGGGCACCTACTCTTCTAACACTGCACAGGAAATTTCTGAAAGAATTGTAAGTTATCACTGTTCCTAAAATAATAATAATTTCATTATACATACTACATTGAACTTTTTAAAGAATAATGGTGTTTTGTAATGTTACAGGACTCCTTGGTTGAGCAGAGCTCCCAAGGTCAATTCATTCTAGAGGGTCGCCAGGATATTCTTACCGCTGCAATTGGACGACCTGAGCACCATGGACGTGTACGTGCTACTGAAACTGGAGTAGGAATTCGAGATTATTTTAGGAGCTCTTCTCGTCAGACTTCATATGCATACAACGAAGCACAACAACAAAGGATGATAAAAGAGATCACGAAAAAGCTTTGAGCGGACCTTACGGAGCAGATTAGGACACAGGTCAGGATAGAGCTTAGATCAAAGCTTAAATCAGAGCTCAGGGATGAATTGTTTAGTGAGTTCAGCACCATGTTCTAGCAGCAGTTTGAAAGCTATGGCATGCGCCCGATGTCATCTCCTGTA
Source organism: Vigna reflexopilosa (assembly GCA_027742785.1). NCBI lineage: Eukaryota > Viridiplantae > Streptophyta > Magnoliopsida > Fabales > Fabaceae > Vigna > Vigna reflexopilosa. The sequence goes on from CM050921.1 coordinate 15,570,218, forward strand.
CAGGAACAAGAACATGTTGTGCCTCCCACTAGTAAACTTAATAAACATTTATGTGCAATTATTTCTATCTTTTGTATAATCTAACATTTACTCTGACAGGGAGAAGCGGGAAAGGAATTTGTTCAGCACCAATCGTCCCAGGGGATGACATGGATGATGCTAGTCCATCTCTGCTATACATTTTAGACGATACCGAGATTGTGCTGGTAGCTCGTGGAACAGTGTTTAAGGCAGCGACTATTGTTCATCGTATGAAGTTATCAGAGGATGAGGTGAAGGTCTGAGTAGACGAAATGATCATACCAGATGCCTCAGTTCCTCTGCCCATAGATGAGATTTTCATTATGGAACATGCATTCCAGTCTTTTATCGCTTGGCCTAAACATTTGGTTGGTTCAGTTTCTGACCCCCCGGTATCAAATTCTACTTTACACTTCTCAATTTTAAAGTTTACATGTTATTGATGTCAAAACTTATCTTATTTTTCCATGTAACAACAGATGCAAGCACAGGAGAAGATTCCTCTATCTGAGGATGATCCTCTTGGTTCATTGCATCTACTTGTTGACATCCTTGAAGATAAGCCTTTGGAAGTTGAATATGATGCTAATGTATTTGGGAGAGCCTTTGAGGTCCCATTATACCTTCATAGCCAAGATGTGAGAGAGCTTGCGTCGGGAACACAAGAGTTGAATATTTCAATTATTCAGCTATGGATGATGTAAGACTATGAGCAATTATTTATATATAAAATTGATTTATATATCAAGTATCCTTATATCAAAGTTAATTTTTGATTTCAGGTATATGTCTGGGATCAGTAACAACTTGGGGCGCTCTGATGATTATGGATTCATTGATCCCCAATCCATTCATGAATCAAATGATTTTGATCACATCAACACAAATCTCATAAGAAGTTTTGCAAGCGGCAAGAAAATATATTTTTTTCCTTATATATCCGGGTAAGTGAACTTTGTTAACATAAAAGAGATGTCATCAACTATAATATTATAAAGAAGTTAGGAACATGCAGTTAAGGTAATAGGATTACAGTCATCCTTAAAATACTAGGAATTTGAAACTTAAGGTACTAAAGTCTTTCAAAATACAAAGAGTTATACATATTAAAGTTTTCCAAAATGACATGAGTTAAAAGAAATAAATCCTAGAGAACTAAGCTGCAGCATCATCTTCTCCCTTCAAGGCACGCTCTAGGGAAACCTCATTTTCCTCTGCTCACGTCCAAGTGGATGATCATTGCAAAAGAAAACACACACACACAAGGCACAGACACAGAAGCAAGGGTGAGCTAATTATATAAAAAGCATACAATATAACAACCTATATAACATACAAGGGTAAACTTCAAGCAAAGCAATTTAAAGCATACATCCTAACATGTTGAATACTAGACTTGACTTGTCCAAACCTTAGAATAATAGTCGAGCTATGGTGGGTTATGCACCCGTGGTGGCTTATGATACTTGGGTTCCCACCCTACCACACTCACGAGGTTAGCCTATTCCGGGCCTTGGCATACTGGAAGCCCCCAAGACTAAGACCTCCTGCTACTACTCACCACATGGTTCAATCCTCTCTACTTGAGAATGATTGACCATTGTAGTTTCAGGAAGACCCCCAAGACTGACCTCCTACTTTCATTCTAAACACTAAGAATCTCACCAAGAGATTCTACATTTTGAAACATACCATAAACAACCTTGAACTCATACTTCATCCCTTTTCAATTCATACACTTTTGTAACTATGATCATCACACATGTTTAAGCTCTAAAAGTTAAAGTCGTAAGTATTAAATCATGTTCCACAACCAAAAGGAATTATTCAATGCAAACAAACTCAAAAGGGGATGGATTAGAAACAGCGTTTTTCGCAAAGCGCACAGCATTCGCGCAGCGAATCCAATGGGATTCGCATAGCTCACACGCCAAATTCGCCTTGCGAATTAATCCTAGCAGGGGCTCCAGGCCAGCATCAGTCGCATAGCGACAGGATTCGCCTTACGAATCCATCAGGCAGAGAGCAGTACACTCTGGTCATTCACAAAGCGCACCTGCTCGCACAACGAATGACCCAATGCAGAGAGCACTCCCCTACATGGACTCACTATGCGAAGCAATCCGCATAACGAGTCTGCATAATCTGTAGAACACCCAATCTGCAGATTATGCCCACTCACACCCTCTTTACCAATTCTAGTCTCTTTCCCCAAATTCTAAGACCCCTAATTCGTGATGTAAGCCTAATTACACTTGTTTAACTGATTTTAAACGATCCTATGGTGATTCTAAAGTGATTTCTACCCAAGTTCATCACCAAATTACTAGTTTCCACAACTTAGGGGCTCAAATCCTACCATACCATTTCTAACATGTTCTAGTTCAGTTTTATACTACCATCAACTCATATTAGACCTATTAGAACTTCCTAAACTATCCAATTACCCTCAGAACTCCGATTACCCAAATTCACTACCCCACTTCCCTTAAACTGACCTGATACTCAACCCTAGTACCTAATTTCCCATCTAAACAACACTGTCTCAGAATTTCCACCCCCAAGCACCTCTTACCAGTTCTATTTAACATAATTTAATTCATCAAACGCATCACACAAACAACTAGTCACAGTATCATCATTCTCATTTCAGTTCATACCACTCAACATAACGGAAGTCAAAAACGTAGTCAAAACAACATATCATTTTATAAAATCAACATGCATACATATTTCAAAAACAGATTCAGTGCAAAATAATTAACTCCCCTTACCTTGGTGGTTACACAACCTAGTTCACAGGAATGCTTCAATAGCGCCTCACACAGCTCGGATACTACAAAACCCTACAGACCACCAAAGTGGTGATGGAAATAGCTCTTAGAGCTAAACTTCAATAGAAATTTGAGGAAGAAGGTTCTAATTTCAAAAAATCAGTAGAGTGACATGCCCTAAGTTTCCAAAACAGCGGAGAAGAAAGGGGAAATTACTTACTGGCTAGAGTCGCGAATGCAATCGGTGAAAATCAAAGCTCTCGTTGTTGCGAACGCTTAGACATCTTCAGATCAAAGATTGAACGATTCAGTGAGAAGAGATTAAGGAGAGAGGACAGAGAGAAAATGGAAGAAAGTAAAGTTGAGTTCTGAAGTGTGGCACAAGTATTTACTCAAATGTTGAGAGAAGCTTTAGAATAAAATGTTAATATTATAAAATGGTTTATTAATTAAATTCAGTCCCAATCATCTGCTTGGTCATCTTCAAAGTTAACTCATTTTCCCCATCCTTACAATGACTAACGTAAAGTTTACCCATACATTATAATATTTTGCAAACTATGCTAATTATTTCATTTGTGTAATTATATAGTATATTAATTTTCAATTTATGAAGACATGTATTGGTGCGATTCATTCCACATACCACTCTATTTTGTAGTATATTTTTTGTTGTTGGAATATTAATCAATCATGTTATTCTATATGGTCTTGTCTTCTAATTTTCTTTCACTTTAATAAAGTTGATTCTTTATCAAGTTTAGTATAGTTAAAAAACCATTTTATCGAGACAATTGGTGCTATTAATCATTTTCTTAAAATATCTATAAGATAATGAAGCGTATATGTTAAGATAATTTTACACATATATGTTAGTTAAAGATGTTATTCTTCTACAAACACAATATATTTCCGACTTTTAAGTGGCATTTGTATGCATTAGTTATGTGCTTTTAATCAATGTTTTTAAAAAAACAAGTCTTTTATGTAGTAGACATGTAAGAGCTATATTTATATATTATCAATGTGAAGTATATACGTAAAAATAAAAAGTTTAACTTTGTCAGATTTAATAAGAGGTATGCACAACTTCTATGGTACAATAGAAAATTTTCAAGTAATGTAAATTATAACGTGTATATGAAAACGTAAGAGACAAGTATCATAAAATATAAGAATCAAGATATATAACCTAAATGTAATATAGCAAAAAATAGACTGTATACATAAAATATACAAAGAAAATGTTAAATAAAACTTATTTAAAATAATATGAACATCTTTATCACATAATCTTTTCTATACAAGTTTTACAATTATTATTAAGAAATCATAAACATATATTATATAAATCTTTGAAATTTGTTTGAAAGTCTGAGACATTTGCCATTTATAAGATGTCACATAAAATACTGAGAAGATTTCGGGAAAAAGATACTAATACATTTATCATTAATAATTTGTGAAGAATCTACATAAAATATCATAACACCAAAAATTTAAAAACTTATTTTTATTATATAAGAATTTCAACTCATTTTAAATTTTTAATAAATACAACACAATTATATTAGTGAATTTAAAAAGTAATCTGAGTTAATTTATAAATAGTCTAAATTGTTTACACTGTAGACAATTGACGTAGATAGATTCTAGGAAATGCGTTAAATCAACTATTGAATTGAAAAGTTTGATTAAAAAAATTAGGCAATTTTTGAAATTTTGTTGTAAGATAATGAAAATCTTCATTTCAGTTTATACATAAAAGTATGTCACGGTTCCTTAGCATATTCGAAGCATATGGACACAGTTATATGAACACGAGTTTATGGTCACATGTTATCATATCTTTCATAAAATCACAACTTCTTTTGGTATATATTGAATGATATAAAGTTCCTTTTGTGACAAATCAAGTTAGTATAGAAATATGATTCATATTCAAGTTTCATATTTTTTCAAAAAAAAAAAAAAACAAATCGCTTCAAAACACACCAACTTAGTATATATTTATCTATTTACGTAAATAAAACAATAAGAGTGGTCCATGAAAAGAAAAATGTATACAAACATATAATATAGTAAAATAGGGGATTATAGTTTTTAACGGTGCCGGACATAAAAGCCAAAGATACGACAATCCTGCAGAGAGAGTGTACAAAAAGGGAAAGAAAATCTAAGCACGAGGAAGTATACCTGTTTAACGAAAAAACAATTAGAAAAGCTTGAATTAGATTAAGATGTGGATTGGTTCACGCAGAGCAAGTGAATAAAGGAGCATAAAGAGGAAAAACAATAAAAATTTCAACTCCAAAATAGTAACCCTAATACCCTTTACAGCACACATACAAGACATTCATCCAACCATCAATATCACACTGTTGCACTCGTATCTCCCAAAAGTGCTACACTCCTCACATGCCACTATTGTAAAAACTCAAATCAAAACAATCTTTAGTAACACTTATTTAGCGTCACAAAAAATTGTGAGGTACTACTTAAAAGAATTACTAGTAACACAATCTAACTGTAGCTTAAGTTAATAAAATAATATTCTAAGTCTTATTTTTCGTATTTTTCATCATTATATAAATTTAGTTTATTGTTTGCCCAAAAGAAAAGCGCGGCTCCTCCCTGCAAAAACTGCGCGCAGGTGCGCAGCACGTGCGTTCTGTTTACGTGTAGAAATCCCATTGGCGGATGGTTTACGTGGCGCAACATGACGAAGGGTGCGCACTAACTCCAGCAGTGTACGTTAGCACTGATTTCACACTTTTGGATTCCCCGTCCGTTGCAGCATTCCATGATCCCTCAACTAGCATGCCAACCCTTTCTTCTGCATAAAATACAAGGTTCTCACAACCATAGCTTCCACCAAATTTAACACACACTCTCTCTCTCTCTCTTCCTCGTTCTTTCTGTTACGCTTTCCACCACCTCGCAAACGCCATTTCTGAATTCGGTTCTGCTGCTTCTTATCATTATTTTATTTATTTTATTGTTTTGAATTAAAAAAACTACTTTTAGGAACTCACGCTGCCTCCACGTTCTGCGAGGGGTCAATTGCTGCTGGCCTCGTCGTCATCGACTTTGGACGCACGTGCCAGATTTGAACGGAGTATATCATCCAATCCGCAACTCTCGGGACTGAACTGGAATACGCGACACACCGAGCTCCATGGTGGTTACTGTAATAAGGCAATAGTGTCTTTGTTTTTGCTTCGGCGAGACAGGCGACGGCGACAAAGAAGAGTAGTTCGTCTTCGCACGTGAGAGGTTGCACCTCCATCGTGTGTGTTAAAAGAAGAAAGGTTGTTGTTGTGGTTGTGACTGTGGTTGTTGAGATCACGGTTTTTCGGTGAAGGAATAGTGATATTTTTCTGAACATGCCTCACAGAGCGACTTACTTTTTCCCGAGGCAGTTCCCGGAGAGGGCTTTGGATGAGTCTTCGAAGCAGAGATTGGATCATGAAAAGAGAAAAATCGTCAACTCTATCAAATCATCGGATACGACTTTTGCATATGAAAGCGACACGCCGAAAAAGCCAGCACCGGTTCCCACGCGTGCCGCTAAAGACAACGACGACGTCGTTTTCTCATCCGGTAAGCAATCCGCAGTCTCCGACCTCTTCACCGCTGCCGACAAGTTCCGCACCAAACAGAAGCAAATCGCCGCCTTCTGCGATTGGTTGATCGACAAAAAGAAGGACCTCAATCGACCGAGTCACCGTTTAAGAACCTATCCTAACGACGACGAGGACGAAGAAGATGAGCGTGAGCATCTACTTCCTCCGCCGCCTCCTGAGGCGGCGGCTGCGCAGGTGGTGAAGGATGCTGTTGACCGGAGCTTCGACCGGCAGGTTTCGCTGCCGCGGTTGTCCAGCGGGAGCAGCTACGCCGGGAGTTTGTTCACGCTCGACGGCACCGCCACATTCTCCAGCGACGTTACGAAAGACGAAACGTCGTCGTTTCAAGTCTTTACTGAAGAAGACGCGAGAAAAAGGAAAGAAGAGGAAGAAAACGTAAAACGCAATACGACGCAGAAGTATAAGGATAGCTACTACCTGCAAATGGCGTTGGCGCATAGACTCTCTTGTTTAGCAAGCCTCGCTTCTGAACCTGTTCTCGCACTCGACGCTGGTCCCGAAACCTGGGACGCTGAATCGGTTTCGTATCGTTTATGGGTACGTACTTACTAACGACAACGAAACGAAACTACACTTGCGGCAGCTGTAGGTTATAGTTTAGTAACTTGTTCTTTTGGTTGATTTTCAGGTGAGTGGATGTTTGTCGTACACGGACAAGATATCTGACGGTTTTTACAACATATTGGGGATGAATCCGTACCTTTGGGTGATGTGCAATGATGTCGAGGAAGAAGGGAAGCGTTTACCGACGCTGATGGCGCTTAAGGCGGTTGAACCAAGCGAGACCTCCATAGAGGTAGTTCTTTTCGATAGACACGAGGACTCTCGGCTTAAGGAGCTTCAAGATAAAGCTCAGGAGTTGTATTCTGCTTCGGAGAACGCGTTGGTGCTGGTGGAGAAACTCGGAAAACTCGTTGCCATATGCATGGGGTAAGATAATATCGTAAGAATACGATACACCATACTTTTTACTTTTTTTACGTCCTTCTTTGATTATTATTATTGTTTTTTGCTGTTTGTTTGCTTAATTGGTGTGGGATGGTGTGTGTGAAGGGGTACGTTCCCTGTGGAGCAAGGAGATCTACACAAGCGGTGGAAGTTGGTTAGCAAGAGGTTGAGAAACTTTCACCAATGTGTTGTGCTTCCTATTGGTAGCTTATCCAGTGGACTCTGTAGGCATCGCGCGATTCTCTTCAAGGTGAAGAATATGTTTCTTTGTTGTTGTATCATTTGGATACTGTAAGAGGAGCATGTGTTAGTCTTTTCATATGGATTTTTGTAATCTATATTTACTATTTTCAAATAATTCCTTTTGGTTTTGCGGATGTAGAGATTGGCAGATTACATTGGTTTGCCATGCCGCATTGCTCGAGGTTGTAGGTACTGTGTTTCAGATCATAGATCGTCTTGCCTTGTCAAGATTAAAGATGACAGACAGCTCTCAAGGTTAGCGCAATGGTCCTTTTTTTGCTTTGTTCTTCTGAGTTTTGTTTTGATACTGAAGTTAAACAAAATATGTCTCTGCCCACGTACTTCTGCTTTGGTGATGATCGTAGCGGGTCACTTCAGTTGTTATGATCATTTTTACTTTTTCTTGCCCTAGAGTTCTATTGTTAATTTTACCTGTACCTTTTCATAATCATCTATATTTGCCGAGCTTCATTGTCCTTACAAATTTGTGGATTGTTAAGTTGTATGTTTCAACTTTCTGTTTAGTTTGCTCGTTTCAAAATTTTGACTCGAGACTAATGATTATTGAGATTGTAGAACATTCAGTTAACTGTTATAGTCTTCTAGATCACCTTATAAACAGCCTGACGTTTATTTCATATTTTCAACAGAGAATATGTAGTTGATCTGGTTGGGGAGCCAGGAAATATCCTTGGGCCAGATTCCTCAATTAACGGAGCATATGCGTCATCAATACCTTCCCCATTTCAAATTTCTCATTTGAAAGAATCCCAATCTCCATATGTGGATGTTACAGCATGTTCTCAATCTCTTGATAACACTTATTCAGGTGTGTTGTGCTTTATATATACCTGGAAATTGGTCTTCCTACTCCTTATTTCAAGTTCATAATCCATGTAGCCGTTAATCTCGATACACTCCTTCAGAGGTCATTCCTTTCCATTGAAGTTTTTCTTAGTTGTTACTCAATATCTTGCAGGCTTTGTACATGAAGATCAACGAGTTGACGAAACAGATCGACTGAAAAATAATAATGGCTCTATTTATTCTGCAATAGATCAAACTCGTGGAGGTACAGAGCAACCTCTATTTCCTTGTTGCTTGAAAGGGAATGATAAGGAATGTGCTATTCTGGATTTATTAAATTTTCCTCCCATCTATGAAGGTGTTTCTGAAGATCTTGACGAAGTCTCTGGAGCATCGATTCATGAATACCCCAGGCTCTGTAAAGATTCAGTTGTAGTTATAGAAGCTTCCAAAGAGATCGTTGTAAAGGGGAGTTCTGGGGTAAAAAGCATCTATAAGCAATCTATACTGAGCTCATCCACCGAATCAGAACAGGAACACGTAAAAAATAAACTTGAAAATCAGGGTGCTGGTAATATTCCAAGATACTTGAATCTTGAACCATCACTTGCAATGGACTGGCTTGAGATACCCTGGGACGATTTACGAATCAAAGAGCGTGTTGGTGCTGGTAAGTTTTCTGGTTCCTGTGTTTTTTTTTAGAGCACGCGACTAGCCTGGTGACTTCGAATCTAATTTATCTTCTCTCTGTGTAGGATCATTTGGGACAGTGTATCGTGCTGAATGGCATGGATCGGTAAGTTTTAATACGTACTTATGCACAAACACCGTCGTGAATGTTGCTTCGTATTGTTTTTGTAGTCCCTAATTTCTTAAGTCTGATTGATTGCTTTTGATTGCATGATGACTTTATTGTATCAAACCATTGACTTATCTTGTATGGTCTCCTTGAATAAATATGTTCAATGCAGCTTATTATTTGTCTATTATAATTTTCACTCATAATGGTGTATTTTACTGTGGTTTTAAAATTGCAGGATGTTGCTGTCAAATTTTTAACAGTTCAGGATTTCCAGGATGATCAGTTGAAAGAATTTCTGAGAGAGGTAAGTGTCATGTCGCCCCTAAATTATATCCCTTTTTGTGTCCTTATGTTGAGTACAATAATGTTGGGAATTCATTTTACAAAACTCTTCTCTGGCACCTTATGTAATGGGGCAAATGAAGCAAGTTAATATTCAAGTTGATATTTTCATTGTTTTTAGGTTGCCATAATGAAACGAGTTCGTCATCCAAATGTGGTGCTTTTCATGGGTGCGGTTACTAAACGTCCACATCTATCTATAGTAACAGAATATTTGCCTAGGTAAGCCATCCAACCCCTTTTTAGAGTAAAATTATATTGAATTTTCTGTCATAATGGTTTGAGTTGAATGTCTTATGGTTGTTTCCTGGTGCGTTTATGACAGGGGCAGTTTATTCCGCCTAATACATAAGCCAGCATCTGGTGAAATTCTAGATCCTAGGAGAAGGTTACGGATGGCTTTAGACGTGGTTTGTGCCTGCCAGATATTGTTATTTTTCTCTGATCAAATGGATATTATATATTATAATGTATGATACATAATTTATCTGATTGTAGGCTAAAGGGATAAATTATCTCCACTGTCTGAAGCCTCCAATTGTGCACTGGGATCTCAAAACCCCGAACTTGTTAGTGGACAGAAATTGGACTGTCAAGGTATAAGGGAAAAGATTGATCAGACGAGTTTCTCACTGAATTTTTGTAAAATAATTGTGCTAATAAATGATTTTTTTCATTTCTTGCTCAGGTGTGTGATTTTGGATTGTCCAGATTTAAGGCAAACACTTTCTTGTCATCAAAATCTGTTGCTGGAACTGTAAGTTTCTTGCTCTCAGATTTTGTACATAAGCATGGTCATGACAAAAAAAATTATGCACGTTAGGTTTGAAAATTATTTGAGTAGCAATTTCAGGTTTGAAGTAAAGAGTTCAACTAATGTTGCTGACATGAGTGCTCCTTGTTCAAATAGACAACAGTCCTGTCATTTCTTATCAACGTTTCCTTTATAAGCTGGTGTTAGTGCTTAGTTCAATTATATAATAGTAATTTAGATACCAGAATGTATGGTTGTCAATTGTTTGATGACAGTTCGGTCTTTGGGTGGGGATAATGTGTTATTTTCAGGTGTGTTTTAAGGAAGCAATTTTTTGTCAAGCAAATTATCTGGTTTAGTAGGTTCTGCATGTTTTGTAGATAGATGCATTTTCTTTCAACAAAGTGGTCATTCTATTAATATTTTGCAGGTTGAACTTTCACTTCACGGTGCCACATCCTCAATAAGTGTGTAACTCTCTTAATTTTATTTTCAGCCTGAGTGGATGGCTCCAGAATTTCTTCGTGGAGAACCTTCAAATGAGAAGTCTGATGTTTACAGTTTTGGAGTTATCCTGTGGGAACTTGTGACCCTGCAACAACCGTGGAATGGACTTAGTCATGCCCAGGTAATTTTTTTAGAGCATTCAGGTCTGAATTTGTTATGCTTAAAGTTTATTTTTCTTGCTTTATATTTTCATTTGAGGTATCACTACAAGAAATTATAAATTTAAAACGTAGCAGCAGGAACTATAACGGAAAGAGGCGTAATGCAAACTTACGTAATTCAAACAAGCTATTTGGCAAAACGAAACCTGCTAAGTATATTGGTCAGTTTTTTAAAGTCATCTTTATGTGTGCGTTCAGGTAGTTGGAGCTGTCGCCTTCCAGAATAGGAGGCTTGCTATCCCTCCAAACATTTCCCCAGCGTTGGCCTCTCTCATGGAAGCTTGTTGGGCAGAGTAAGTGCTATATTTGCCATTTCTTCTGTCTATTGAAATTTCCGAATAACCAATAACTCATTTACATTAATATTAACAGGCTTTTTCTGCGTTATTGCATTCGTTTATGTTGTATTTAAGTAGTTGAGTGAATGAATTTCATTTTGGAATTGTTGAGTATTGGATTAGTATTTTGATTTTAGCCGTTTTCAGGACCTTCTGATTTACAATTTCACTTTCTATATAAGGAACTTCTACTTCCTAGGGAAAAAAATGGCTTGCTGCATCGATTGGATACATTTTGTAAGATTTATTTGTTCCTGACGGTTGGTAATTTTTGCACAGTAAACCTGCTGATCGCCCATCATTTGCAAGCATAGTTGATTCTCTAAAGAAGCTACTGAAGTCCCCAGCTGATGCGATTAAAATGGGTGGAAAATAACATAGGTGTAGGCTGCCCATGATTGAGGATTTTTGTTGATGAAATTTATTAACCTAACCTTCCCTTGCTCATATATTCCTATTGATGATGGCATGAAGCCCTTTTGATTGTTTGTTGCAATTGTATATCGATCGGTTCATTCATGCCAACCCATTTCGTATGGGCAGCAATCAAGTCTGTAGTAACTTTTAAATGATGACCTCGAGCTCTTTTATCTATAGCTTTGAGGATCAATAAAATATTTTGCAACTTGGAATTTCTGTTGTTTTTCTCAGACTGTAAATATGTAGTAATCGTTTTGGCATTCTGTAATTTGGTCTTGTCTGTAAGGTGATAATCTACAAGGAAATTTTATTACTTCATTAAACTTTTTACATATATAGATGTAGAGATGTAGAACATACAAAGAAGATAGAAAAAAGAAAGAAGAATAAGTTGAGAGGACAGAAAGTACATAATCAATTCTTTCCCTCACTTATTCTATTTATTAGGTAAGTACTATAATTAGACTCCTACGTAATCTTTCAAATGAAAATTGCTTATTTTGGCTGATGTATTCTTGAGTGTGTCTGAAATTTTTCATGGATTCATTAGCTGTGCATTAGGTTCTGTATTTTTGTATATTATTTTATTTGTTCTCCTGATCATACCTTAGGTTGAAATCTGGAAAAGCTATGATCTTTCCATGTAGCTTTTAATTCATTCCATTGGTAAACTTGTTGATTTCTTCTGAAAATCATATTATGCTGAACAATCCAAATTAGTTGCCGGGTAGGATGCAATTAAATAGTGCAATAGGCATAACTCTAACTCCTCGTAACACTGCGCAGATTTGTAAAGAAAGTTTATACATATTTCTTTTTAAGTGTAACTAATTTTATTTATAAATATTTTATGAATATTTACCACAAATCGATATTGTTTCTAAACATAACCTAATAATTATGTTTAATTATGTGTAGTTTTGAAATATGAATTCAATGTAACGATCCAATTCTATTATCAATTAAGTTGCCTATTCATATCACGCGAATTATTCATAATGGACAGAAAATTATAAGTGCAGTCCGTAAGTTTTCAAAAGAGATAAAGAACAAAACTATTACATATCATAAATATTCATATTTAAACCATAAATTCAATTAGACACTCTCGATACAGTGTTGCTTCTCTTTGGCTTTTCTATTATTTTATATTTTCGTAATACACAATCATAATAGAAAGACACCAAAACTACGACAAAACACAAAATAAGTTAGAGTAATTTATACTATATTACCTTTTTTTAAGTACGGAACTTTAAGAATCATACATCTTGTTAAAAGTCACACATATTCAATTATCAAAGTCTGAAACAAAGAACTTCGAGACTTTAATAACTTCTTTCCGTTTTTACAACTAAATGACACAAGAGAAGATATATATATAGAAAAGAAAACGGATGCAGAAGAGCACTAAGAGCAAGCCCAATGGTATACCGAGTAGTACTGGTCAGTGAGGCCGAACGGTATACTGAACGACACATGAAGTAAGACTGAACGATATATTGAACGGTGCTAACAGTAGAATCGAACGGTATGAGGAACAAGGCCTAACGGAGACCGAGCGGTATGACAAACATGAACAGGCAGAGTAACCGATCGGTATAACATTTATCAATTAGCTTTGTCATAGGAGTATTAGAAACTGTAAAGAAAGTTCATAGGTATTTATAAGACACAAAGGATTACATGCTCACATATAGAAGGTCATATCATCTTGAAGTAATGCTGAATTTGTTGCATGCTTTAAAATCACAATTCAAGCATTTTGGTTGTGAAACTTTACTTTAGGGTTTGATATCATTGGTAGTATAGCTAAACTAGTAAGGATTTATTGTAATAATTCTTCAATTATTTTTTTTTCTAAGAATGATAAATACTCTATTGATACAAAACACAAATTTGAAGTATTTATTAATTAAAGAGTGTACTATATAGGATCTGTTGGTCACACTGGTAGGCACACTGAAAGGCATTAATGAGTAATTAATGTGAGTAATTACCGTATCATATGCATATATATTACATTTATGAATGATTGGCAGAGCATATTATTTGGGATACACTGAATATATAATATTAAAGTCATTAACGAGTGCATTAATGCACATTTAATGGGCTGAACGATTGCAAAGCTTATAAATGCAAGGTGAATGATCAGCTAGGATATGTTGGTCACACTGGTAGGCACACTGAAAGGCATTAATGAGTAATTAATGTGAGTAATTACCTATCATATGCATATATATTACATTTATGAATGATTGGCAGAGCATATTATTTGGGATACATTGAATATATAATGTTAAGGTCATTAACGAGTGCATTAATGCACATTTAATGGGCTGAACAATTGCAAAGCTTATAAATGCAAGGTGAATGATCAACTAAGATCATCGTATTCCAAAATCACATTGAGACCTTAAGACACGTATCTGACTCGAGCGTCAGAGTGTTTTCTACAGGTCCACCCCGATCGAAGGAGAGCAGCGTTGTAAGGAGTGAAGTGCGTGGTTTGCATCGAAAAAGAAGGAGCATTTAGGAGAAGTGTTGACCTCAGACCCCGTTCAACAAAAACAAAGAGGAAATACATTAATTAAAGATGTCGATTAAGCATACTGGTACAAGCTTAATGATAATAAATTTGTTAACTAAAGGTTTATCAACCAAGGCATTCATTGGTCATGTTGAAAGAATGAGCTTAATGGATAAGTCATTGTTAACAATGTAGTTTTGTGTATATAAACATTATGGCAATGTTTATTTTACTTCATACTTGTGATTTCCATTATAGATTTTTTTATTTATTTTTGCATTCACATTATACGTTGTGGTATACATTATTGTTTTGTTTAGTGAAATGACTTTATGTATTTTTGAAAGGAAATTAAAAATATCTATTATAGCTTTAATTAAAATTAAGTTATATAATTTGTAGTACATAGAAGGAATTTTGTTGTTGGATAACTTACAATTGTTATGATCGAATTTTCTAGCTCTAGCTCAATTAATGGCATGATAAATTCAATGTATAATGTGTACTTAAAATTTATTGTTGAATCTTCAAGTGATTATATGAATCAAGTAGAGAATATTAAATTATTTTAATTTAATATTAATTCATATAATTTATAAAACTATTTTAGTATAAAAAAATTATAATTTAATAATTATTAAATTACAAATGCATTAAAGTCATCAGAATTATTTTAAAAATATTAAAACTAATTTTCTGTTTTCCCACTTCATCAAGAACATTACAATCTTTTAATAAGTTTTTTAAAAGAATTTCATCTTTTTCTCTCGTAGAATATAAATCCGATACATCTTCTAACAATTAAAAAAATAAGAAATATGAAATAAAAAACATATTCTCCTAAAACATTTTATATCATAAAGAAAGTCAAAGTAACAAAAGGAAAAATGTTAATTACTACTGAAACATATTTATAATGGATTTCGATGAGTTTTAAGCCTTCCTAACACATTTGAAATACATTAATTTTAATTTTGATATTGTAAAATATAAAAAAAAGTTTTTAATATATTAAAATCAATATATTTTTAAAGTACTGCAGAAAAACAGTATTAAAACACTAAAAAAAAATCTTTTTTTTTCACACAAAAAATGAAACACCCATCGGCCTCCCCCACACCTTTTTATCTCACATTTTTTTACTCAAACTTCTAAATCCAAAAATGAAGAGTCCTTCATCTTTGTGAGCCATATTTTTTTTTTTTTTTTCATGGTATACACGTGGATCCAAACATTCTACCATGGAGGATAACGGGTTATGTCTCGTCTCATTTAGAAAAGATTGAAAGATATTTTAAAACTCGTTGATACTTGTCCATATTAAAAAAATAAAAAAGAATATTTTATATATTTTAAAATAAAATTACAAATATATATAATATAAATTAAATTAAATATAAATTAAAATTTAATTTTAATTAAATTTAACTTAATAAAATATAATTTTATTTTATTTTTAATTAAATTTAATTAAAAAATATATAAATTATTTTTTTTTATTTTTTACGGGTAACGGATATCGGATAGTATGTGAAGTTTGAGAAAATATAATATAAAATGGTGCACACGTGGCAGCAGGGCATTAGGCAAAGTTTTAAAAATAAAATTTTAATAAAACACTTCATTCCAAGTTCAGCCCCTTTTTAATTTCCCTGCCACGACAGTTTCCTCCAAAAACAAGCACAGTTCTACTTATTCTTTCCTTCATTGCCCTACCTCCCATCTACCATAACTCAAAATCTAACCGATCGTTTGTTGATTAAGGAGCTCATAAGCGTTCTTGAGACTGCAAGTAACATTTCTACCGTTCGAATTTCACTTTCTAGTAACCGGTAAGAAAAACCCCTTTCTCGTTTGCCCTAGGGCTGTAATCATGCGATTAAACTTGTTGCATGCAGCCCATTTCGTTTTCTTCCATAAAGTAGCCTCTATTTGGTTCTAAAATTCATTCTCCATCATCAATTGATGATTTATAGGTGATTCTAACATTTTGGGAGTGCAAGCGGGTGGTTTAGGGTTCCTTCTTGAACTTGGTTGTCCACACTAGAGGTAAGGGGAGCTAGTTATGTTTCCTTGATTTGCTTGTACGATGTGTATGTGTGTTGCATTCTGAAATGGTATGTTGTTTGTGCTTAAGTTAAGTTTTTGGTAACTTAAGTTGCATGTTATGAACTGTTGAAAGCGTGAATCTGTGAAACTATATTGTGATGCCATGGACTAAATGTGGAGGTGTTAAATAGCCTGGATTGGACATGATGGAACTGGTTAAGGTGGAAAATTTTGTTATATTGTTAATTTGATCAAAAGCCAAGTGTTTAGGTAGAGTTCTAGGTCATTTGAGAGGAAGTGAGGTAGTGAAATTGAGGGTTAGGGGTTCTGGGTAGGAATGGGCTGTTGGGGCAGCCTTAGTAAGTGGAATAAAACTTGTTCAAGCTGTTAGTTGCAGAAAAATTGTGTTAAAAGGTATATAATTGAGTTTAATTGATTTTAAATGGTTTAAAGTATCAAATTGGATTGAGGTAGCAAATCTGAGTTAGGAGAGTGTTTTCCAATGTAGTTTGGTGCATAGGAGACCTAAGAGTCAATAGAACGTGGGGGAAAGTGTCCAAGTTGAGATTTAAAGTGTATCTATGAGAGGTTAGTATATGCTCTGCACAATTCCACAACCCATGGAAAAATCCACAATCTGCTTGTGGACTTCTCTGTTTTCAAATTCGCAGTTCCTAAAGTAAATCCACAGGTTGTGGAAAAAGCCACAACTTAGTTGTTGAACTTGCTGGTTTTCAATTTTTTCTCTCAAGACTAATCCACAGGTTGTGAAATTATTCACAATTATGTTGTGAACCTCTCTGGTTTCAAGGTTTAGATTACCCTAGTTACTTTCATGCTTATGTTTTAATTGAATTTTAAATGCATTGTTGAATTGTTTATTGTACTTTGATGTATGATTGTTGGAATGTTAGTAAATTGAAAGTATGTACATATGAAGGTTATGATTGGTGTTGAATGTAACAACTATGGTACGTTGATAATTCAAAGAGGATTATGATTTAATCAAAGTGATGTAAATAGTCTAAAAATAAGATCTCTAGGTGAGATCCTTATAGTGTTTAGAATGAATGTAAGAGGCTTTCATATGGAGGGTTATCCCTAACACTCTAACGGTCTCTCATTCTCACTTAGAGAGGATTGACGCGTGTGATGAGAGTAGTGGGAGGTCCTAGGGTAGGCGCTATCACTGGAGGTCTATTCCGCGGTAAAGGACTAGTTTTGTGTGTGATCGGGTGAAACCCCTCGGCAATGGCTTTGCAAAGCAGTAGAGGCCACCACAAGTGCACAACCCGCCCAGCTCTACATACATTCTATGTCCAGACGTGTCTAGAAGTCTTAACATGATAGGATGCTTGTGTTGATGAGTTTTATGAAATAAATGCTTATATTTATGATGACTGACATGTTTATGTGTGTATGGATATTCTCGGAAATGCTAGATGAATTTGAAATGAATTGTATGATTGTTTGAGACCTAGCTCACCCTTGCATTTGTATGTGTTGCATGTGTTTGTCTTTCCCCCCTTGCGATGATCATTCAATCCTTTGGATGTGAGCAGTAGGCAATGATGTACCTTTGGAGCAAGCTTTGGGAGTTGAGGAAGACCCAGCTCCTAGTGCTTAGGATTTCTATTAGCTTCTAGTTTAGATGATCTTATTTTGAAAGACTCTTAGCACTATTTATTATGATCCGTATTTTGGACATACTCTTTAGGTCCCCTTGAATCTCCATTCAGTCTTGTATTTTGGAGAACTTTGGAAACTTGTACTAAAGTTTTATTTTGTTTTAATTTCCTCTATATTTTGGATGACTGTATACATATTTAATACTGTTATCTCTATCTCTCAACTGCTTTTACATATTATAATAGCTGAATCCTATTATATTATATGTGCATATGATATTTTGGGATGTCACATAGTATATTATCCGTACCCAACTAATTTAGAAGCGGATATTAAAATACCTACTATTCATTACCCGTAAATAATAAATATTCACGAATAATAACTATTCGTCATGAATTTTACCCACATATATTTGTGTCCGAGAATTTTTTTTATCAACCCTAATTTTTTCAAAATCTCCACTCAATCAATATTCAACTTATGAATTTACATGTATTTATCAAAATAAAAATATATCTCAAAGACTGTTATCTCTCACACACACACACATATATATATATATATATATATATATATATATATATATATATATATATATATATATTTATATATATATATATATAAACAACCTTAAGTTTTCTACATGGAAGAGATTTTTCACCTTAATATTTGAAACGAAGTAATTCATGTCTAACTCCTCCATTTTCCCTCATTTGCACCTTAATTTTTTATTAGTAATTTTGACTAATTATTATTTCTTGAGATAATCCTTTAAATGGCTATGAAGGTCTTTTGACAAAGAATTTTGTTGTTGAAGTATAAATGAAAGCCAGCAGAGGCGGGTACAGAAGAAGTAAGAGCTTCTTCTCTGCACTCAATGGATAAATCCAAAGAGAACTGGGCCTTCAACGACACCGTTTTGCAGGTGGGAATGCTCCTCCTCATGTTCCTCTTCTATCTCTTCATGCACAACGTCCCCAAGAAGCTCTGGTCCGACCTCCGTCTCCGCAACCGCGCCGACATCCAAGCCAAGCGCCACTTCGTCCAAGGGGCCCAACTCCTCGCTCGAGCCCGCGCCTCCAAATCCAAGGCCCTCGCCAAAGAAGCCCAGGCCCAGGCCCAACGCGCCATCGCCCTCGACCCCCGCGACGCCGCCCCCCACCTCCTCAAAGCCCTCGCCCTCGATTTCCTCGGCCTCCGCTCTGCCGCCCTCGATTCCCTCGACGACGCCCTCTCCCCCCTCGCCGCCACCTCCCTCTCCCCCAGCGAGCGCGCCGACGCCCTCCTCAAACGCGCCGAACTCAGACTCGCCTCGACTCAGCGCGCCCGGGTCGACTCGGCCCTCGCCGATCTCTCCGAGTCCGTGAAACTGAACCCTAACAACGCGAAGGCCTTCTTCGCCCTCGGAGACTGCTTGGAGCGGAAGAAGATGAACGAGGACGCCGTTAAGGCCTACGAGCAGGCTCTCGAATTGGAACCCCAATTGCACGTCGCTCAACAAGCTCTACACAGGTTGGATTCTTCGCCCAAAACCAATTGAGATCTTGAACCGCTTTTCATGTTATCGTGTTCGAGTTACAGTTTCATCTCTCCGCAATACGTTTACATCCAATTACTATTCACACTTGCTAATTCAATGGTGTTTTTGTTATAAATTCTTGTCTTTGAAATTGGAAGAGCGCAATTAGGTTTTTCTGCTTCACTTTCACCTTTGATGAAATCGCCCCATCTGGACAAAAATTATCAAAAATAATATATCTTGTAAGCGTGCATATTATATATTGAATTTTATTAAATAAATTATTAGTAAATAGAAAACAAGATTAACAAATTTTCTTGCATCGTGTCTTGTAAATTCTATTCACATCTCAAATAATTAACCACATGCTTCCAAACATCTTATAAAATTCTTTATCATTGAATTCATTCTGAGAACTTTATTTCATAATGACATCACACCATTATTTATCCTTTTTGTCAAAGTAGTTTTTTTTTATAGGTCCACGACAAATAAATGGTGTGAGATAAGAGAAAGAAAATACTATCAAACACTTATGTCAATATTCATTTTATTCTTGTAAAATTGTATTAATGTAAAGATTTTGGACAAATTGAATGAACATACTATAAAAGGTGAATATAATAATCGATGCAGGGAAGACATCATAGAAAAATCTTGTCCTCATATTTATCATATTTATGATAAGATCTTTATTTCATAATGAAAATACACTTAGGCTATTTCTCACCATTTCTCTTCTTATAACTTTTTATTCAAGATGACATGAAAACCTTGAAAAAATTAACTAGCAAAAAAGTTTCCAAGGAGACATCTCAAGAAAATTACAAGAGAGATTTCATAAAAGTATTTAATATTGAAATTGGTTGCATCTATTTGTCCTGAAAATCTCTCAAAAAGAACATTTATATATATATATATATATATATATATATATATATATACTTCAGAAATCTCAAAGGTAAATATGAGATGATAGAAAATAAAAGAGAAAATAATACCAAACACTTATGTCAACAATCATTTTATTCTTATAAAAGTGTAATAAGGTGAGGCTTGTATGCATGCCAATTGAATGGACATATTATAAAGATAAATATAACAATTGATGTCATAAGATGTCATGTAAAATATTGTTTTTGTAACCATGAGAAGACCTTTATTTCATAATGATAATACAGAGACCTCACTTACCATTTCTCTTCCTATAACTTTTTATTTAAGAAGATGACATGAAAATCTCAAAAAAACAACTAGTAAAAAAGTTTGCCAACTTTTTGACACCTACACGTGACGTCGTGTCATTGGTTGATTTTTTAAATTTTGTCTGAAAGGTGGATTTTGTCTTGGAAGGGTGTGTTTGGAAATAATGTTCAGAAACTCTTTTTGGCGCTTTCATTTCAGATTCACTCTTCTTCATTCTTTGCTTGGACATTTCTTAATTCTTTCTCTTTCCATCATTGAACGTCTCTCTCTCCACCCTTTGAGCTTTCTTTCTGTTTTTTTGGTCACTCTTCTTCCTTCCTCGCTTGGGTCATTTGGTCGCTCTGTCTCGACCATTTCGTCTCTAATTTCCTCTCTCTACCCATTTCCCTTTTTTTTTGTGGTGTGACCCTGGTTTCACTGGCAGTAATTCCCTCGTTGGGGAAGTTTGTTGATTTTGGCGTCCATTGTCGTTGTCGGCATTTCCCTTGTTGTGCAAGTGTTTGGCTTTTCGCACCCATTGTCGTTGGCGGTATTTCTTCCAAGGTTTGCGCTTTTTGCACACAGCGTCGAGGTTGGTATCACTATGAACTAAATAGTTGATGCATTTCGTTGTTTATACCTTGAGCATGAAAGTTTGTATATTGTACCTTTGGTGAAAGTTTATGATATGTATTGAAATGTTTAATGTTGTAACAAGAGGATTGAGTATTGTATTATTAATATTTTATGTTTTTGGAAATTTGATTTTTCTTTTTTTGTTTTGCCCTTGTGTATGTGTTATTGTAGATGATTTTTTTTATTTAAGTGTTTACTTGAGTTGAAACAGAAATGGAAGCATCTAATAGCAATGTAAGTAGAGTTTGATAATTTATGTTTTGTGTGTTGTTTTGGAACAATGATTGTTAGTTTGAAACTTGTACTGTTTTATGGATATTTTGTATTGGCGCTTGCGAGCATGGATGTATACCTCTTACATTGTCGATATGAATGCCTTACTAGGAGACAGACATGAAAAGCCCATCTCTAGGACTCCATTCAGGTGGTGTTTAGACATTGTTAGCCTGTTAGAGGTCAATTTAAAATTGTTGAAGGAGATGGTTTGTTGGTGGGTTGGGCACCATCAATCTTTTAGAGTTAGCCAACATCCAGTGCCATTCAATGTGGTCGATGTATTTATGACTTTAGGTTTAGGAGTGTTGAGATTTGCTGATGACAACACATTGTTAATAAAAACACATGTGTGTGTATTATGTTATATGTGTTAATATGCTTATGCTTATTGTGAGATTTGTACAAGCATTGTTGTGGACATATTGTGATGATTATTGTATACTACTGTATTTGAAATGTAATCATATATGTGTATGCATAATATGTGTTTTGTAAATGAAAAATCACATGCACCAAGCATATCTATATGACTTAATCGATTACAATGGTGTGTTAATCAATTAAGGTCATCAGACAGCTGAAGCTTTAAACTGTGGCATAACAAGTTTTAAATCGATTGCGTTAGTGGTTAAATCGATTAAAACTCGTGTGTTTGCACACATATTTTTCAAAGAGTGCTGTGATGAATTTTAAGAAGAAAAGTTTTAAAAAATATGCTAAGTGTTACAACTTAATCGATTACATGGATCATGTATTGATAGCTCCATCCTTGGTGCTATTCCACAGATCCGTGAGCTTCAAACGATGAAAAGCAGTGGCAGCAGAAGAAAACTGAAAACGAATGTATGATGTGCAGTGGCAGCGGAAGAATTCTGGAAGAAGAGGATGAATGATGTGCTTTAGTGGAGAGGGAGCTAGCTCAAACGGCCTTCACCATTTGAAGGAAGCTAGAGGAGATTTTGGGGGAAGCATAGGGGTGACTTTCAGTGGGAGAAGACGCTGGAAATTTCATCAGCAAATCAATTCTCTCAATCATTAAAAGTGTCGTACATGAGAGGCAAAGTGGGATTTATAGGAAGAATCCCATTGCCTAGAGTATTCTCCACGGTGTGGATGAAATCCATGAAGTGTGGATCTGCAACCACGTGGAGATGTGTGCAAAACGTGCTGAAAAAGTAAGCTTCTAGATGTGCACAAAATACATGTGCCAAATAAAGGCTATACTATGCTACGGTGGTGTCCATCATGTGGAGAATATAGTGGACCATTTGATATGCGGGGGTCTAGCACAGTGATACATCAAGGTCCCATTACGAGAAGCATGATCAGAAAACTACACAGTGTCCTAGAAGGATCTTCAAAAGGTCAATTACTGTCCATTTTTGAGTGGAAGATCAATTACTTTAGGACTTTTGTAAGTAGCTAGAAGCATATTTCGCAAGGCAAGACTTGGTACTTAAGCAACCTTTTTAGGTTCACCTCTCTTACCTGGAATATTGCTTTCAAGTGAAAAACTTTAGCCTTTATTTCAAGAAAACATTTAAGTTCATCACCATGTCAAGAAGACATTCACCTAGGATTAGTGATAGTGAAAGAGAACAATTCACCCTTCAAACTCTAGTCAACCAACTCCAAGAGATTAAAAGAAAAATGAGTCAAGAAAGAATCAATAGAGAGCTACAAAATGCCTTGATCCAAGATGAGTTGAGATTGATGAGAGAGGAACAAGTCCAAAGTAGGGAAAGATCTAGGGAAAGTCAAAGTGATCATTCTCAAAAGGGGGGAATACCCTTAAGTGTAGGGGATTATTACCATCAACCTCCTTCTTCTAGAAGACATATGAGGGATACTCATATGCCTCCACCCCCTAAAGAAGTCAATGTTGTGTTGCCTCACTTCCATGGAAAGGACAATGTTGAGGCCTATCTTGATTAGGAAATGAAAGTGGAGCAATTGTTTGCTTGCCACCAAGTGAGTGAAGAAAGAAAAGTCTCTCTAGCCACCCTAAGCTTTCAAGGGTATGCAATGTATTGGTGGACTGCCTTAGTCCAAGAGAGACTTAGACATCAAGATTCTCCAATTCAATATTGGAATGATCTCAAAATTGCCCTTAGGAGGAGACACATTCCCTCCTATTACAATAGAGAACTCATGGACAAGCTCCAAAGACTTCAACAAAAGTCTATGACTGTGGAAGAATATAGACAAAAGATGGAGCTTTACATGATGAGGGCAGGGATAATAGAGGCTTCAGAAATTACCTTGGCTAGATTTTTAAGTGGGCTTAATTTTGATATTCAGGATAGGGTTGAACTTCTACCTTATAGAGATTTGAATGATCTTGTTCAAATGTGTATAAAGGTAGGGCAACAAAACTTGAGAAAATCCTCTTCAAAGAGAGTTCAAGTTCACCCTACCTTTGAAAAGAAAACTTTCAAAGAAAAAGAGCCTTTTAAGCCTCTAGCCAAGATTAATGAAAAGCCCAAACAAGAATCCTCTTCACACACTCGCACAAGTGATATCAAGTGTTTTAAGTGTTTGGGTAGGGGTCATGTAGCTGCTCAATGTCCTACCAAGAGAACCATCATTCTTAGAGATAGTGACATTTATAGTAGTGAAAGTGAATCCCCCACCAGTGAAAGTGAGAGTGAACAAGAAAAAGGAGAGGAAGTCTTTGGTGATGATTGTCAACTTCTCATGGTGAGAAGGGTGCTCAATAGTCAACCTAGCTTAAAACATCTATCTCAAAGAGAGAACATCTTTCACACAAGATGTAAGATTCAAGACAAATATTGTTCTCTCATTGTTGATAGTGGTTCTTGCTGCAATTGTGGTAGCACAAAGCTGGTTGAAAAGGTTAATCTTGAAGTCATACCCCATCCAAAGCCTTACAAACTTCATTGGCTAAATGAAGATGGGGATATAACTGTCAAGAAACAAGCTTGTCAACACCCAATTTCGTCTGGGTCACTAAATACTATACAATTTTCTCATTTTTTTATCTTATTTTATGTTTTTTATCATTTTCATCCTACCCTTTTACTATTATTCCTTTCTTATTTGTTTTTTGTTTTTTTATTATTATCTTTTTATTTATTTTACTTTCTTTTATTTATTTTATTCTACTTTTCTCCTTTTTTAATTTTAATTTTCGTTTTTTATTTTTATTTTTTTTAAATTTTATTTTGATTAATATAATATTTCTGATAAAAATTATTATTAATTAAAAAAAAAGTTTTTAAAATTAAGAGAAAAATGTGTGAAACTTTTGTCTTCATAATAATATAAAAAAAAAAAAAGAAGAAAACGTTGGTTGGGGTGCAGTGTACGGTGTTGGTGATGGGGGGCAGCAAATCATTTGGCAGCAGGCAAGGACAAGCCGTTTTGGAGGAGACAAGCCGTTTTGGAGGAGAGGCAGAGGAGATTTATCGGCAATAAAGAAAAAAAGCAAGGTAATACACGAAAAGAGGGAGAGGCAGAACAACTCCCTCGGGGGGCAACAAGAACCCAGAGGTTTTGGAGAGCAATACTGGTTGGAGCTACACTGAGGGAGCAGAAGGAGGCTCATCATTGGAACAAGACCTTTCCTTAAGACGACATTTTCACTAACGACAACAGAGGGAGAAGGGCGCCGGCCGAAGGCAGAGGGAGGATATCACCGGAGGCTCACAGCGACAATCAGAGCTTCAAGAGGTTGGCATAAGCACACTCTGTTCACTCATGTCTTTGTATGTCTTCATGTGAGCTTGTTTGTTTGGTTTCCCATTTTATTTGAGGTCGTTGTTATGGTATATGTATTCCCGTCCCTTTTTTGCGGTTTGCTATAACAAAAGACTATAGTACCGCTTGAGTTTAGGGATGAACTACTTCAGGCATCTAATATTTCTTTTCATAAGAAATCGGCACTTAGACCCCACCTTCAACCTTTACCGCTCAGGCCCGAACCACTAGCCTAACACTCTATACCTTGGAGTCTCGACAACTACAACCCCCCAGTTTCTTCTTTTTTAAGCGTGGCTATAACGCCCAAGTATCATCCCCTTTAATCACAGCTATTAGGAAACCATACCAAATCAAAATCGGCAGCCCCTCGGCGCGCCCAATCTTCATCAACACAGCTGCTTCCACGATCTCACCATCACACGTTCCAACACACAGATCAACTTCCATTTCTTTCATTGTTCTATCTCCATTCCTAAAGTCGAAATGGCCCAACTAAATCCACATCAACCTTGACTTCCACAACACACCGTTCAATCTGCACCCAGTTAAACAGAAACACACACAGAGCAATATTATCACCAAACCGAGCCATTTTCTCGCAGCCATCAATCCCCTGTTTAGCCCCAATAACCCATTCCATCATCCTCCAATATCACGGCCACCTGCGGAATCACCCTTTCCTTCATTTCCTCATTACACTATCCCTTCAAAAATCAACAAAAACACAACAGTAATAAGAAGAACAAGCAAAACATTATCTTCATTCACCCATCGTTCCCAATCCCAGTAGATAAAACATCGAAATGGCAGAATCGATCAATACCAAACTAGTCAATAAATGCCAAAAAAAAAAATGGAGAGGGAGAAGAAAGTGACACTAGCGGCGCCGGTGAGGAAGTGAATTCCAGCGACGGCAGCGGTGGTCATCTTCGTCGACGGTGGCTGGTTTCGTCCGTGGTGGGGGTGTCGCGGTCCTTCTCTCTCACGCGTGGACGGGTCCTGTAGATAATGGGTGTCGGCGGCGGCACCTTGGGTCGAATGACGACAGCTCCAGCGGCGAGTCGCGTGCCGGCGGCGAGTCGCGTGTCGGCGCGACCCTGGTTCGTGGTCCGAGAGGCAACGTCTGGGCCCTCTCAGGCGGTGTTCAACGGAGGATGCGCAGTAGCGGCGGTACGATTGATAGATCCTGGTCTGGATCTCGAGTGGAGGGTGTCTCGGGATGGGAAAGATGAGCAAGGAGAGTGTTGCTTCGACGCCGGTAAGCTTTCTGGCGGTGGCCGCAGTCGCCGATAGCGGCCATAGCTCGGCGGAACAGGGTCGTGCGGCGGCGGCTCCTTTGAGAATCTCGAAAACTCGCGACGGTCATGGATGTTGGTGCACGGAGGCGTCGCGCTTGATGAAGCGGCTAGGACGCCGGCGAAGCTCCTGGTGGATCCTGCCGGAGAGCGGCGGCCGGCTGGGGAGGAGGGAGCCTGTGTGCTCCACGGCGCTTGAGGAAGGAGAGACTCTAGGTCTCTTGAATCTTCTTGGAGCGAAAATGAGAGGAAGAGGTGGAAACCCCTAAATTCCTGAGTTGGGCACGTCCCATGCGTCTGGGCCCAGGTTTTGGGCCGACTTTCAAAAAACAACAACAAAATAACCTTCGTCTGCACCCCCGTTTTCTCCTAAGTCTCATCCTTTCCGATTGGGTTTAGGCCCAATCTACCATTGAAACTGAAATTAGATTTGCCTACCCCTGTTTTTAATTTCCTCACCCCGGGCCATTTGGGTTTAGGCCCAATCTTCATATTATTTTATCATTTAACTTTTGGTTTATTTTATTTCTACTTTTATTTTCATTTTTCTACTTTTTATTTGGCTAATTACTTATTTTTTTATCTACTCTTAAATAGATATTAAAAATAACAAAAAAATTATTTTAAAAGGTTTAAGCACACGTGCGACCATTCGCGTCGGCCTTGTGTTGAAAACCTTTTTCTTCTTCTAAAAAATATAATAAACAAAAAAAATTATTTTAAAAGGTTTAAGCACACGTGCAACCATCCGCGTCAGCCTTGTGTTGAAAACCTTTTTCTTCATCTAAAAAATATAATAAACAAAAAAAATTATTTTAAAAGGTTTAAGCACACGTGTGACCATCCGCGTCAGCCTTGTGTTGAAAACCTTTTTCTTCTTCTAAAAAATATAATAAACAAAAAAAATTATTTTAAAAGGTTTAAGCACACGTGCGACCATCCGCGTCAGCCTTGTGTTGAAAACCTCTTTCTTCTTCTAAAAAATATAATAAACAAAAAAAAAATTATTTTAAAAGGTTTAAGCACACGTGCAACCATTTGCGTCAGCCTTGTGTTAAAAACCTTTTTCTTCTTCTTTCGAAAAATGAACAAAAAATATAAAACATCACGTTTTCAAACAATCATCCAAACCTAATGCTAGAACTACGTAACCCTGATTTCTCACTTTGAGAATATGTAGGAGCAAGGTCAATCCTTGTCGGGCACAAAAAACACAAAAAATATTTTGTTTTCTTTAGAGTTTTATTTTATTTTTCTTTTTCAGGGGAAATTAAACATTTTTGAAAACCACATTTTATTCGTGTATTTAATTAAAGGTACTGCCTAAGGCAGACGTTGTAGGGTGCTAATACCTTCCCTACACGTAACCGACTCCCGAACCCAGAATCTGGTTTTCGTGGACTATGTCTTTTCTTTATGGTTTTTCCGTAGTTTTCCAGAATAAACTATGGTGGCGACTCCAAAATCTCTTTTTTCAAAATGGTTTTCTTTTTTTTGGATCGTCGTCGTACCGTCGCGATTTTCCCGGTTGCGACAGCTAAATTGGCAATTTCCATTGGAAACTTCAAAGATGAAATAATTTGTGATATAGTTCCCATGGAAGCTTGTCATGTGTTGTTGGGAAGACCATGGCAATTTGATCATGAAACTATACATCATGGTCTTACCAACACCATAACTGTACAAAGGAGACAAGAAATTTGTGCTTCATCCTTTAACACCTACCCAGGTTGCAAAAGATCAAGCACAAATGAAGACCACTAGGGACCAAGAAAAAGAACAAAAGAGAAAAAAAAGTCCAAAACAAAAGAAAGGAGTAGTCCTTAAGGATGAAAAAGAGGAGTGGAGAGGTCACTCAACATGAAGTCCTTTTAAATAAAAAGACTTTAATCAATACACTTCAAGTTGAGCAACCTTCATACCTCCTTCTTTGTCAAGGAACACTCACATGCACATCTAGTGAATCTAAGACTTCTACTCTATCTCCTTCAATACAAAATCTTTTGAAAGAATTTGGTGATCTATTTCCCAAAGAGATTCCAATTGGACTTCCACCATTAAGGGGAATAGAACATCAAATTGAATTTATTCTAGGGGCAACTCTTCCTAATAGGCATGCCTATAGGACTAATCCCCAAGAGACAAAAGAGATTGAGTCACAAGTCCAAGACTTATTAGATAAGGGCTGGGTTCAAAAGAGCTTAAGTCCATGTGTTGTGCCTGTGTTGTTGGTGCCCAAAAAGGATGGCAAATGGAGAATGTGTTATGATTGTAGGGCTATCAACAACGTCACAATAAAGTACAGACATCCCATCCCTAGACTTGATGACATGTTGGATGAGTTATATGGGGCTCAAATTTTCTCAAAAATAGATCTTAAGAGTGGATATCACCAAATTAGAATCAAAGAGGGTGATGAGTGGAAAACTGCTTTTAAGACTAAGTTTGGGTTATATGAGTGGCTAGTGATGCCTTTTGGACTTACAAATGCCCCAAGTACATTCATGAGACTAATGAATCATGTCTTGAGAGATTGCATTGGGAAGTTTGTAGTTGTTTATTTTGATGACATATTGGTATATAGTCAAGATTTGCAACAACATGAAAAACATTTGAAAGTTGTTTTAACAATTCTTAGAACTAATCACTTGTTTGCAAATCTTGATAAATGCACCTTTTGTGTTGATAGCGTCATCTTTTTAGGATTTGTGGTGAATAAACATGGGGGCCATGTTGACCCTGAGAAAATAAAGGCCATTCAAGATTGGCCAAACTCAAAGAATGTAGGAGAAGTTAGGAGTTTTCATGGGTTGACAAGTTTTTATAGAAGATTTGTGCCTAACTTCTCTAGTCTAGCTTCACCTCTCAATGAGTTGGTAAAAAAAGATGTTAAATTCAATTGGGGAGAGAAACAACAACAAGCTTTTGAGCTACTCAAAGAAAAGCTCACTCAAGCACCCATTCTAGCTCTTCCCAACTTCTCCAAAACTTTTGAGCTAGAATGTGATGCTTCTGGCCTTGGAATATGTGCTGTATTATTACAAGAAGGCCATCCCATTGCTTATTTTAGTGAAAAGCTTCATGGGGCCACTTGTAATTATCCCACCTATGACAAAGAACTCTATGCTCTTGTGATGGCTCTTCAAACTTGGGAACAATATCTTGTTTCTAAAGAGTTTATCATTCATAGTGATCATGAATCACTAAAATATTTGAAGAGTCAACACAAGTTGCAAAAGAGACATGCTAAGTGGTTAGAATTTATTGAACAATTCTCTTATGTTATCAAATACAAGAAAGGAAAAACCAATGTAGTGGTTGATGCTTTATCAAGAAAAAATAATCTTTTGGCCACCTTGGGAGCTCAAATTCTTGGCTTTGATAACATAACTGAGTTGTATTCACAAGACCCTGAGTTTTCTCATATCTATGAGGGATGTCTCAACCAAGCTCAAGGAGGGTTTTATGTGAGAGAGGGATATCTTTTTAAAGAAGGAAAAATGTGTATACCTGAAGGATCACATAGAAAGCTCCTTGTCAAGGAAACACATGAGGGAGGGTTAATGGGACATTTTGGAGTAGAAAAGACTCTTGGCATGTTGAAAGAAAAATTCTTTTGGCCTCACATGAGGAGAGGTGTCCAAAGGCATTGTTTTAAGTGTATAACTTGTTTGGAGTCAAAATCTAAATCATTGCCTCATGGACTCTATACTCCTTTGCATGTTGCTTCAACCCCTTGGGAAGAAATTAACATGGATTTTGTCTTAGGACTTCTTAAAACTGTTAGGGGATTTGATTCTATATTTGTGGTAGTGGATCGTTTTAGCAAAATGGCTTATTTTATACATTGCCACAAAGTAGATGATGCAAGCTACATTGCAAAAATATTCTTCCGAGATGTGGTCAAACTTCATGGTTTACCTAAAGTAATATTTTATGATAGAGATACTAAATTCCTTAGTCACTTTTGGAGAACCTTGTGGTCTCGATTAGGGACTAAATTTTCTTTTTCCACTACTTGTCATCCTCAAACAGATGGTCAAACTGAAGTAGTAAATAGATCTCTATCAACATTACTAAGGGTAGTTCTCAAAGGCAACTACAAATCTTGCTATGAATATCTTCCTCATGTTGAGTTTGCTTACAATAGAGTAGTTCATGGAACTACTAAACTTTCTCCTTTTGAAGTTGTCTATGGATTCAACCCTTTGACACCTATGGATTTAATACCTCTTCCAACTTCTTTTGACTTTGTTCATCAAGAAGGGGTATCTAAATGTAACTTTATCAAAGATTTACATCAAAGGGTTAAAAATCAAATTCAACAACAAAATGAGAAATATGCCAAGATTCATAATAAGGGAAAAAAAGAGCTAATCTTCAAGGAAGGTGATTTGGTTTGGCTACATCTTAGCAAGGAAAGATTTCCCCAACTAAGAAAATCCAAACTTAATCCTAGAGGAAATGGTCCTTTTAAGGTGTTGTGGAAGATCAACAATAATGCTTATCAACTCGATCTTCCGCGAGAATATGGCATCCATTCTACTTTCAATGTATCTGATCTTAAACGTTTTGCAGGATATGACACTGCAGATGAAGATCCTTTGGATTTGAGGACAAATCCTTCTCAAGAGGGAGGAGATGATATGCGGGGGTCTAGCACAGTGATACATCAAGGTCCCATTACGAGAAGCATGATCAGAAAACTACACAGTGTCCTCGAAGGATCTTCAAAAGGTCAATTACTGTCCATTTTTGAGTGGAAGATCAAAGCTGAATTGGCATGAGGGCAAAAGTGTCTTTTCCACAAAGGAAAGGGTGAGTTTAGTTAGATGGGAGATGCATCAAGAAATTCACATGCTTCACGTCACTGCACCTCCACGGAAAACGTTTCTGAAAACGTTTATGCACCTCCACGGAAGATTGCTTGCTGATTCCAGAATCCCTTCACGCTGTCCATGTTGCATCCATGTGTCCTCATCTGCATCAATTTGCTTTCATCTTCACTGTCCAAGAGCTTGTAGAATTCTGTATAAATTCTTCTTGTATTTGCAGCTGGGATTACTTTTGAACATTGAGAAATATACTGATGCATTTCCAGCTATGTTTCTTTCAGAAGTCACCTTTTCATGTGCTTCCCTCTTTTTCCCTCTAGCTTCTTTCCAAGTATGGAGAGCCGTCTGAGTTAGATTCCATTCCACATAGCACCTCATCCACACACCTTCATCTACTTCCGCTGCCATTTATTCTCACACCGAGCAACCATGGAAACAACTACTGCTGCTGCAATTTAGAGCGTATCACCATTCTACCCCTTTATTCTTCTTTCCTTGCCTTTCCTATCCTTCTCCTTGCTTTGGTAATTTTGAATGCTCTCCTTGATCTCTTGTGATGGGGCCTTGATTATTTAATGGGCTTGGGCCCAAGTCATCATCCCTTCCCCCTTGGAAAGGATTTGTCCTCAAATATGATGGTTTGTATTTGTGATGACTTATTTTTGTAGGCTCCATAAAAGTTCCTCCTAGGTCAAATATGAATCTGCAATAATCATCAAACATATGTCGAATTAGATTTAATTGACCCAATAAGATACATGGGAAAATATGTTTAGAAGAAGGTTTCCTATGTAACGCCCCAAATTTGGGTCTCACAAATCATATTTAAATTAAGATATTTCAAAATCCTCTTAACGCGTAAAATGGTGCCAATTAAAATTTTGACATTTAAATCTTGCGGAATTCAAATAAAGTTCTAACTTCAGCAGAAAATATAATCCAATTACAAATCTCCAAAACTAATAAAATAAACCAAGAAATAAAATTAATCCAATTACATTATTTCTGAAAATTTATAACTCAAAGCTTTAAATAAAAGGTTGTCCCCCACTCTCACGTCGTTATCACGCATCTGGAGTATCTGCTACACTCCCTGCTCCCGTATAACCAAGGTCATACGATCATCGCAAGACACACACATAACCACCAAAATAAACAAATATGGGTAAGCTACTATAACACAACCAATAACAATAAAATGCGTACAAGATAAGTAAACACAACTTAATAATAATCATTCATCTACAACACTACTCTTACTCACATAATTGTTTCTATTTCATGTATAACATCACATATACCTCCCTCAGAACTAATCACATCACGCATCCTTCATCATGAAACACACCATGAGTCTCCACAATACCATAACTCCACCGTGAAAAGAATCAGTCACACTCTTGTACCCTACCTCAAACCTGTAGCCTCCCCATAGGTTCCCTGTAGCCTCTCCTACAGGTCTGCTCGAGTAGTCCCGCCTACCTGGCTAAGGAACATGTTTCCTGTCACTCAAGGACAAGACAAACACCATCACCCCCACACAAGGAGGGCTCAATACCCGAGCTCTCCCTTTTCGCACACAAGGCCAAAGGAAGTTGCTATCTCGATCGGACGATAGTCTCAGGCTTTACTAAGTACAACAGGTGGACTTATCCTTCACTCTTGTGCTCATCAACTACACCCTTAAGTACAACCCAACATTTACTCATTCCACGTATATCTCTAAGTACAACAAACGTTCTCACTCTCCACCTAATATTGGTCATTCATCATTATCTACAGTCTCATTCAAAATCTAATGTGCTCAAACTAAACCCTCTCAGATTCAGTAAATTACAATTAAATAAATAATTAAATAACTAATAAATAAATACATAAACATCATTCCAAATAAATAATTAAATAATATCATTCCAAATAAATAAATAAATATCATAACAATCCAAAATTAATAATAAATTAATTATCACTTTAATTAATCACTAAAGTCTCGTTACTTCCCTATTTAGAAGTAAATAATTTATTTTCTAATTAATTACTAATAATTAATAATACTTTTCTTCT
Source organism: Vigna reflexopilosa (assembly GCA_027742785.1). NCBI lineage: Eukaryota > Viridiplantae > Streptophyta > Magnoliopsida > Fabales > Fabaceae > Vigna > Vigna reflexopilosa. Next base: position 15,603,729 of record CM050921.1, read on the forward strand.
CATAATTATTATCATAATTTAACGTTTTCGTTTCTCTCCAATTATAATATATTTTTCTCTTCATATACCATTTATTAGTATTAATTACTGTCAATGTTGCACTCTACAAACCCCAAACCAGGTCCAACCACTAGACCTGTAAATCCCACTAAAATTTCCATTATTATAATTTAACGTTTTCGTTTATTATTATTATTATTTTCAACTGGATCCGCGGCCCAATCAGATACCTCAACCCAAAATGTCAGCCCGATCTAAAACTGTTTGTCTAAACAGAAAACCATGATGGTCTCTGGCCCAACTTAGGCCCAACGCTGATTGTCACCGCAAGTCCTAGCCGCATCCACCCATAGTTGCTCCACTGGTGCAACCACCACAGTCACCACCGCGGAAAGAACCCTCCAACGTTAATCAACAGAAAACCCAAAGAACCATCCCCAACGGACCAACAAGGACAAAACTCTTGACGGAGAATTTCCCCAAATCAGAAACCACCTGTTAAACCCCCAAATTACAAAATTGAATCAAAAGAATAGGAAAAATTCCCAATGCAGCAATCATCAAAGTCATCCTCTTCACGGCTCGACCGGTGTGAAACGCGAGGAACAAGAGCTCCAAAGTGAAACCTTCAATCACAAGCCCAATTGTCGCAAACCCACCTGATAACAGAGGCCACCACACCGCAAACGCAAACCCACTCTTCTCCTCCACGACGTCGCCATTAAAGAGGGCTTCTCGCATCGTGAAGACGTTGAATCTAGAACCCTTACGGAAACGCCAATGTTGTATGACGCCCTTGCCGCGCCTCGCATAGTGCCGCCCCTTCTCGCCGTGAGATTGTGCCTTGATCGAGACGCAGAATCCTAAGATTTGGTTGTCCGCGAGAGAGAGAGAAAAGAAAGAAGCTTAAAGCTTCTGATGAGCAAGAGATTAAGTTGAACAGAGAGGAGAGATAGGAAATTTTGGACAGAGGAGGAGAGATGGGGAAAAAAGCTTTCCACCCTAAATAGGGTCTTCTGACTCCAAATAAAAGAAAAGGCTGAAACCCCCAAATTAAAAGAAATTCCAAAACCCTATTTTTTTTTTATTATTGGAATTGTCATTAATTAAAACCCTAGGTATTATATAATTTTAGATACAGAATTCAATCACCTGAATTCTTAATATACAATTCTAAATCTCCCTGACATAGAATTCAATTTACGTTGAATTCTTAATGATACATAATGCAATTAGCATATGAATTCTTATTTCATTCAATTGTGTACGTAGACTTCAATTACTTAGAATTAAATTGCTTGAATTCCAAATGATATTAACATAATAACACGAATGAAACAATGATCAAAAAAATCTCAAACAAAACTTCAAACATCATTCTACCACATCAAAAAAATATTAAATCATAATATTGAGCATTCAATTAAATTAACCACCATTTAAATACAAAGATAGTTTTTCATAATCATAAAAAGATACTCAAGAAAATTTTCACATCCATTATAAAATCAAAAAAATAAGCTTTCACCCTTTCTTTTACAGACTTTCCTTTCCTTCAATTTCTCTGTCTAATGCTATCTTTTTCCTTCTCTCACAAAAGTAATGTATCACTCTTTCTACAGTTTCCTTTCTTTTTAAATAAAACTTAAAGTAATCGCTCTTCCTAAAATCTTTCAACCACTATTTAAAAAATTTAACTGCTACAACTTTTATTTTCTTTTTCTGCTTATTTTATTTAGTATAAGCCTTTTGCCCTCTCAGCAAAAAAATAAATACAATTTCAATAAAACAAGGTTTCTCCTAAACCTCTCTCCCTAGGATTTGAACTCACATCCATTCAATCTTATACACACATCTCTACTAAGCGAATACATCACATTGATAATTTCAAACATTATAGTGGGAACAAACAATCAATAACTTATGCTGCATTCAAATTAACAAAACCATTAAATAACATAAATTTTATGTTCTAATCAAGACTAGAACACATAATCATTCGACACCTCAAAGAGCTCTCACCCATTAAGCTACACAATACTTTATAATAACATGCAACTTCATTAAAAATACTCACGTCTCATTACACTATTATTCCTAAGCCCTATATTTTCTCGGGTCTTACATCCTAGATTTAAAAATTTCAATTTTGATACAATAAAGAAACCTTACTTCTTTTGAAATTTTATTTTTGTCTTGAGTTAGATGTAACCACAAAGGTAACAATAACTCAAGTGAATTGCCACATTTTTCAAGTTGTAACATTGTTAAAGATGGAGTGGCAAATTCTTGGGAAGAAAAGTAGAATTTTGAAAACTTAAGGATAGATGGAGAAACGTTAAAGGATAGAAAACCTCCCCTTAAGAGTCTGGGTTCTATTAGGATTGTTGGAGGAGGTGGTGCTTTGATTTGCTCTGTTTTTTCTCTTTTATTTTCTTCCTATTTTATTAGCTCTTCTTCCTTACTTCTCTCTTTTTCTCTCCTTTCTATTTCTCTTCCTGTCTCTTCTTCTTTTCTCTCTTGCTCTCTTTTCTCTTCTTCTCTCTTTCTTTCTTCCTTTTCTCTTGTTCTCTTGTCTCTTGTCTCTTGCTCTTTTCTCTCCTGCTCTCTTTTCTCTTCTTCTTCTCTTTCCTCTTGCTCTTTTTTTCTTCTCTCTATTTCTATTCTTCTTTTCTCCTCTTCTTTTCTTTTCTTTTCTCCTCTCTTTTTCTTCTTCTTCTTCTTTTCTTTCTAGGTCTCTTCTCTCTTGTTCTCTTTTGGAAGATGATTGTTGTTCTACCTTTATACATATTTAAACAAGGTCATTCAAATCTTTATAAGGTAGTAATTCAACCTTATGCCTTATGTCAGAATCTAGCTCATTCAAAAATCTGGCTAAGGTAACCTCTTCCCTCTCAACAATTCCTGCCCTTATTTTGTATAGCTTTATATTTTGCCTATATTCTTCTACAGTCATAGATTTCTATTGCAAAGTTTGGAGCTTATCTAGGAGTTCTCTTTTATAATAGGAAGGCAAGTGTTTCCTCCTAAGGGCAGTTTTAAGATCATTCCAATATTCTTTTGGAGGGTGTTGATATTTTAGTCTCTCTTGGACTATAGCAGTCCACCAATACCTTGCATACCCTTGAAAGCTTAGGGTGGCAAGAGAGACTTTTTGTCTTTCTCCTACTTAGTGGCAAGCAAAGATTTGCTCCACCTTCATCTCCCAGTCTAGGTAAGCCTCAACATTACACTAGATTAACTTCCTTAGCAGGTGAAGGATGTTGAAATTCCCTCCTATGTCTTCTAGAAGAAGAGGGTTGTTGATAATACTCTCCTACCTTTATAGTGTAATTTCCCCTAGACCTCTCCCTACTCTGGGCTTGCTCCCTTCTTAGCATTTTCAACTCATTTTGAATCTTGGCATTATCTAGCTCATTATGGACTTTTTCTTGACTTAGTTTTCTATCAATCTCACTGAGTTGGTTGACTAGAGTTTGGAAGGAAAATTGTTTTTCAAGAGAGTTGTTAATCCCAGAGGAATGTCTTCCAGACATTTTTATTAATTTAAAAGTTTTCTTGAAGTAAGGAAAATAAGGTTTTCACTTGAGAGCAATATTTCAGGTAAGAGAGGTGAACCGTGTAGGTTGCTTAAATACCAAGTCTTGCCTTGCCAAATATGCTCCTAGTTACTTACTAAAATTCCTTAAGTCAAAATTACCTTTAAATTCAATAAAATTCTAGAGACAACAAACAAACATGAAGAGAAGAACTAAACTCTAAGACTTTTTCAAGCGCTTTAAAAGAATTGAAAGAAGTGAGGTCTCCTAGGTGAGGCTTGAACTTTGGATCCAAGACACACTCACCGTCTACCAATTTTAATGAGAAATTAAGGGCAAAAGTTTGCAAGTGATGGAAGAACACTTGTGAATTCTTCTAAATCACTTGTGTAAATGGCCTTTACAACAAATGGAAAATGCTAAGACAATTACACTTTGCAAAAAGAAAAAGGGAAAGGGTTTGACAATGCAACTTTGGCTACTCTCAATGAATTCTGCTTGAATCTAGTGCAATCACAAATTCACAGTTGCTAGCAGTAAGGAAGCTTTTAATTTGCAGCAATAAGTTGAACTAGACCGGCTGCTATAGCAACATTTTATACATTCCAGCAAGTCAAATTCTGCAGTACGGAGAGCCACCACCTTGTGATTTTTACCAAATCTCCATTCCCTAGGAGGCTACCAATGGTGTAGGTTCTTGAGCTAGACCAATTCCATGTAATTACACCTCAACCAAATCACAAAACATCAGGAAAGTAGTGGAAACAGTGAGTCAGCTACATAGAATTGTTGTAGAAAATTATTGCACTACTACACCTTTTATCGAACAGGTGGTAGGCAAGATAGTCAAAAACTGAATTTAAAGCAAGAAAATGGAATGGAAACACAGTGGCACAGCAAATGGAACTTATGAATAGTTCTAGATTAGATTAATAAAGCAAGAAAACATTCACACGTCAAAAAGAAGTTCAGACCAGATGTGCAATGCAGAAATGACAAACTGTTTGTGAAAATGCCTTACTGAAGATGCAGTTTGGTGCAAAAATTTTGACTTTGCATTTTGCAGATTGCTAAAACGTGTTGCACTGGTCCAATTAGCTTTTTAATTTTCATTCCAATTAACTTTTAATCCTAGGAAGCCAAAGTTTGTTTCTAACATGCCTTGTTTAGTGTTAGATGATTTAGATAGTTTGTCTCATTATGATTGGGCTAGTACTGTACATAAATATATTGTACATAGTCTAAATAGATGTAGTAAGAAAATACTATTGGGAGCGATTGTTGACTCCTTGAGTATCAATGGCAATGCGGCTGTATTGGAGGTAATATGATTTATTGATTATGTTTGTTGTATTGACTAAATTCATTATAATTAATTTTTTCTTAACTATTATTGGTCACATTGTAGTTTTGGGCGTTTGAACGCCTTTCTTTGCATGCTCATTCTTCTCATAAGATATTCTCGCGCGTGATGCGAAGGCGTTTGTTTAAGTTAAGGACGAAAAAAATAGATGTTTTGTTTAAGACAAGCGATGTAAGTTTATTAACCTCTTTTATTGTTTTTTTCTTTTATTATTGATGTTCTTATTTGAGTAAGGTTTTTGTTTTTGATTGTTCTAGGTACATTTTGATTGGTACCTTAGTAAGCATGATCATTGAAACCCCCTCATCCGCGTTGCTTTCCATATGGATGAGGGAGCAAGGCCTGAAGGTTGCAGGGCTGAAGAAGTACGACCTGAAAACAAAGATGACGAAAGTTGTGAATTAGCTGCTGAGGAAAAAAATTAGAACAAACAACCCAAAGCTAAGAAAGCTAAAAGAGAATATTGTGGCTGTTAGGAAGGAACTTCGTCATCTTCAAAAGTCTACAAAGTTAGAAGAAGATCCTTCTGGTCATGAAGCTGATGGTCATGATGACATTCAGGGGAATGAAGAAGTTGCAGGTGAAGCAGATGAAGATCCTTTAGGTGTAGTCCATGACCATCCACTAGTTGTCATTGACATTGATGATGATGATGAAGGACATGTTCATGTTGTACCCTTGTCGATACCCCCTTTGCATACGTATATTGGTGATCCTGCAATGACGTTGGATGTGGATAAGTTGTACAACTTAGTCACCGGAAGAGACATTCCATGGAGGTAACATAATAATGTTTTTTTTATTAAACAAACATGTTGGTACGTGATTTAATATTGTTTTTTTTTTTCAGGTTTCTCTCTGAAATAATGGGTCAACTGTTGAGCACAAATGAATGTCACTCTTTATGGCCAGGGAAATATGTAGACAACTTGGTAATTATGCACTTACATGACTTTAATTAATAATGATGTTATTGAATCTACAAACTTTATTATGTTGATGGTAAATTTCTGTATTATTTTGTAGGTGTTATTTTTTGCATCAACAATTTTCATATATTTTGAGAGAAGGTTGTCTGGAGTAGTAAAAAGGATTGTATTCAGTCCTATGTTTGGGGTAAAAGATTTATTTACGGGGCATTGTTTTTTTATGGTACAATTTATTTAGAAGGCATTGTTTTTTTTTATGATTGTTTATTGATTGCAGACCCATATCCTCCACGACTATAGGAGACGTCCAATCAATCAACATGTGTGGCAACTTCATGACTACCAACCATATTTTCGTTCTGATGTGATTGGACTACAAGACATAATGTCTGCTGATTTGGTGAGTAAGGTGTAATTTATATGTAGATACGTGTTTTGTTATTTGGTTCTTAAATTTTTGACATGGCATTTCTTTGTAGGATTTTATCCCAATTGTAAGTGACGACCGTTGATGGTGCTATGCAGTGAAGGTTTGCACATTTGAGTTCTTTGTCATTGACTCATTGGGCATTGGTATCAGAGGGCGTAGTTGGATTGACAAAAGCATTGTATGTTTTGGAATGTGTTTAAAAAATAAATTTGATGATGTCATTCACTGCTTAAAGTGTACTTATTTTGAATGATCGTTACTTTATTAGTGATGCTTTGAAAGATTATTTATTTTATTAGTATTGGTTTGAAAATTTTGTGACATTGTGTGATAAAAGATAAGTATATAGTAATAGTCTTTTTTTTTCTATTCTATAAGCTAAATGTATAATGAATAATGTATACAAATAGAACTTTTGCTCTATTCTTGAGTGTGTTGAGATTTTTCTTAACTCATAAATACCCAAAATACTAAAAATGCTTTGTTATGATCAAACACAATTTTATTTAACATTGAAGCTTTAGAATTAACCTACATGAAGCCGCAAAGACAATTTTTTAATAGAAGTTAGAGAATTGGACATTTACTTTTAAAAGTTAGATGTGTTTATTTTGGAGGAATGATTTAGAGGAGAGTGGGTGGATGAATTTGAGAAGATTCGAGGGTGAATTTATTGTTGTTTTTTTTATTGGATTTGGAGGTGAGTGAGAGTAGATTTGGAAGTAAAGTATATGAAAATTAGGATAAGATTTGATCGATGTGACAGAGAAAAGAAATTGTTTAATTGGTAGAAATTGAGGATTACTAAATGCCCATAATTATTAAAGTAATATAAAATGATAATTGTTAATGTTATATTTAATTGTAAAAATATTCGAAGAAAAAAAATTAAAATTAATTTTAAAAATGTAAAAAAATTATAATTTAGTAAAATGATAATTATTCTAAAAACAAGTACAATTGTAATTTTGTATCTGTACATTTGTTAATATTATGCTTGTGAGAAGGCATTCCATGGAGGTAACATAATAATGTTTTTTTTATTAAACAAACATGTTGGTACGTGATTTAATATTGTTTTTTTTTTTCAGGTTTCTCTCTGAAATAATGGGTCAACTGTTGAGCACAAATGAATGTCACTCTTTATGGCCAGGGAAATATGTAGACAACTTGGTAATTATGCACTTACATGACTTTAATTAATAATGATGTTATTGAATCTACAAACTTTATTATGTTGATGGTAAATTTCTGTATTATTTTGTAGGTGTTATTTTTTGCATCAACAATTTTCATATATTTTGAGAGAAGGTTGTCTGGAGTAGTAAAAAGGATTGTATTCAGTCCTATGTTTGGGGTAAAAGATTTATTTACGGGGCATTGTTTTTTTATGGTACAATTTATTTAGAAGGCATTGTTTTTTTTTATGATTGTTTATTGATTGCAGACCCATATCCTCCACGACTATAGGAGACGTCCAATCAATCAACATGTGTGGCAACTTCATGACTACCAACCATATTTTCGTTCTGATGTGATTGGACTACAAGACATAATGTCTGCTGATTTGGTGAGTAAGGTGTAATTTATATGTAGATACGTGTTTTGTTATTTGGTTCTTAAATTTTTGACATGGCATTTCTTTGTAGGATTTTATCCCAATTGTAAGTGACGACCGTTGATGGTGCTATGCAGTGAAGGTTTGCACATTTGAGTTCTTTGTCATTGACTCATTGGGCATTGGTATCAGAGGGCGTAGTTGGATTGACAAAAGCATTGTATGTTTTGGAATGTGTTTAAAAAATAAATTTGATGATGTCATTCACTGCTTAAAGTGTACTTATTTTGAATGATCGTTACTTTATTAGTGATGCTTTGAAAGATTATTTATTTTATTAGTATTGGTTTGAAAATTTTGTGACATTGTGTGATAAAAGATAAGTATATAGTAATAGTCTTTTTTTTTCTATTCTATAAGCTAAATGTATAATGAATAATGTATACAAATAGAACTTTTGCTCTATTCTTGAGTGTGTTGAGATTTTTCTTAACTCATAAATACCCAAAATACTAAAAATGCTTTGTTATGATCAAACACAATTTTATTTAACATTGAAGCTTTAGAATTAACCTACATGAAGCCGCAAAGACAATTTTTTAATAGAAGTTAGAGAATTGGACATTTACTTTTAAAAGTTAGATGTGTTTATTTTGGAGGAATGATTTAGAGGAGAGTGGGTGGATGAATTTGAGAAGATTCGAGGGTGAATTTATTGTTGTTTTTTTTATTGGATTTGGAGGTGAGTGAGAGTAGATTTGGAAGTAAAGTATATGAAAATTAGGATAAGATTTGATCGATGTGACAGAGAAAAGAAATTGTTTAATTGGTAGAAATTGAGGATTACTAAATGCCCATAATTATTAAAGTAATATAAAATGATAATTGTTAATGTTATATTTAATTGTAAAAATATTCGAAGAAAAAAAATTAAAATTAATTTTAAAAATGTAAAAAAATTATAATTTAGTAAAATGATAATTATTCTAAAAACAAGTACAATTGTAATTTTGTATCTGTACATTTGTTAATATTATGCTTGTGAGAAGGCATAGAAAAGTATTCCATAACTGTCATTTTTCTTTGGCCCTGAGGCCAACCCTGACCCTTTATATAATAAGCCCACATTTTTTTGACCCGAGGGGGCTTTTCTAAAGCCCCTACCCCCTGTAACCCCCTGAAATGGGTTGAAATTGAATTGGGGCCGGGTTAGCCCCAGCCCCATTTTTTTATGCTACATTTTCTTTTTTTTAAACAAACACCGTACGAGCAACTGTCTACAGGGTCGCGGCATCAACCTCAGATTTCCAGAACTGCAAAACCCTCTGCCCTTCACTTCATCACCCTTACGAGCTCAGAGTCGACGGCAAGAACTGCAAAACCCATTTCGACCCTTCTCTCAATCATTCTTGCTTGTCGATTTCATACCATTTTGGAGGTACCCATTTCGTTTCTCACCCACTTCATGTTTATTTGTTTCTCAATGTTTATTTGTCAATTATTCATTGTTATAGATGTGTCTCAGTGTCACGGGGCAATCAAGCATGGGATTCTCATTCCTCTTTTCAGTGCGTGCTTTGTGAGGGAGGAATTAATTCAGGTATGAGGAGGTAAACCCTTTCTGGATCGAATTTATTGGTTCTATGAGTATTAAGTGATGCTGTGTGATAGATATATTTTTGGTTGAAATTTTTGAATGCTAAAATGTGATTACCTTTTAGCATTGCTAATTTAAGGGTTGGGTCCTCTCAGAAGACCTGAGTTATTGTGCATTGTTAATTTAAGGGTCTTCCCATATTGGTAGAACTGTATTGTTCCTAACAAAGAAAATACAAGAACTGGTCTTGTATCTTCTGTAAACTAGTTGGTCTATCATTTCACAACCTTCCTCTACGGCAGGGAGGTCATTTGAGGTTTCAATAACAAATGGAAGGATTTATGAAAATAATTCTCAGTTAATTTGCAGTAACTAAAGAAAAGTATCATTCTAAATTTAACTTGTCTACAGCACAAATAATCTAAAGTCAATATTCATTCAAGGAATATAAATCCCTATTCAGTATCTAAAATTATTTTAAAGATTATTTTAAAAGAAAAACAACCTAAAACAGTTTTCTAGAGGTACACCAAATCGAAAACTTGTGTACAGATGGAACTCCACCTAAATTATAGGTTGCAATATCCAATTCAAATTATGTAGTTCAAGTCAGTTCCTGTCATGAAATAAATTTAGGAGCAACAGCAACTGATCCTGTTGTTCCCAGGGTAGGTATTACAGATTGATATGACCAGTTGTAACTACCACAATAACTAAGACTTAGAAGCAAATGATACTGATCCCTTAGCTACTTTAATTCCAGAGAAGAAAGAAGAGGGTGACAATACAAATGACGTTAAGATGGATTCTTATTCAGAATTTGGTGGGTGTACAAAGTGGAAATGCTAGCTTCTTTTTTATTTTCTTCCATAGCTTTTCTGATTTTTGGATGGTACAGCTCAAGATCTTTTCATTTTAATATTTCTTTTTCCATGCATTCATCAGTTCTTGGTGTCCCTTTGCTTGTGTGTAGGATAAGGTGTGGATGCTATTTCTGAGATAATAACCCATAACATTGGGGTCTGTACAGAACTTTATATCTTTCTTTCTCTCCTGCAAACTGTATTCCATAGTCTGTTGCTAGAATGTGTGATTTAGGGATGAAAAAAAATATCTTGTATGTGAATATTTATGCTAAAATTTATAACTGATACAAAATTTATAATAGAAGACATTACAAAATATATACTTTCTGCATCATTGTCTGCCATAATTCATGAGGGTAATAGTTAGCATGCCAAAACGTCAACATTGTTGGTTTTTCAGGGAATAAAGTTAATTTGCTTATAATATTTGTATCTTGTTCACATGTATCTTGTTCAGGGTAGTAAGGTCTTTTCATTAGTTGCTTCAAGAGTCTTGGACCCAATTGGTGTCTCTTTTTTGTTTCTTTTAGTTCATTTATCCCTTAAAAAGAAGATGCAATGAAATCAACTTGCCCAAAACCAATAGTTAAAGTAGCTACCAATAGATCAAGAAATAAGTAGAATATATACCCACCTCCAATAGCTACTGAAATAAGTAGAATATATACCCAAAAATATCTTTATTGAAAACCTACTAAAACCCACCTCCAATATATACCCACCTCCAATGGCGTGTACTTTTCAGATATTGCTCTTTCCTATGTAAACAGTCAACTTTCTTAGTAATGATTTTTATTCAATCGGTGTAGGTGCTATTTTGATTATGCAATGCTTAGAGGAGAATTGGGCATGAGTTGCTATGAAAGTTTGTAAGTATAGCTGCTGTAAACAGTAGTTAAGTGGCTGCAACGCTGGAATTTTGCTGCCATGGTGGAATTAATCAAGTGGATGATGTTCTGAAGTGTTCACTCCTTTCACTATATCTTCTCTACATGGATTCAAGATTCATACACTTTCAAGCCTGATTCACAGTCATTTGCTTGTGTGTAATTGACTTTGTTATTTCTCTGAAATTAGTTCTACATTGAATTTGCTTGTGTGTAATTGACTTTGTCATTTTCATTTATTAAAATGTTCAATACTCCACTTTGCTTTGCACTTACGTTATGCACCTTTATATTTAGTTTATCTATGTTTATTCTCATTGCTTACTGTTTTGGGAGATTGACAGATAAATGGAAAGCATTCAATAGCCATAGTTTTTTTGTGAACATGTAGTAATTGAAAGGCTTGGACTTTTAGAATACTTATTTGTTGATAAACTTCAATAGTTTTCTGAAATTTTTTATACACATTGTTTGACTGCCAATTTTTCTGGATTCAGTTTTCAACTATTCAAGTTTTCTTTTAGAATCTGTAATTTGTCTCAATGTAACTCAACTTGCTTCACACTATTGTTTTCCATAGCTTTTGATATCAGGTTCACTTGACAGCTTGGATGTTAATGATTTGCGGCAGCATACGAACTATGCAGGAGGCTATCGTAGTGTAAGCTTTCTAGTATTTATGTGAGGATTTAGTCAGTAATGCAAAAGCAAGAAACATTTAAGTGTTTTTTTTCTATGAAAAATGGAATTTATTGTTGGATATTTAGTTTTTTTTTTGTAAAAAAGAAAGTCCATAGGCTGGTCCTGACCCACAGGGCTTTGGGGCTTTTTAACCCTTGAGGCTTTTTTAATAAAGGGTTTTTTTGGTCCTATGAACTTTTTTTGCCACAACCCACATGAGCTAGGGTCAGGACCTATTATAGGAGCCTATTTGACAGGTCTATCCATAACACATCTTTCATAATTAGAGAAGTTTGATCGTTTTATTTTATCATTGAGTATAAAGGACTCGTTAAAAAAGTTGTATAAATAAGTAGTTGTTTATCTCATGTGTCTTTCTCTTTTTGTATCTTCTAAAAAAACACTAGTAAGAAAAAAAAAACCAATGGTATTTTGTTTGCTAGATGTTTTCTGGAAGTTTAACTACGTTGTAATACTAATATAGTTAAAAAGATATTTTTCTTAGTTTTTCTACATTATTATTATTATTATTATAATAAGTAAAATATACTTTAGATGAAACAACAAATAATTCATTCTACCTTTTCATGGTTTCACTATGATTTCATAAGGTAGAATCGGTTCTTGTATTTTGTTCAAACACACTATTTGTTACCGGCCTGAATTTCAGTTATGGCCTTTTTGAAATTGCTGCAATGTTTCAATAACGATGTGCACTTGTTGCATGTCAATAACGATGGCGAAATTGCTCCTGCATTCTCTCATGTTTGGCTGCAATGTTTCAAGCACCAAAGTTGCTGTTATGGGGATGCATTTGTTGCATGTCTAAGTAATAAGAGAAACTTTAGTAGTAATGCTTGCGTGCTGGTTTTTAGAGAAACTAAGACTTGCTTCAAAAAACCTTCTAGAAAATTGCACACACTTGGTGATATGTTAAAATACACATCTGTTGAAACTTATTCAGTCCTTCAAGCTAGCTGCCTTCAACATTGGTTTAAAAACTGGCAAGCACTTAGGAGAAACAAATTGACAGCTAGCACTTTTGCTGCTGCTATTGGGTTTTGGCGTCGGCAAAGGGTCCAACTGTGGTTAGAGAAGATTGGTGCTATTGAACCTTTCTCTGGAAACCTTGCCACCTGTTGGAGCAATATCAAAGAGGAGGAAGCACTTGAAAGATACAAACTGATAACTGGAAATATAGTGTTGTTTCCTGAATTTCAGGTCTATGATTCACACCCACAAGACAGCTGGCTTGCTGCTTCACCAGATGGTGTAATCGACAGTCTAGTGCATGAATTGCCTTCTCGTGGAGTATTGGAGATAAAGTGTCCATATTTCAATGGGGACATAAGTAAAGCTTTCCCTTGGTCTCGAATTCTAATTCACTATATTCCTCAAGCTCAGGGTTTAATGGAGATTCTAGGAAGGGATTGGATGGATTTTTATGTTTGGACTCCTAATGGCAGTAGTCTATTCAGGTTACATCGTGATGCTGAGTATTGGGATGTAATGGAAATAGCACTGTATGATTTCTGGTGGAAGCATGTCCATCCAGCGAGAGAGTTGTATAGTAGTAATGTTTCAAGAAGTCCCCTTTTTCAATTAAGAACAGTGAGGCCAACTCCTAGGCATGAATTATGTAGAGATATTGTTTATAAAAGCAAACACATTGCTGCTAATTCTAAGTTGTTGATGCGGGAGATACATGGGAAATTGATAAATTGATGCCTTCAGTTGGTATAGGAAAGTCATCAAACTAGAAACAAATTCTTTATTATAGATTACACAATATTTGAGTGGTGAGTGTGAATCAATATAGTTAATGAATAAATTGATATTATTGGAGAAGAATGACATTATTACTTTGTCGTGTTGATTGTTATATGGGATTACTTGAAGCTGGAGAGTGGGTACAGACAGACTTAAAAGGTTATAGAATTATACAAAATTGAGAAATGTGATAGAGTAAGGGTTGTGTTTGACTGCAAGGATGCCTATAGATCTCTTCAAATGTCTTGTGTTTGCTCTTGCACCCTCCTTGTCTTCCTATATTTGTCAGTGTATTCACTACTACAAAAAAGTGCATAAATAGTGTTTTTTTTATCATAGATAGTGCTTTTTAAGCGTTATCTGTGTTAGCGTTATCTATTAATAGATAGCGCTTATTTAAAAAAGCGTTATTTATTGTCAAACACCAATGTATAACGCTTTTCTAAATAAGTGCTATCTATTTGTGTAAATTTTTTAAAAAATAATAATAAATTTTTAATAAAATATTTCAAAAAATTTATAATATTTTTTCAAAAGAAAATATAAAATATTAATTTTATTGTGTACAAACCTAGGTTATTTATTGGTTCTATTATAACAAAAAAAAATAAAAAATATTAAGAAAAATATGACAATAACAGAGAAAAAATTTTCATTATTTTAATATACGAATAAAAACCATTGGTACAATAATATTTCAAAATATAATCATTGAATCATTCAATATGTATCATGACATTACATTGCTTTATAGAACAATATATACAAGTATAACATATATATATATGCTATGTGTACCTATAACCATATACATCATCATAACATAACCTACAAGTATTTACTAATTACATGTAAACAACAATCTTTCCTAACTTCAATGATTTGATTATCACGATATTGTTGACATTTGTAACTAGAAAAATATTGCAAAAAAAAAATATAATTAGTTAATTAAGTTTTTACTACAAAATAATGTCCAAGAAAAAAAAATGTAGTACATGGAATCAACATTGATATGCCTAAAGCTCTTGTATGTCATTCACTATAATGTATCAAGATATTTGGCAGCTAAAAGTCATGGCTTGTTGACCAGTTCCTGAAGTCAAGATTCCATGCCTTCATGAACCAAGTAGGGAGGACCCCGTAAGAGGAAAGTTATCCCAGAGAGGCAGAAATAATTTTCTTTTAATTTTATTTAAATTAAAAATGTGTGACGTGGTCAAATGATACCAATAATATATCAAACAAATAAATAACAAATCACTTACAAAGATCAATGTATAGCTATATGCAGGAAGACCTAGAGTTGTAGTTCCTTCAAGTAAAGATCTGAGTTAATTAACGCTTCTACCAATGAGCAAGAGAGCAAGAGCTTCCCACTGTAGTAAAACCAATAAATCTATCTTTCAACAAAAATGTAAGGAGAATAAGAAATTGAGACTTTTATAAGAATCACAACTCGCCAAGGTTCAATAGTAAAGACCAAAAATAATGACAAAGAGAAAATCCAATGAATACATGTTCGTCTAGTCTTGTACGATAACTAAAGCAAACCTCCCTTAGTTCTATATGTCCACATATGTCTTCAAGCTGTCGACCAGTTGTATCATAAGCATCCTATAATAGTTATGCGCAAGTTAAATAAAAAAAATTATAAGCTATAAGAGAATTTCTACAAATCAGTTTATTCTTGATATAATTTTAACATAAAAAGAAGTAAATTTCATTCTTTACTTCTCATTTTTCTTTACAAGCTCATCCAAACAAACCTTAAGAAGCATTCAACCAATTTGCAAGCTACAACAGAAAAGAATCCAATAGGAAAATTACAAATAGAAAATAAGAATTGAAGAGAAGAGGAGTTGGTTTTAGTGGCCTTTGTGGAATGAAAGTGAAGCAGGAATTTGGCTTCATTACATGCACCTCTGGAAGGAGTAGAGAACCAAGGACCAAGCTGCCAATATAACGTGTAGAGTCTTGAAAACTAATGCAGCTTTTTACGTTATTTATTTATTTATTAGTATAATAATAGGAAGGGAAAACTAGAAGAAACAAGTTAATCACCAGGAAAGAATGGTTCATTCGGTGGATATAAAGTATGGGTAATGAAATTTGATCTAGATAGGAGTATATTACAAGTGTAACATAGGAAAAGTAAATGATAGGTATCCAACTTTGGCGTAAAATATTAAAGAATCATTTAATAATCCATTTGGAAAACAAACATAGCTATTGTAATAACTATTGTAAAATGAAATAATATCTTGGCCCATGTTTTCTATGATATAAGTAAATAAGGCCAACTACATCGAAAAGAGAAAGTCATGATGTCTGACTAAGGATTGATTAGACAACACAATGGTGCAAGGCAAGATGGATTAATTTGTGTATGGGAAGGGTTTGTTCAATGATTTTCATTTAAGTCTGATATAGAAATCATTAAAGTCAATAAAGAATGAAAGCTTAAAACAGTTGTTGCAGTCTTTGGGAAAATAAAAGATGCTCACGGTGTTATGAAAAGAAACATGCATTGAAAAGTTGCTTCAACAACTCATGGCTTGTAAATTATAGTAGTTAAAAGAGATAAACTAAAGTGGCAAAAAGTCATTGCCAAGGTATCTAAACTGGGATATTAAAATTTTAAAGTTGGAAGACTAATTCAGTATGGCCAACTGACATGGCCTTCATAATTTCTTAAAACAAAATGGTTCACTTTCCTTTTTCTTTCCTTTATTATCTCGTTTGGACATCTAGAGTATATCACGGCTCAAAGAAAGATTATGAAATAATTATATACACACTCCAACAAAGTCGTGAGGTCCAATTGATATTGGCAAGTTCATCATCATTCCAAGTATCGAGA
Source organism: Vigna reflexopilosa (assembly GCA_027742785.1). NCBI lineage: Eukaryota > Viridiplantae > Streptophyta > Magnoliopsida > Fabales > Fabaceae > Vigna > Vigna reflexopilosa. Next base: position 15,620,212 of record CM050921.1, read on the forward strand.
ACCATGGTAAACTTTTCACACAATAAGGTATCCATCTCAACAGAAAATACAAGACACCATAGATTGCAAGCCAGAAAATGATAGTCATATACCAACTACAATGTGATCAGAAGCGTATATTTCAAAACAAACATCACAAGGTAATCATACAATATAGAAGCCTCTTTCCTACACAAAAAAGAAACATATAAGTGAATTCAAAACATGTTAGAAACCTCAGGTTGGTCGCATCTAAAGCTCTAGTAGCATCCTTATGTGATTCATAATGAATAAAAGCAAAATTCCTTTTGATCCTTATATTTCATATGTACAAAATATCGCATGAATAGACTACAACACAATGAATCAAGAAAGTTACCATGTACTCTTTTCTCGACATTCAAAATCTCAGCTGATAACATTTCTACTTCTCTTGCCATTGCTATTAAATTCTTCTCTTTTGCTTTCATGTAATCCACTAGCTCTATGTTTTCCTTCTTTTCTCATTCAAAGGTGTCACTGTGACCCAACCAGATTAGAGAAATTAATAGATAAGTTACAAGATAAAGAGAAACAAACTGCAAAAATGATAATATGCACCAAGATGTGCAGGAATGCCCAATATTTATGAAATTAGGTATACAATAGCACCCATCAATAACAAATCCTGACTTAAAGCTTGATTTGATAAATGTTTGATACACTTTAGTAAATACTCACTGTTGGGGAATCCATCATACAATTTTTTAACTAATTTTCATTCTGTTGAATCACAATGTCACCTTAAATATAAAAATATCAATAGCAGACTCCTCTATAATGTCACTCCCAATACCTACTTCAAAGAACATCTTATATTTTGTTTCTTGTAATCATAAGTATTTACAAGCGTCATCCTACTTTCAAATATTTGCACTAGAACAGTGAAAACAAGAAACATTATGTAAATAAAGTGCCATTTTTGTAATTATATTGTGAAAACAAATAAAAACAGATACAAAAGATATTTTCTTAAACTAAACAGACTTTCATAGTGAGATGAAAGGAATAACTCTTGTGAGCAACATTTGGGTCATGGCGTGATAATAATATTCCTAAAAGTTGACTTACCTATTTCCATAGCAATGTATAACACAAGGAAGAGAAATACCTTGAAGCAAAGGTGAAGGTAGATAATGACTAGACTCCAAGGTATACCGTCTCGAATTCTTGAGCTGCAGGGTTTATAAGAAAACAAAGGAAGATAATCTATCTAGTTATTAAAAAAATGTGTACTAAATTCCTTTTCTCATAAGTACCGTTCTGAATCATATTTAGCCCTGTATATTTGACAAATTAGATACACTGATCTGTAACTATGGGTAGAGCATTGAATGCACGGACACTTGGGTAGTTGAACACAAGAAAACAAAATAAAAAACAATAGCCATTTAATTATTCAGTGAAAGTATTACCAATAGTTTTGCCTAAAATGATTGGGGCATTCAGTTGAAAAGTACAGTGCATATTGAGTTTCAATAAAATAAAAAGATGAATCTACCAGCTTGAACACATATGTCCTTGCTGACGACACAAGCTACGAATTAGTCAAACTTGCAATTCAAATACATTAATCATAAACCACCTACAAACAGAAAAATGTAATACCTTGGCGAAGGAAGGTGATGGAATAAGCTCCGAGAAGAACTCCAAACGAACACGCTATGGACTCCTTTGAAGCTTCCTCAAAGAGTGAAACGCAGCGGAATGATGGAAAACTCGAAGGAGAACGAATGAAATCCTAGATGCGAAGGGTGTTGAATATGATGAAAACTATATTTGGGATTAATCTCCCTTGTGTTAAATACACACATAGGGTTCTCTATTTATAATAGAAAAAATATGGGCTAAGCCCAAATACAAAGGAATATGTAAGAATAAAATAAAATAAGAACAATGTTTCCCTAATAAACATATAGGGACTATGTTTCCCTAATTAACATAAACACAATATAAACTAAATATAATATCCCTAACACTCCCCCTCAAGCTGGAGCATACAGATTGTATGGACAAAGCTTGGAATAAATAAACTCAATTTGAAATATATGATATGTCTTCAAGAGTGTGCGGCAAACAGATGCGCAATCACATGTCGACGAACAACTAACAACAATTTATGGACAGTAGTAGACAACTGCGAAACTTCAAATAGCACCATGAAACTTCAAGTGGGATGACTTTGACAAAGGAGAACAATGACAAACTCCAGAGACTAGATTGCCATCAAGTAAGGATGAGGCTTGCATCAAAACTACAGGGAATGCCATCACTGACTGATGGGGCCTGTAGTGGCTAAAAGCGAAAAAACTACAGGGAATGTCATCACTAACTGATAGGGCATGTAGTGGCTAAAAGCGACAAGGAATGCCATCACTGACTGATGGGGCCTGTAGTGGCTAAAAGCGACAAGGAATGCCATCACTGACTGATGGGGCCTGTAGTGGCTAAAAACGACAAAATTATAGGGAATGTCATCATTGACTGATGGGGCCTGTAGTGGCTAAAAGCGACAAAACTATAGGGAATGCCATCACTGACTGATGGGGCCTGTAGTGGCTAAAAGCGACAAAACTACAGGGAATGTCATCACTGACTGATGGGGCCTGTAGTGGCTAGAAGCGACAAAACTACAAGGACTGTCATCATTGACTAGTGGAGTCTGAAAGCCTAAAACCTGGCTGGAAACATACTCCCCCTCACGACGAACGGTGGAAATGACGGCGCGCCGATGATAGACCGTGAAAGTGGAAGAACATAATGAGCTCTTATTCATCAAAGCACCCAAAAACAAATCTGACAGATTTGACAAAGGGTTGGTGAAATTGTTTCAACCCAAAATTTTAGTGTTGAAATTTCTTGGTGTTAACCACTAACTATCCTTGAAGACCTTTCAGAATAGAGAAGATAGCGGAAGCAGTAGAGGTAGGACTAGGTGTTGGTGCATCAGTGGCACAAGTGGCGGAGACAACGGTCGGAGACGGTGTCCGGTGACGGTGGCCGGCGGTAGTGGACAGCTGGCAGGTGGCGGCTGGTGGCGAGCGGTAACGGGCAGTGGCGGACAACAACACCGGACAGATGCGAGACAGAAACTAGAAATTGTCCATTGAAATATAAAGGAATAGGTTGAAAAAGAAACTTTTAGGTGAGGGGTCGCCGGTGGCGGCGGCCACCGGCGGCAACAAAGACAAAATAGAAAAGGATCAGAAAACCTGCTCTGATACCATGTTGAATATGATGAAAAACTATATTTGGGATTAATCTCCCTTGTGTTAAATACACACATAGGGTTCTCTATTTATAATAGAAAAAATATGGGTTAAGCCCAAATACAATGGAATATGTAAGAATAAAATAAAATAAGAACAATGTTTCCCTAATAAACATATAGGGACTATGTTTCCCTAATTAACATAAACACAATATAAACTAAATATAATATTTCTAACAAAGGGAAAAACACGAACCTTAGAGCAAACGAACCAAAACCGTGAATGAAGCAAGGAAACCCTAAATCAAATGGTGAAAGAACCTTAAAACACTATGTTAACCGATTAAATGGATCAAAATGAAGATTAAACGGTGGAAAAGTGTTTAATCGGAGTAAAAGAGGATTTAAACAGTTGAGATCAAAGAAAAATATTAAAGATGAGGGAAACCCTAGCGGAGGCCATAAATCAAAGAACTAATCGGTGAAGATGGTGTTTCTAAAGCCGAAATGGCTTAAATAAGATATAAATGTGAGGAGAAAAGGTGGATCTATAAAGAACTGTGGTTGTTGCAAGAGAGAGAACTCAAGGTGTTGTTTCTTGGTGATGCTTCGCGAGAATGAGAGAAGCAAGGCGAAACTGAAGATGAGGTGCAAGCGTTGACGCGAGCACAATACAGATGTGGCAAAGGAGAGCACTGACTCAAGGTGTGGTTCTTGGTGATGCCTTCAACAACATAATCACTTATCTCATCAAAACGCCTAATTTGGGGGCAAGCACGAAGTGAATTTTAGGGGCAAATCAAAAATGAAATTTAGGAATAACGGGATTGATGAATTTGGCGGGATTGATGAATTTGAACGTTAAGTGAACTGAAAAGTTAGAAAAAAAAGGAAATGTTTTTGGAAAATAGGATAGTAAATAGGAAAAAGGGGGAAAATTTTGAAAAAATGAGACTAAAAAGAAGAAGAAACGTAAAATACACATATGAAGGAGATCCAAAACTTCTTTTCAAAATTTGTTTTTTCAGAACAATAGATAGCGCTTGTTTAAAAAAATGATATCTATTAGTCTATTTTAGATTTTGAATTAAAAAAGTAATATTAATTATTTATAGATAGCGTTTTTTTAAACAAGTGCTATCTGTCAATACCAAATTTCGTCCGGATTAGTTTTTGGTCTTACGTTTTTATCCCGATTTTCATTTTATTTATTCATTTACTTGTTTTAATTTTATTCCTTCTTTTTATTTCTTTATCTTTATTTTAAGTATCCTATCTTATTTTATTTTTCGTTTTTCTTTTTATTTTTCTTTTCATAACTTTCATTTTTGGTTTTTTCTTTCCTTTCTATTATTCGTTTTAATATAATTAAGTTAGTAAAAAAAAAAGAAGAAAAAAGAAGCTTGAAACGTTTTGGCTGAGCGGAGGTCACGTGTGCAAACGATAAGGGGAGAGGGAAGCAAGGAAAAAGCAGAAAAAGGTTTTATGCAGGCACGTTTTGGATTGTCAGAGGGAGGATTTGGGGTGAGACGACGCGGATGGGTTTTGGCAGGGGAGTCCAGATTGTCGGATGGCATTGGACAGAGAAAAACAAAACGGTAAAAGGAATCGTGGGTGAGAGAATCAGGAACCATCATCCATTTTCTGGAGAGCACATCTTCGAGAGGGCATATTCATTAACTGGGACGAAGGGAGGAGAGGGAGACCCATCGAAGACGCAAGGTTGGCATTGGCAATCGAGTCTTCAAGAGGTAAGTAATGCCTCCTTGCACTGTACGCCTTTGTCCTTGAGCATATTATTGTTGCATTGTTGTTATGACTGTTATGGAGAATTTTAAATACTATGTTGTGTATAATCGTGTATGATCCTGTGACCTGAATCCTCCCCGTTCTCCGTCACCATCCCTCACTGTCTCATGCTTTGTTTCCTCACCTGTGGCCAATGGAGTCCATAACCAAGCAAAGAAAACTAACCCAACCTCCTTGAGTCGTTCACGATGCCACCACCACCGCTTTCATCGCATTTCTCTTGACCAAAGCGTAGCTACCACTCTTCCCAATCCAACATCCCTTAAACACCTCTTCGGCCTTCCCTGTTCACCCTGGTCGCCGTAGCTATCCTTCACCTGTAATAGAAAATGAAACCAACACAAGAACACCAAACCCAAAATCAATCCAAAACCCCAATCCCCAACTTCTATCCGGTAACCAATCCTTGCCTCCCTTCTTCTATTCTGACCCCAAACATGGATCAGCAATGGTAGAAGTTTTCGGCTCTCCACCAACTTCGAAACCTGTAGAAGAAAATGAGCACAAAGCCTTAAAAACCAACCCAATATGATCCAATCACCATCATCGCCACACACTATAGGTTCTTATCGAACCTCATCATCCCCGTTTCATTTCCCTCCCGTGAGTGCCTTGCCCAGTAAAACCATTAAAATTACTTTTTCTATTTCTCATCTTCAAAGTCATTGAGCAACAACTCTCTAGTTTTCCAGCTAAAGCATTCAACAGCTTCGTGCCTCAACCTATACACAGAATGTCACAAGAAGCCTATCATCATCACCGTTTTCCACTCTTCCCTCACTCTGTTCTATGTTTCCCAAACCAATTCTCCCCTCACTGGAGCCTCAACCCAAAACACTTCATAACCAAACCACACTCACACACATAACAACCCATTGTACAATCAAGGAAATAACTATAAAATAGAGGAGGAGGGAGGACGTTGACGTAACGCCGGTGGCAACCCTGGCGATGGCCGGTGATGCCGGTGGCGCCCTGGCTGGTGCGGTGGCCGAGCTCGCCCAGGCGGCGATTCATGAATGAGGCGACCTCTCTCGCGAGATGGGTGGTGGAAGAGAAGATCTCGACGTTATGGCCGTTGACATCCACCAGCGGTGAGCGGCAGCGAGCAGCAGAGTGCGACGCCCTGGGCCGTGGTTCGTGCCGGCCGGTTGGTGGTGAGGTGGCGGTGCGGTTGCTGACGAGACGGAGTTTCTGTGCTGGATGGAGAGACGTTAGGTCTTGAATGCGTGAGAGAGAGAGAGGCTTGGGGAATCTGGGTCGTGTGAGTGAGAAATGAGGGGAGAAAATTCGACCCCTTACGGTTTCTAGGTTTAGAGAACTTGGGCCCGGTTGCTGGGTTGTTTTTTTCTTATAAAAAAATAATAATAAATAATAATAAACAAAATAAAATAATAATAAGGCTTTGCCTCTCTCACAGGCAGCTTTTATTTTTCCTTTTTCTACCGGGGCCAGCACTGGGTCCAATAAAAACAATGTTTTTCTGCACTCCTGCTTATGCTAAATTGCATCCCTTTCTACTTGGGCTTAGGTCCAATTTGTTTATAAAAGAAAAATAGTTTGACACCCCTTTTCTTATTTATGTACTATCACACCCTTTATTTTTATCAATTAACTTTTCCTTTTATTTTTACTCTTCATTTGTATTTAGTAGCTTATCTATTTATCTTATTCTCTACCCTTTATCCTTTATTTAGTAATTTACCTATTTATTTTATCTACCCTTAAGTATATATTTATAAATAAACAAAAAATTATTTTAAAAGGTTTAAGTACACGTGCGACCATTCGCGTCAACCTTATGTTAAAAACTTTTTTCTCCTTCTTTTAAAAATAAAAAAAAAATTATTTTAAAAGGTTTAAGCACACGTGCGACCATTCGCGTCAGCCTTGTGTTAAAAACCTTTTTCTTCTTCAATTTTAAAAATACAAAAAAAAATTATTTTAAAAGGTTTAAGCACACGTGCGACCATTCGCGTCAGCCTTGTGTTAAAAACATTTTTTCTCCTTTTAAAAAAAACCTATTTTAAAAGGTTTAAGCACACGTGCGACCATTCGCGTCAGCCTTGTGTTGAAAACCTTTTTCTTCTTCTATTTCAAAAAAAATATTATTATTTTAAAAGGTTTAAGCACACGTGCGACCATCCGCGTCAGCCTTGTGTTGAAAACCTTTTTCTTCTTCTTTTAAAAATTAACAAAAACATTATTATTATTTTAAAAGGTTTAAGCACACGTGCGACCATCCGCGTCAGCCTTATGTTGAAAACCTTTTTCTTCTTCTTTTGAAAATTAACAAAAAATTTTATTTTAAAGGTTTAAGCACACGTGCGACCATTCGCGTCAGCCTTGGGTTAACAACATTTTTCTTCTTCTTTCAAAAAATTAACAAAAAAATATAAAACATCATGTTTTCAAACAATCATCCAAACATAATTCTAGAACTACGTAACCCTGATTTCTCATTTTGAGAATACGTAGGAGCAAGGTCAATCCTTGTCGGGTCCAAAAAACGAAAAAAACATATTTTGTTTCTTTATAGTGTCTGTTTTTGGGGATAGTTAAACATTTTGAAAACTATATCACATTCACGTATTTAATTAAAGGTACTGTCTTGGGGCAGGCGTTGTAGGGTGGTAACACCTTCTCTACACGTAACCGACTCATGAACCCAGAATCTGGTTTTCGTGGACCGTGTCTTACTTTATGGTTTTTCCGTAGTTTTCCAGAATAAACTATGGTGGCGACTCCAAAACTTTTTTTCTAAAATCGTTTCATTTTTTGGATCGTCGTCCCATCGCGATTTCCAGTTGCAACACTATCTATGGTGATAGGAATAGATAGCGCTTTTTTGAATAAGCGTTATCTATTAGGCGCTATCTATGACTAATTATGTAGTAGTGATTAGATCTGTTGGATCACTTTTGTAATAACAATAAAATCACCTGCTATTTGGAGTTAAATGGTTACAATGGGATATATGGAGTTACTTGCTATGAATTCAGTTTGAGGTTGTAGGTCTTGTTACTTTTCTCTTCCTCTCTTCGATATTAAGACTCTTCTTCTCATAGTCAGCACGACCTAGTAGCATAGGTTCCAGCAAGGTGATTTTGATCAATTGATTGTTAACTTGGTTGTCCTAATTGTAATTTGTATAGGATGCTATCTATTAATGTTTTGAAAGGCATAAAGTTGTCTCTTTTATACTAAAAGTGAACTAGTAAATATTTGTAGTCCTTGCAGGTAGTCTTGTATGTGTTTTTTAAACTATGTTATGATTTACCATCCCGTGTTTTAAGTGAAAAGGTTCAAATTTTGACCATGATGTCTTATGCATTTTCTGAAATAGGTAAAGGGTGCTTTGAATAAAAATCTGAGACTTGAAAGTTACTTAATTACCTACAAAATTAACAGTTTTTCATAAGTATATGAGAAGTTGTTTTTTTGCTTATTGTTTTTGCTGTTTATGAGCAGTAGTTGATGTGTTTGTGACAAATTTAATGGTGGCTATTATTGCTTATTTATATTATGCCTTTAACTACCTTTTGGATTCTCAGGTTACATGGAGGATTCGGAGCAGAGGAAGAAAAGGCTGAGAGAAATGCGCATGCAAGCTGATCATGCTGAAGTTTCTGGTGTTGTGGAAGGTTCTGCTATGCCTGGTCCTCTCTCAAATCCCTTGATTAAAGCTCCTTTAACTATGCCATCATGGGATAAATCGTATGTTGCTCCAAGGTTTGACTTTTATACAGATTCGATGAGTGCCTTCTCTTCTAACAAAAGGAACAATACCAGTATCCAGGCTGCACCAGATAGTTTCCCTCCAAATGTTGGTCGCTCTCCTATGGCACAATATTCATCCCCACATCCAGGAACTAATATGTTCACGAATTACTTTTAACCTAACGTTGGTATCCTTTAATTTTATTTGTATAAGTAGCTATCCAGTCAGAGTCTTGTAGATTCATGTAGCAATAAGATAATAAGCCTAATTTATGGTGAATATTATACTACGTCCATCCATAATGGAATGAGGACTTCAAATTACGTCAACACCCCTTCCCCTACACCTATTTAGCGAGTAGGTTGATATTTTTACCCTCAAATGTCGACTTTTTACATTTAATAAGTTTTCAGAACATTATTTCCATCAATTGACAACAATTTACACCGTTTTGAAAATTGACTTAATCAAGTAGGAAATCTAGTTCTCCAAAAGATTGTTTAAATCATAACAATTTAGCATAAAGGATTTGATTGAGTCCAATTTGGATCTTTTAAAAGTACAAATTTATATGTTAATTTAAATACTTTTGGGTGATTCAGACGACGCAGTCCCAATCTTTCAAGGACTAAAACTTCATGCTACTCTATAATCTATGAGAAGTTTCCCTGGTCTATTTTTATATAATAAATTAATAATTGTTGAATAAAAGTATGCAGCATTACTTTTTGAGTCAGTTCTATATGTTTTCTAGTATTAACTACCTCAAATTTCTCGTGTGCTCTACTATCTAAATTGACCTTATCTATTCCTCGGTGACAATTGTTATTCATTGATTGGATATAACAGAATCAACAAATCCACGGATGACTCCGCCTCCTTTTCAAGTATCAGCACCAGCATATGGAAACATGGATTTTAGTGGACCTAGAGGCCCTGGACACGATAACTTCCTATTCCATCCATCAAGTGTTGGTAGACATCCAAATCCTAGATTTGAACCATCAGGTGGTCCATTATATAACTCTACACAGGGCATAGCTCACCGGGCCAGTTACAGTCCTAATCCTTCTCCAGGGTACATCAACAGTTCTAGGCCCAGTTACAGTCCCAATCCATCTCCAGGATATAGCAACAGTCCTATGCCCAGTTACAGTCCCAATCCTTCTCCTGGACACAGGAACAGTCCTAGGCCTGGTCAAGGGCGAGGGAGGGGTGTATGGCACAACCCTGGTAGTTCTGTTTCAGGACGGGGTAGTGGAAGAGGACCAAATTTTCATGGTCATTTATCCAACGAAAAAGCTGGTCCGGGTCCTAATCGATTTTACCAGAGCTCCATGGTTGAAGATCCATGGAACCATTTAGAGCCTAAAATATGGGAAGCAATTGATGGTTCTTTACATTCTTCACGTATACCTGAGAAAGTAAAACCCTGGATTTCAAAATCAAAGAGTACAATAGGAGAGGGATCATCTGCTGCTTCTGTCAAGTTCCGTTCTGAACCAAGCCTTGCTGAATACTTGGCTACTGCATTCAATGAAGCTGCCAACGATGCAGAAAATGTATGATGATGACGGCTGCTCGTTACATGAAGGGCCCATGATGACGTTACACAGAGGAATGAATTTCCAGCCAGTGAAAAAACCATAAATTTCAAGTCACTTCATAGATTAATGCCAAGGAGGTACTATTTGTACTAAAAAACAAGAAAATTTTTGGGATGTGTTCGGTGCTTGGCATGCAGTGAGCATTTAATGGGCTGCTAATATCAAAGTGTTTTTCTAATTAGACTTATACCCTCACTAACATCACATTTTTGTCTTTCACATTTTTTACCGCTTTTAATCTTATATGTATTACTACTACAAAGTATTGTCATTTGATACTTATAAATTTCATTTATTATGATATCATTATTAGGAATGCTATTTTGGGGACTATTTTAGAAACTTGTTAGGATAGAAGCTAAAGTAGAATTTAGATGGGTTAAAAAACAATGCTTCTTTCGTTATCTGTTATGAAAATACAACTTTTTCCATCCATCACTACCTGAACAAAAGAAAAACAAATCATATTCTAATAATGACTTATCTGTGAGGGAACGAATTCGGAGAATACCAAACAAAAATGAAAACACTTTAGTCACAAATTTATATAATCGTAAATGAACTTATAATGTGAAGCAAACACATTTTAGTTTATCTTTATTTTCCCTCACTATAATTTTCTTTTTTTTATTGCATTATCAAGTCTATTTCGCTTAGATAAATAGGGATTGTGTAGGTAAACCGTGACATTACATACGAATTCCTTTGATTATGAATTTTGTTTTTCCAGCATTTTTATATTTAGCATAAACTGTGTTACAATCATTTAAAATTACAGTAAAGTTGACTTTTGACTATCTTCTGAAGTTGCTTCCAATCGAACCTCTATCCAACGTTGCTTAGAATGTGAATTAAACTAAAAAAAAATAAACCTAAGTGATTTGATATTGTTAGATAAGTAATAAAGTGGGAGGAGAAATGAAAGGTAGAGCGCTTAAGTGGGGATATGTGATATAATCCAACAATCACTCCACTGACCAATAAGTACATAATGAAAAGTAAATGGTATAAAAGAGAGCATAAACTAGTTGGTGAAGGAAGAAGAAATGAAGAGTTGAAAAAACCTGATATCCATGTAACTCCCACAAAGTGTTACAAAGTTTCTATGGGTGGAGTCAGAAAAACAAGTATTTTAAGTGTTGTAGAAGGCATCCTCACAAGGGTTTTTGCTCGCAACATATTTCATCGCTGAAAGTGTGTATGAGCTGGTCTGCTAAGCTTGCTGGGTCGTCGATCAATGCATCAACAAAAGCACTAACCACCCTTCTCTCCTGTTGAGTAGCCTTAAGGCTGAACCAAGTCAGAAATCTCACTCTGAAGATTTCATCTATGTGCCCTAAATGCTCCAACCATTTCACCACCCTCACAGAATACTCGTAGTCATTTTCCTTCGACCGCTTTCTAGCATTCAAACCAGGAATTTGCCTCATCTCGTAGGATTTACAAGGTGTCGAAGGTGAAACTGCAGCAGCAAGATTTTTATATGCAAAAAGCTCTAAAGACTGAGGCTTCGACAGGAACTCTTCAAACCTTCCTCTGATGTTCAAATTCATGGGTTTCCCAGGATGTTGTCGAGATGATAACTTCATGTCGGAGTTGGCAGACTCTGTGGGATGATGAGTTTCAGCAGTTATATGATCCTGACTACACATTTCCACTCTAAAACGATTTCCCCCACAACTTATTCCTTTTGCAGAATTGGTGGGCTCACACTGGGTCACCCATTTAGCCTCTGCAGCACCCAAAATCCCTGTGCTACTGAACAGAGAAGCCTTGCAAAAGTACTCAGTTGAAGGGTGCAGGTTTTCTAACTTGAATCTTTTCTCAGGCCTCAAGACGATGAAGGTGGGTTGTTCAGGGTAGTCTGTAGTTGATATTCTGTGCCAAAGCCTGCAGCCTAGAAAGTTCTTTAAAAGTTTGTGATTGTACTCCAGCACGATAACCACTGAAGTTGGAAGACACTCTTCAAAACGAATTGAACATGCTGCCGTTAAAGTCACCAAAAAAGTCATATCAGTACGGGTAATTAAAGCAAAATTCATGTGGTTCAATTGATTTACTTTATTTGATCTCTCATGTTGTCATATCATATAATCATGTAGAAGAAATGCAATTTCATATTCTCTCAATCATGGTCTATCATGGAATGGGACTTGCCATTGCCAATGTCTAAACCATTTAAGTGTTCTCCATATTGAAGAAAAACTGAAAAAGTAAAATTATTTAGTCCTTTCCTTTATTCCTCCATATTGAGAATAGTCATACTTGGAATTATTCTGGAACCAAAATTTCAAGACTACTGTATTTTATCATGAAAATCAAGATAAGTTCTGGTTCTGCCTGGCATTTGTTCAATAAAATGACCATTGAAAAAATAATAAAAAGCTTACTTGGTGCATCTTTCTTTTCCACAGAAACAGAGAAAAGGTCAGAAAACTTTGAATCAAAACATTCAATTGCAGCTGAGCACAATCTCTGAACCTCAGCACCACATGAAAGCCGGCTTACAATTCCACGAGTCATCCTCGCATATACATGATCGAGTGATCCCACTTCATTCTCCAGTAATTTGAGAGCAGTTTCTACAATCTTTTGCAGCTCCTTGTACATTTCTGTTCCTACAAGAATTCTGTGAGCCAGGGATATTCGCAAAGACAGTATATCCATTCTTCTTGCTTCTTTGGCAACCAATAATTGCTTTCTCCATGTCCTGTAAAATCCAAACATCCATTCCAAAAAACAAAATAAAATAAAAACTGTAGCTTACAAAAGCCACCTTACACTGCAGCAGACCACATATGACTCTTTGTAATAACACCTCTTTTGTTAACAAGTTCTCCCATTAACATGTGAACAGATGACAATTTATTAATAGGGTTTATAAAATTACGAATGAATAAATGTATGTAATTATATATGCATATTTTACTTTTGCATGCTGGTAAAGAAAAAGTATATAACCAACTTACTTCATCAGTTCATTACTTTTTCCACAAGAAACACAACAGAAGGCTCCATCTAACTTAATACCACAACTATCCTTCAAAATGCCAGACATTTGACTACTCAAAGCACATTGCAAATGACAGGACATTCCACATGACTCCTCATTGGGAAGATCAGAGCTGCAGGTCAACCACAAACTTGGATCCTTGTTATCATCATAGCAATGACATATGCAACAAGAACATCTCTTGCAAAAAGAGTCTTCTGGATTCAATGTAGCTTTGCATGCGATATTTTGACACAAAAAGGTTTTCACTACTTCCTTCCTCTTTAATGTTCTCTAGTGGAGCATGGTGTAAATCCTCAGATGCAGGTTTCTTTTTCCTTTTAGATCCAATGCAACTTTTGGTAGGAGCTGGCATATTTCCGCTTACATGCAAGTTAGAGTTCTTAGAAATTATCTTCAAAAGATGTTCTATCATTTGACTCTTAGTATAGCCTGTGTACTTCCTCTCTTTGCCTAATTCAGCACAGATTATTTCTAGAAGTTCCTTGCGTGTAAATGTCTGAAGCATAGTAGAGGCATCTTTCCGGCAAACTCAGCACACCCCATTTTGCAGGGTCAAAGAAGAAAACCTGTAGTGAAACACAACATTGTCAGCTTGAACTTCATTACGTGTCTAAAGTGCTGATAAATGAAGTTCAACACGACTTATATGGAAATATAGTTAACAAATTTACAATATGCATGACTGTCCTCTTGTGAATTAAACACTATTTATCACCAGCCAAAAATATATAATACGTTTACAAAAGGAAAAGACTAAAATAACACATGCAGAAGGTGCAATCCAGAAAAGACTAAAATAACAACCTGCCAGTAGTTGAGCCATCATCACTATGCATTCTGAATATTAAAAAACTGAATTCACATTTGCATTAACCTCTAATACAGTTCGTACACTTCAATTCCAAATACATTATTATTATTATTAATATTATTATTATGAACTTAACAGTGCATGCCGCTAAACACACTTCCATTTCCCAATCCTAATTTGTTAATGTGATGAAAGGGGCGCGCCATCACAGGTGGCACGCATAAAAACGAACAACATTTAGCCTTTAAAAGTGAAGGAGGTGCCACAAGAGTCTAATCCTCACAGAAAGGGAACAAGAGAATAACAACAGTCAGAAATTAATTAACCATATTTCTATGGTCTACTTTTCAAAAAACAAAAGCTTGTTGAAGATAAAAGATTGAAACAACTCAGGACAACCCTATATCAACTGCATTAACAATATAAAGATCAAAATTACAAGTTCCAAAATCGTCAAGTAGTATCACTAAAACTTGGAGCTAGCAACCAAACGATTCACCGGAGAAATTGATAATCCTAATCCATGCATCAGAGAGATTCACTAGAGACACAACCTGGGACATGCATATGTAGATACTGAATAGAGATGTCTCAACCTAGAGAGAAAAATCTGGATGATACACTAGCACAACCACCTAAGGGATTTCAGGGATTTATCCAAATATGTTAAACCTTAATTTCTTCGTAACTACATAACCCAGAACACATTAAAAGAAAAACGACGAAAGTGGACAAAAAATTTAATTTTTATATAACTGGTCAAGTATGACCTCAAAGAAAAAACCATTTACCTTTACAAATTTCCCATTTTTCCAACAGTTGTGTAATGAAAACAGGTATGTAAAAGCACCCAACTACACAAACCACCAAAGCAATAATGCAAATGACGAAAACTGAAACTTTCATAACCTACATTGTGAACTGAAGAACACCCACGATTTATTTAAGGTAGATACAACAGAAGAGACACTAAACACTCAAAGTTCATGGTTTTTTATTTTTTATTTCACATGATAAAAAAACGTAAAACCCCAGATAGTGAAACAGCAAGAGAGAGAAAGTGATTTGAGAAAAGTGACCTGAATAAGCCGTGTTGGTGCCCAGAAAGCAGAACCCTTGGTCTCTTCTTCGCTCATGATTCTCTCACACACAAGAATTTGCAGTTTTATCTGAGAGTGAGTAGCGGCATTGCTGATCTATTGGTATTGGTGGGAGAGAGAAAGAGAGTGAGAGAAAAAGATAGAAGGAGTGGCATGTAATTGAACATTCAATGCTAGGATACAAAATTTATGCTGTGAGGATTGATTTGGTATAACGTAATTCCCGAAAAGGGAAACTCGGAAACAAAAGTGCCAAAAAAAATCAAAAAATAAAAGGCTTTTTGGTTCATTAGGGTTGATACAAGTAATTAATTAACATATTATTTTTATAAGAAAGGTTTTATTGTCTAATATCATATTACTAAAATCTCATTTCATATACACTTCTTATTAATAAATTCAGCAACTTTTTAGATAAAATCATTTACTGTTTAAACCTCTAAATTAATCTTCTTTAGGTCAACTTAATATTCAATATATATTTATATTTAGAAACATAAAATAGTTTATGTTTATATATTTAATCCATTTTGGTGAATATAAAAAATAATTTTAGAACCATAGAAGTTTTCTATAAATATAATATAAATTATTGGAACTTTTAATAATCCAATAGTTGGATTAGAAAAATACACTTTATAAAAAAATATTGAATGTGATCATGTAACTTATGTTATCCATAAATATGTTTATGAACATTTTCATTTTATAAAAGAATATGATAAAATTAAATTAAATTAACTATACAACATTTTAATATTTTAATAATGAGTTTAAGTTTTTTTTTTCTCAAATATAGTTTAATGGCAAACAATTTTTATTTTAATTTCTAGATTAGTATTGTTCTTGAAGACTAATAACATGAAATATTTAGACGTGCAAAATCATTACAAATATAATGAGGAAAAACAAAAACATTTATTTATATATATATATATATATATATATATATATATATAACATCCGAGTAAATCTATAACAAAAGCTATGATTTATTTTAGGAGTTAACATGAATAATAATAAAGAACAGTGAGAAAATAAGCACTTGGGTGGATAGGAAAACATGAAATATCATATAGAATTGAAAGTTGTACAGTAGACAAGAGTCTGATACAATTTACAAGCTAAGACCGAACGGTTTTTACAAAAGATATATATACCGAACGGTAATACAGGTAATGTAAACTATATATAAACCTATTGACCGGACGGTCCTACACTATCTTCGGACTGCACGACTTGCAAGGCTTCTTCCACTGAATCTTCGAAATCGCCCTCTGCTCACATCCAATGGATGATCATTGCAGTGAAGAGAAAAACTGAACGGTTGAGACCGAACGGCACATGGACAAAACAGGAAAATAAGGGTAAGCTTATGTAAATTTAATTAATCGGTTTCAGCAATACATTTAAATCATACACACGAATCACATATGTCAACATTTCAATCATGCTATCATAATCCAAGTATATCAATAAAATCCGAACGGTAATTATTAACATCCTGGCCGACCACTACTGACACTGTCCGGACGGTATGAACCATGTAGCTCGCCGCTCTTTGCACCCGGGTGGACCTGGCTGGGATACACTCAACAGACCGCCACCCGAGGTTAGTCCAGTGGAACCACCTCGGTATAGAAATACCCTGAGGCTAAAGGACCTCCTACCATTCTCACGCATGAGTTACCCTTCTCTACATGAGAAAGCGTAATCACGGAATATCAGGATAGAACGGAACCTGAGTCTGACCATAGTCATACTTTACCAATCAATTTCCAAATCATGAGATATTCCTCCTTGGAATACTCTTATATAATAATAACCTCATTCTTTTCATTCCATAACATCCAACATAAACTTACACACATTCTCATCCAGAATCATTCTTTCCTATGCATATAAAAGGCACTTTAAGAAAAATGACCGAACGGTCAGATACTGATAAGAAGACCGAATATAAAAGGAACGCTAACAAGTGACCGAACGGTCAAACAAAGAAGGAAACCGAGCACTGTTTGAAGACCAAGAAATATAAATAATTCAAGAGGAAAGTCGAACGTTCAAAAACATGTTATCTTTTGACAAAGCCGTGTACTTTACAGTTCGGGCCGAATGTCTTAAAAAATATATATATACATATATATACACACACAAGAGTTCTCTTCAATAAAGCGAGTGCCAGTATAAGACCGAACACTCTTCCAAGGAGACAAGGTTAATATAAGACCGATAACTTCAGAAATCAAAGTGTTAGTCTATGACCGAGCATTAACGAGACCGAGCACTCTTCAAGACCGAGCGCTCTAAGAACCGAGTGTTCTCAAGATCGAGTACTTCAACAATGAATGTGATGTGTAAGACCGAACGTTATTCAAAAGGAAATAATTAATATAAAACCGAATACTTAGTCTATGACCGAGTACTTTCTCATGTCGAGCACTCGATCTATGACCGAGTACTTTCAACCAACATTATCAATATAAAACCGAACGTTCAGTGTATGACCGAACCTTCTTCAATAGGGATCATAAGACCGAGTACATTGAGTTATTGAACATTCAATATGAGACCGAACGTTCTTAAATAAGGGATTCGTTTTGAATGAATAACTAACAAGGTATTTAGGTTTCAACATAGTTTGTACAAGATGGATCGGTCTTCACTGATTCCTAAAGGGAACACAATTAAGACCGATCGTTTTAGGGGGAAACTGAACGATCTTAATGACCCTCGGTTACAGCATCAGAATTTCACTAAGTTTAATACATTTACACTAAGTTTCTAACCAACATTAAACAATTCATGCAACAACATACAATATTCCAACATACCAATTAAATCATCGAACATACATTAAAACATGCATCCAAACCATACAAAGAAATCATAATTAAATTTTATAAGCTTCCCTTACCTCTAACTCTAGCTAGCTTCTAAGTTCTTTGAAGTCACAACTTCTAAGGTTTCAAGATTCCAAAGTGCTCCAAACAAGACTCTGACCGGTGCAATTGGAAGGTCTTGACACCGAGAAGATTTTATCTAAAAGGGGTGAGGTGGTCGGAGAAAGAGAAAAGGTTAGAAATCTTGAGAGAAGTTGGAGGTTCTAGAGAGAATGAGGAGAAAAATGGATTTCTGGAGGTAGAAGACGAAGTGGGCATGCTGAAAGAGGTGCAAAGTTTCGAAAATTCAACTTTAAATATGACCACCAAACTGGCCGTTTGGGCGTGCCACATGTCTTCCACTATCTGAAAATACTCATTTTCTCTGTTGTCACACATTTTCCAAGGACAAGGAATTGAATGCACTGCACATCTTGTCTCCCACTAGCCTAAGGAATCCAAAGAACGTGACTCATGTACTCTACTTAAGGTGGAGAATTAATGGAGTGTGACTATATATATATATATATATGAACATACAACATAATCTATTATATTAAAGTATTTTTTTAATTCTTTTATTATAAAAAAATAATAAATAATAAATAAAAATATTAATAACAGGTAGAATTCTCTTATTTTTACTTATTTTCATCCAATTTAAAAAAAACTCGCCTATTATATTTTTCTTTCTTTTTCTTTTCGTTTTTACTCCCTTATATCATCCAAACAAAAGACAAATAGTAATTTCTAATAAAATAAATTGAAGTTACATTGCTATTATATAATAAAATTATATTTATTAAACTATATATTATAAATTTCTTAGAATTTTCAACTTAATTAAATATATAGAGTGTAAGTTTTGGGGATATATTTATATTGAATACTTTCTCTCAACAGTTAGAAAGAAATAAAAAATGAGAAAGAAAAGGTAATTATTTAATTAAAAAATAAGAAAAAATATTTATTAATATTAATATTGTTATTATAATAAAAATCTGAAAAATTACATGCACAGTCATGATTAATTATGAACTGATTAACAATCACTTTGTAAAATGATAAAAGATAATGATGGTTTTAACAAAATAATCAATTATATAATTAACATTCATTTATACTCATTACTTTACATATTCATATTTCTCTTTCTCCTCCTTTTTCTTTGTACACCACACATATGAACATGTATCCATCTTCCATTCTTTCACATAGTTATGTTTTTCTTTCTTTCAATTCTTTTTTAGGCTATTCCACAATAATATTTTCAAAATTATTAAAAATTTAAGTATAGGTATAAATTTCATATCAAGAAAAAAAATAAGAAAATTGAATACTTTATAGGATAGAAGACCTATAAATATATTGTTTTAAATTTTTTAATTAGAAATTATATCATTCTCTTATAAGAGTTTAAGTGAGCTCTCATTGAATTTTTTTTGTAAAAAATCTTCCTTCAAAAGATCTATCAAAAAGTGAGTGATGCCACTCAGAATAATTTACTTGAATAATACTAAATTTTATAACAAAAAAGTTTAATTAAACTTTTTTTTATTAGCAAAAGTTGAATTAATCTCAAATAAAATTCATGTTAGGAATCACTAAACTTTGAAATCTAAGCTATGCTGATACATTAAAATCCAACAATAGTTATCACATGAAAATTTTATTAAAAAAATATAAAAAACATGAAACATGAAAGAATACACTAAACTCATAATAACCAGTGGCATCAGCCTGTCTCCTGCGCCACACGTCAGCCTTTGTTTCGTGCACCACTGCGTCATACAGAAGCACATTTTTTCGCGTCTTCCTCGAGAGCATTCGTCTCGCTCTCAAGAAATCCTTCGCTCGCTCCAACCACAGTTTCCTCCGCACTGTAAGTCTTGTTCCCTTTACAGATCTATTATTCTTCTTCCCTATTTTGTCTTTCCTCAGCCTTAGTGACCATAAAATCACCTTTCCATCGATTGTTTACCATTTTCCACCAATTGATCCATCCTTTGATCCGATCTAATATATTTCTACCGTTTAATGTGTGTTTTGAACCGATTAATCGGTTCATATTTGCGTTCCTCACCATTTTAGGGTTCTCCGAATTAAATCTTCTCTAGTTTTAGAGTTTGGCTTGTTTCCTAGGGTTTCTAGAATCTCTTCTGATTTCTCTCTCGAGTCGTCTCATTTCCCTGCATATTCTTCGTTGGAGATCGAGGAGGTCAGATTCGTGTTCACATGGCTTCTATCGTCATCATCAGAAACCATATACATGTTCAATGTTTCTAGAAAACTTGTCATTGCCATGATGCACTGTTGTTTTCTTAAATACCATTTACCCATTCAGTTGTTGCCTAGCTTACATCTAAAGTTCAAGTGACAGTGATCTCTTTTTTAACGATGGTGAAATTGCTCCTGCATTCTCTCATGTTTGGCTGCAATGTTTCAGGCACCAAAATTGCTGTTATGTGGATGCACTTGTTGCATGTGTAAGTAATAAGATAAACTTTAGTAGTAATGCTTCTGTGTTGGTTTTTAGAGAAACTAAGCCTTACTTCAAAAACCTCCTAGAAAATTGCACACACTTGGTGATATGTTAAAATACAGATCTGTGGAAACTTATTCAGTCCTTCAAGCTAGCTGCCTTCAACATTGGTTTAAAAACTGGCAAGCACTTAGGAGAAACAAATTGACAGCTAGCACTTTTGCTGCTGCTATTGGGTTTTGGCGTCGGCAAAGGGTCCAGCTGTGGTTAGAGAAGATTGGTGCTATTGAACCTTTCTCTGGAAACCTTGCCACCTGTTGGAGCAATATCAAAGAGGAGGAAGCACTTGAAAGATACAAACTGATAACTGGAAATACAGTTTTGTTTCCTGAATTTCAGGTCTATGATTCACACCCACAAGACAGCTGGCTTGCTGCTTCACCAGATGGTGTAATCGACCGTCTAGTGCATGAATTGCCTTTTCGTGGAGTATTGGAGATAAAGTGTCCATATTTCAATGGGGACATAAGTAAAGCTTTCCCTTGGTCTCGAATTCCAATTCACTATATTCCTCAAGCTCAGGGTTTAATGGAGATTCTAGGAAGGGATTGGATGGATTTTTATGTTTGGACTCCTAATGGTAGTAGTTTATTCAGGTTACATCGTGATGCTGAGTATTGGGATGTAATGGAAATAGCACTGTATGATTTCTGGTGGAAGCATGTCCATCCAGCGAGAGAGTTGTATAGTAGTACTGTTTCAAGAAGTCCCCTTTTTCAATTAAGAACAGTGAGGCCAGCTCCTAGGCATGAATTATGTAGAGATATTGTTTATAAAAGCAAATACATTGCTGCTAATTCTAAGTTGTTGATGCGGGAGATACATGGGAAATTGATAAATTGATGCCTTCAGTTGGTATGGGAGAGTCATCAAACTAGTAACAAATTCTTTGTTATAGACTACACAATATTTGAGTGGTGAGTGTGAATCAATATAGTTAATGAATAAATTGATATTATTGGAGAAGAATGACATTATTACTTTGTCGTGTTGATTGTTAGATGGGATTACTTGAAGCTGGAGAGTGGGTAGAGACAAACTTAAAAGGTTATAGAACTATACCAAATTGAGAAATGTGATAGAGTAAGGGTTGTGTTTGACTGCAAGGATGCCTATAGATCTCTTCAAATGTCTCGTGTATTTGCTCTTCCACCTCCCTGTCTTCCTATATTTGTCAGTGTATTAGATCTGTTGGATCACTTTTCTAATAACAATAAAATCACCTGCTATTTGGAGTTAAATGGTTACAATGGGATATATGGAGTTACTTGCTATGAATTCAGTTTGAGGTTGCAGGTCTTGTTACTTTTCTCTTCCTCTCTTCGATATTAAGACTCTTCTTCTCATAGTCAGCACGACCCAGTAACATAGGTTCCAGCAAGGTGATTTATTAGTTCTACTGAGCTTGAATTGAAGTTTCAATTGTAATTTTGATCAATTGATTGTTAACTTGGTTGTCCTAATTGTAATTTGTACACGATGTTATCTATTAATGTTTTGAAAGGCATAAAGTTGTCTCTTTTATACTAAAACTGAACTAGTAAATATTTGTAGTCCTTGCAGGTAGTCCTGTATGTGTTTGTTAAACTATGTTATGATTTACTATCCAGTGTTTTGAGTGAAAAGGTTCAAATTTTGACAATGCTGTCGTATGCATTTTCTGAAATAGGTAAAGGGTGCTTTGAATAAAAATCTGGGACTTGAAAGTTACTTAATTACCTACAAAATTGACAGCTTTTCATAAGTTTATGAGAAGTTGTTTGTTTTGCTTATTGTTTTTGCTGTTTATGAGCAATAGTAGATGTGTTTGTACAAATTTTATGGTGGCTATTATTGCTTATTTATATTATGCCTGTAACTACCTTTTGGATTCTCAGGTTACATGGAGGATTCAGAGCAGAGGAAGAAAAGGCTGAGAGAAATGCGCATGCAAGCTGATCATGCTGAAGTTTCTGGTGCTGTGGAAGGTTCTGCTATGCCCGGTTCTCTCTCAAATCCCTTGATTGAAGCTCCTTTAACTATGCCATCATGGGATAAATCGTATGCTGCTCCAAGGTTTGACTTTTATACAGATCCGATGAGTGCCTTCTCTTCTAACAAAAGGAACAATACCAGTATCCAGGCTGCACCGGATAGTTTCCCTCCAAATGTTGGTCGCTCTCCTATGGCACAATATTCATCCCCACATTCAGGTACTGAAATGTTCACGAATTACTTTTTACCTGACGTAGGTATCCTTTAATTTGATTTGTATAAGTAGCTATCCGAGATTTGTATAAGTAGCTATCCAGTCAGAGTCTTGTAGATTCATGTAGCAATAAGATAATAAGCCTGATTTATGGTGAATATTATACTACGTCCATCCATAATGGAATGAGGACTTTACATTCCATCAACACCCGTTCCCCTTTGACACCTATTTAGCAAGTAGGCTGATGTTTTTACCCTCAAATGTCGAGTTTTTACATTTAATAAGTTTTCAGAACATTATTTCCATCAATTGACAACAATCTACACGGTTTTGAAAATTGACTCAATCAAGTAAGAAATCTAGTCTTCCAGAAGATTGTTTAAATCATAATAATTTAGCATAAAGGATTTGGTTGAGTCCAATTTGGATCTTTTAAAGGTACAAATTTATATGTTAATTTAAATACTTTTGGGTGATTCCGATGACGCAGTCCCAATCTTTCAAGGTCTAAAACTTCATGCTACTCTGTAATCTATGAGAAGTTTCCCTGGTCTATATTTATATAATAAATTAATAATTGTTGAATAAAAGTATGCAGCATTGTTTTTTGAGTCAGTTCTATATGTTTTCTAGTATTAACTACCTCAAATTTCTCGTGTGCTCTACTATCTAAATTTACCTTATCTATTCCTCAATGACAATAGTTATTCATTGATTGGATATAACAGAATCAACAAATCCACGGATGACTCCGCCTCCTTTTCAAGTATCACCAGCATATGGAAACATGGATTTTAGTGGAACTAGAGGCCCTGCTCACGATAACTTCCTATTCCATCCATCAAGTGTTGGTAGACATCCAAATCCTAGATTTGAACCATCAGGTGGTCCATTATATAACTCTACACAGGGCATAGCTCACCGGGCCAGTTACAGTCCTAATCCTTCTCCAGGGTACATCAACAGTTCTAGGCCCAGTTGCAGTCCCAATCCTTCTCCAGGATACAGCAATAGTCATAGGCCCAGTTACAGTCCCAATCCTTCTCCAGGGTACAGCAACAGTCCTAGGCTCAGTTACAGTCCCAATCCTTCTCCAGGATACAGCAACAGTCCTAGGCACAGTTACAGTCCCAATCCATCTCCAGGATATAGCAACAGTCCTATGCCCAGTTACAGTCCCAATCCTTCTCCTGGACACAGGAACAGTCCTAGGCCTGGTCAAGGGCGAGGGAGGGGTGTATGGCACAACCCTGGTAGTTCTGTTTCAGGACGGGGTAGTGGAAGAGGACCAAATTTTCATGGTCATTTATCCAACGAAAAAGCTGGTCCGGGTCCTAATCGATTTTACCAGAGCTCCATGGTTGAAGATCCATGGAACCATTTAGAGCCTAAAATATGGGAAGCAATTGATGGTTCTTTACATTCTTCACGTATACCTGAGAAAGTAAAACCCTGGATTTCAAAATCAAAGAGTACAATAGGAGAGGGATCATCTGCTGCTTCTGTCAAGTTCCGTTCTGAACCAAGCCTTGCTGAATACTTGGCTACTGCATTCAATGAAGCTGCCAACGATGCAGAAAATGTATGATGATGACGGCTGCTCGTTACATGAAGGGCCCATGATGACGTTACACAGAGGAATGAATTTCCAGCCAGTGAAAAAACCATAAATTTCAAGTCACTTCATAGATTAATGCCAAGGAGGTACTATTTGTACTAAAAAACAAGAAAATTTTTGGGATGTGTTCGGTGCTTGGCATGCAGTGAGCATTTAATGGGCTGCTAATATCAAAGTGTTTTTCTAATTAGACTTATACCCTCACTAACATCACATTTTTGTCTTTCACATTTTTTACCGCTTTTAATCTTATATGTATTACTACTACAAAGTATTGTCATTTGATACTTATAAATTTCATTTATTATGATATCATTATTAGGAATGCTATTTTGGGGACTATTTTAGAAACTTGTTAGGATAGAAGCTAAAGTAGAATTTAGATGGGTTAAAAAACAATGCTTCTTTCGTTATCTGTTATGAAAATACAACTTTTTCCATCCATCACTACCTGAACAAAAGAAAAACAAATCATATTCTAATAATGACTTATCTGTGAGGGAACGAATTCGGAGAATACCAAACAAAAATGAAAACACTTTAGTCACAAATTTATATAATCGTAAATGAACTTATAATGTGAAGCAAACACATTTTAGTTTATCTTTATTTTCCCTCACTATAATTTTCTTTTTTTTATTGCATTATCAAGTCTATTTCGCTTAGATAAATAGGGATTGTGTAGGTAAACCGTGACATTACATACGAATTCCTTTGATTATGAATTTTGTTTTTCCAGCATTTTTATATTTAGCATAAACTGTGTTACAATCATTTAAAATTACAGTAAAGTTGACTTTTGACTATCTTCTGAAGTTGCTTCCAATCGAACCTCTATCCAACGTTGCTTAGAATGTGAATTAAACTAAAAAAAAATAAACCTAAGTGATTTGATATTGTTAGATAAGTAATAAAGTGGGAGGAGAAATGAAAGGTAGAGCGCTTAAGTGGGGATATGTGATATAATCCAACAATCACTCCACTGACCAATAAGTACATAATGAAAAGTAAATGGTATAAAAGAGAGCATAAACTAGTTGGTGAAGGAAGAAGAAATGAAGAGTTGAAAAAACCTGATATCCATGTAACTCCCACAAAGTGTTACAAAGTTTCTATGGGTGGAGTCAGAAAAACAAGTATTTTAAGTGTTGTAGAAGGCATCCTCACAAGGGTTTTTGCTCGCAACATATTTCATCGCTGAAAGTGTGTATGAGCTGGTCTGCTAAGCTTGCTGGGTCGTCGATCAATGCATCAACAAAAGCACTAACCACCCTTCTCTCCTGTTGAGTAGCCTTAAGGCTGAACCAAGTCAGAAATCTCACTCTGAAGATTTCATCTATGTGCCCTAAATGCTCCAACCATTTCACCACCCTCACAGAATACTCGTAGTCATTTTCCTTCGACCGCTTTCTAGCATTCAAACCAGGAATTTGCCTCATCTCGTAGGATTTACAAGGTGTCGAAGGTGAAACTGCAGCAGCAAGATTTTTATATGCAAAAAGCTCTAAAGACTGAGGCTTCGACAGGAACTCTTCAAACCTTCCTCTGATGTTCAAATTCATGGGTTTCCCAGGATGTTGTCGAGATGATAACTTCATGTCGGAGTTGGCAGACTCTGTGGGATGATGAGTTTCAGCAGTTATATGATCCTGACTACACATTTCCACTCTAAAACGATTTCCCCCACAACTTATTCCTTTTGCAGAATTGGTGGGCTCACACTGGGTCACCCATTTAGCCTCTGCAGCACCCAAAATCCCTGTGCTACTGAACAGAGAAGCCTTGCAAAAGTACTCAGTTGAAGGGTGCAGGTTTTCTAACTTGAATCTTTTCTCAGGCCTCAAGACGATGAAGGTGGGTTGTTCAGGGTAGTCTGTAGTTGATATTCTGTGCCAAAGCCTGCAGCCTAGAAAGTTCTTTAAAAGTTTGTGATTGTACTCCAGCACGATAACCACTGAAGTTGGAAGACACTCTTCAAAACGAATTGAACATGCTGCCGTTAAAGTCACCAAAAAAGTCATATCAGTACGGGTAATTAAAGCAAAATTCATGTGGTTCAATTGATTTACTTTATTTGATCTCTCATGTTGTCATATCATATAATCATGTAGAAGAAATGCAATTTCATATTCTCTCAATCATGGTCTATCATGGAATGGGACTTGCCATTGCCAATGTCTAAACCATTTAAGTGTTCTCCATATTGAAGAAAAACTGAAAAAGTAAAATTATTTAGTCCTTTCCTTTATTCCTCCATATTGAGAATAGTCATACTTGGAATTATTCTGGAACCAAAATTTCAAGACTACTGTATTTTATCATGAAAATCAAGATAAGTTCTGGTTCTGCCTGGCATTTGTTCAATAAAATGACCATTGAAAAAATAATAAAAAGCTTACTTGGTGCATCTTTCTTTTCCACAGAAACAGAGAAAAGGTCAGAAAACTTTGAATCAAAACATTCAATTGCAGCTGAGCACAATCTCTGAACCTCAGCACCACATGAAAGCCGGCTTACAATTCCACGAGTCATCCTCGCATATACATGATCGAGTGATCCCACTTCATTCTCCAGTAATTTGAGAGCAGTTTCTACAATCTTTTGCAGCTCCTTGTACATTTCTGTTCCTACAAGAATTCTGTGAGCCAGGGATATTCGCAAAGACAGTATATCCATTCTTCTTGCTTCTTTGGCAACCAATAATTGCTTTCTCCATGTCCTGTAAAATCCAAACATCCATTCCAAAAAACAAAATAAAATAAAAACTGTAGCTTACAAAAGCCACCTTACACTGCAGCAGACCACATATGACTCTTTGTAATAACACCTCTTTTGTTAACAAGTTCTCCCATTAACATGTGAACAGATGACAATTTATTAATAGGGTTTATAAAATTACGAATGAATAAATGTATGTAATTATATATGCATATTTTACTTTTGCATGCTGGTAAAGAAAAAGTATATAACCAACTTACTTCATCAGTTCATTACTTTTTCCACAAGAAACACAACAGAAGGCTCCATCTAACTTAATACCACAACTATCCTTCAAAATGCCAGACATTTGACTACTCAAAGCACATTGCAAATGACAGGACATTCCACATGACTCCTCATTGGGAAGATCAGAGCTGCAGGTCAACCACAAACTTGGATCCTTGTTATCATCATAGCAATGACATATGCAACAAGAACATCTCTTGCAAAAAGAGTCTTCTGGATTCAATGTAGCTTTGCATGCGATATTTTGACACAAAAAGGTTTTCACTACTTCCTTCCTCTTTAATGTTCTCTAGTGGAGCATGGTGTAAATCCTCAGATGCAGGTTTCTTTTTCCTTTTAGATCCAATGCAACTTTTGGTAGGAGCTGGCATATTTCCGCTTACATGCAAGTTAGAGTTCTTAGAAATTATCTTCAAAAGATGTTCTATCATTTGACTCTTAGTATAGCCTGTGTACTTCCTCTCTTTGCCTAATTCAGCACAGATTATTTCTAGAAGTTCCTTGCGTGTAAATGTCTGAAGCATAGTAGAGGCATCTTTCCGGCAAACTCAGCACACCCCATTTTGCAGGGTCAAAGAAGAAAACCTGTAGTGAAACACAACATTGTCAGCTTGAACTTCATTACGTGTCTAAAGTGCTGATAAATGAAGTTCAACACGACTTATATGGAAATATAGTTAACAAATTTACAATATGCATGACTGTCCTCTTGTGAATTAAACACTATTTATCACCAGCCAAAAATATATAATACGTTTACAAAAGGAAAAGACTAAAATAACACATGCAGAAGGTGCAATCCAGAAAAGACTAAAATAACAACCTGCCAGTAGTTGAGCCATCATCACTATGCATTCTGAATATTAAAAAACTGAATTCACATTTGCATTAACCTCTAATACAGTTCGTACACTTCAATTCCAAATACATTATTATTATTATTAATATTATTATTATGAACTTAACAGTGCATGCCGCTAAACACACTTCCATTTCCCAATCCTAATTTGTTAATGTGATGAAAGGGGCGCGCCATCACAGGTGGCACGCATAAAAACGAACAACATTTAGCCTTTAAAAGTGAAGGAGGTGCCACAAGAGTCTAATCCTCACAGAAAGGGAACAAGAGAATAACAACAGTCAGAAATTAATTAACCATATTTCTATGGTCTACTTTTCAAAAAACAAAAGCTTGTTGAAGATAAAAGATTGAAACAACTCAGGACAACCCTATATCAACTGCATTAACAATATAAAGATCAAAATTACAAGTTCCAAAATCGTCAAGTAGTATCACTAAAACTTGGAGCTAGCAACCAAACGATTCACCGGAGAAATTGATAATCCTAATCCATGCATCAGAGAGATTCACTAGAGACACAACCTGGGACATGCATATGTAGATACTGAATAGAGATGTCTCAACCTAGAGAGAAAAATCTGGATGATACACTAGCACAACCACCTAAGGGATTTCAGGGATTTATCCAAATATGTTAAACCTTAATTTCTTCGTAACTACATAACCCAGAACACATTAAAAGAAAAACGACGAAAGTGGACAAAAAATTTAATTTTTATATAACTGGTCAAGTATGACCTCAAAGAAAAAACCATTTACCTTTACAAATTTCCCATTTTTCCAACAGTTGTGTAATGAAAACAGGTATGTAAAAGCACCCAACTACACAAACCACCAAAGCAATAATGCAAATGACGAAAACTGAAACTTTCATAACCTACATTGTGAACTGAAGAACACCCACGATTTATTTAAGGTAGATACAACAGAAGAGACACTAAACACTCAAAGTTCATGGTTTTTTATTTTTTATTTCACATGATAAAAAAACGTAAAACCCCAGATAGTGAAACAGCAAGAGAGAGAAAGTGATTTGAGAAAAGTGACCTGAATAAGCCGTGTTGGTGCCCAGAAAGCAGAACCCTTGGTCTCTTCTTCGCTCATGATTCTCTCACACACAAGAATTTGCAGTTTTATCTGAGAGTGAGTAGCGGCATTGCTGATCTATTGGTATTGGTGGGAGAGAGAAAGAGAGTGAGAGAAAAAGATAGAAGGAGTGGCATGTAATTGAACATTCAATGCTAGGATACAAAATTTATGCTGTGAGGATTGATTTGGTATAACGTAATTCCCGAAAAGGGAAACTCGGAAACAAAAGTGCCAAAAAAAATCAAAAAATAAAAGGCTTTTTGGTTCATTAGGGTTGATACAAGTAATTAATTAACATATTATTTTTATAAGAAAGGTTTTATTGTCTAATATCATATTACTAAAATCTCATTTCATATACACTTCTTATTAATAAATTCAGCAACTTTTTAGATAAAATCATTTACTGTTTAAACCTCTAAATTAATCTTCTTTAGGTCAACTTAATATTCAATATATATTTATATTTAGAAACATAAAATAGTTTATGTTTATATATTTAATCCATTTTGGTGAATATAAAAAATAATTTTAGAACCATAGAAGTTTTCTATAAATATAATATAAATTATTGGAACTTTTAATAATCCAATAGTTGGATTAGAAAAATACACTTTATAAAAAAATATTGAATGTGATCATGTAACTTATGTTATCCATAAATATGTTTATGAACATTTTCATTTTATAAAAGAATATGATAAAATTAAATTAAATTAACTATACAACATTTTAATATTTTAATAATGAGTTTAAGTTTTTTTTTTCTCAAATATAGTTTAATGGCAAACAATTTTTATTTTAATTTCTAGATTAGTATTGTTCTTGAAGACTAATAACATGAAATATTTAGACGTGCAAAATCATTACAAATATAATGAGGAAAAACAAAAACATTTATTTATATATATATATATATATATATATATATATATATATAACATCCGAGTAAATCTATAACAAAAGCTATGATTTATTTTAGGAGTTAACATGAATAATAATAAAGAACAGTGAGAAAATAAGCACTTGGGTGGATAGGAAAACATGAAATATCATATAGAATTGAAAGTTGTACAGTAGACAAGAGTCTGATACAATTTACAAGCTAAGACCGAACGGTTTTTACAAAAGATATATATACCGAACGGTAATACAGGTAATGTAAACTATATATAAACCTATTGACCGGACGGTCCTACACTATCTTCGGACTGCACGACTTGCAAGGCTTCTTCCACTGAATCTTCGAAATCGCCCTCTGCTCACATCCAATGGATGATCATTGCAGTGAAGAGAAAAACTGAACGGTTGAGACCGAACGGCACATGGACAAAACAGGAAAATAAGGGTAAGCTTATGTAAATTTAATTAATCGGTTTCAGCAATACATTTAAATCATACACACGAATCACATATGTCAACATTTCAATCATGCTATCATAATCCAAGTATATCAATAAAATCCGAACGGTAATTATTAACATCCTGGCCGACCACTACTGACACTGTCCGGACGGTATGAACCATGTAGCTCGCCGCTCTTTGCACCCGGGTGGACCTGGCTGGGATACACTCAACAGACCGCCACCCGAGGTTAGTCCAGTGGAACCACCTCGGTATAGAAATACCCTGAGGCTAAAGGACCTCCTACCATTCTCACGCATGAGTTACCCTTCTCTACATGAGAAAGCGTAATCACGGAATATCAGGATAGAACGGAACCTGAGTCTGACCATAGTCATACTTTACCAATCAATTTCCAAATCATGAGATATTCCTCCTTGGAATACTCTTATATAATAATAACCTCATTCTTTTCATTCCATAACATCCAACATAAACTTACACACATTCTCATCCAGAATCATTCTTTCCTATGCATATAAAAGGCACTTTAAGAAAAATGACCGAACGGTCAGATACTGATAAGAAGACCGAATATAAAAGGAACGCTAACAAGTGACCGAACGGTCAAACAAAGAAGGAAACCGAGCACTGTTTGAAGACCAAGAAATATAAATAATTCAAGAGGAAAGTCGAACGTTCAAAAACATGTTATCTTTTGACAAAGCCGTGTACTTTACAGTTCGGGCCGAATGTCTTAAAAAATATATATATACATATATATACACACACAAGAGTTCTCTTCAATAAAGCGAGTGCCAGTATAAGACCGAACACTCTTCCAAGGAGACAAGGTTAATATAAGACCGATAACTTCAGAAATCAAAGTGTTAGTCTATGACCGAGCATTAACGAGACCGAGCACTCTTCAAGACCGAGCGCTCTAAGAACCGAGTGTTCTCAAGATCGAGTACTTCAACAATGAATGTGATGTGTAAGACCGAACGTTATTCAAAAGGAAATAATTAATATAAAACCGAATACTTAGTCTATGACCGAGTACTTTCTCATGTCGAGCACTCGATCTATGACCGAGTACTTTCAACCAACATTATCAATATAAAACCGAACGTTCAGTGTATGACCGAACCTTCTTCAATAGGGATCATAAGACCGAGTACATTGAGTTATTGAACATTCAATATGAGACCGAACGTTCTTAAATAAGGGATTCGTTTTGAATGAATAACTAACAAGGTATTTAGGTTTCAACATAGTTTGTACAAGATGGATCGGTCTTCACTGATTCCTAAAGGGAACACAATTAAGACCGATCGTTTTAGGGGGAAACTGAACGATCTTAATGACCCTCGGTTACAGCATCAGAATTTCACTAAGTTTAATACATTTACACTAAGTTTCTAACCAACATTAAACAATTCATGCAACAACATACAATATTCCAACATACCAATTAAATCATCGAACATACATTAAAACATGCATCCAAACCATACAAAGAAATCATAATTAAATTTTATAAGCTTCCCTTACCTCTAACTCTAGCTAGCTTCTAAGTTCTTTGAAGTCACAACTTCTAAGGTTTCAAGATTCCAAAGTGCTCCAAACAAGACTCTGACCGGTGCAATTGGAAGGTCTTGACACCGAGAAGATTTTATCTAAAAGGGGTGAGGTGGTCGGAGAAAGAGAAAAGGTTAGAAATCTTGAGAGAAGTTGGAGGTTCTAGAGAGAATGAGGAGAAAAATGGATTTCTGGAGGTAGAAGACGAAGTGGGCATGCTGAAAGAGGTGCAAAGTTTCGAAAATTCAACTTTAAATATGACCACCAAACTGGCCGTTTGGGCGTGCCACATGTCTTCCACTATCTGAAAATACTCATTTTCTCTGTTGTCACACATTTTCCAAGGACAAGGAATTGAATGCACTGCACATCTTGTCTCCCACTAGCCTAAGGAATCCAAAGAACGTGACTCATGTACTCTACTTAAGGTGGAGAATTAATGGAGTGTGACTATATATATATATATATATGAACATACAACATAATCTATTATATTAAAGTATTTTTTTAATTCTTTTATTATAAAAAAATAATAAATAATAAATAAAAATATTAATAACAGGTAGAATTCTCTTATTTTTACTTATTTTCATCCAATTTAAAAAAAACTCGCCTATTATATTTTTCTTTCTTTTTCTTTTCGTTTTTACTCCCTTATATCATCCAAACAAAAGACAAATAGTAATTTCTAATAAAATAAATTGAAGTTACATTGCTATTATATAATAAAATTATATTTATTAAACTATATATTATAAATTTCTTAGAATTTTCAACTTAATTAAATATATAGAGTGTAAGTTTTGGGGATATATTTATATTGAATACTTTCTCTCAACAGTTAGAAAGAAATAAAAAATGAGAAAGAAAAGGTAATTATTTAATTAAAAAATAAGAAAAAATATTTATTAATATTAATATTGTTATTATAATAAAAATCTGAAAAATTACATGCACAGTCATGATTAATTATGAACTGATTAACAATCACTTTGTAAAATGATAAAAGATAATGATGGTTTTAACAAAATAATCAATTATATAATTAACATTCATTTATACTCATTACTTTACATATTCATATTTCTCTTTCTCCTCCTTTTTCTTTGTACACCACACATATGAACATGTATCCATCTTCCATTCTTTCACATAGTTATGTTTTTCTTTCTTTCAATTCTTTTTTAGGCTATTCCACAATAATATTTTCAAAATTATTAAAAATTTAAGTATAGGTATAAATTTCATATCAAGAAAAAAAATAAGAAAATTGAATACTTTATAGGATAGAAGACCTATAAATATATTGTTTTAAATTTTTTAATTAGAAATTATATCATTCTCTTATAAGAGTTTAAGTGAGCTCTCATTGAATTTTTTTTGTAAAAAATCTTCCTTCAAAAGATCTATCAAAAAGTGAGTGATGCCACTCAGAATAATTTACTTGAATAATACTAAATTTTATAACAAAAAAGTTTAATTAAACTTTTTTTTATTAGCAAAAGTTGAATTAATCTCAAATAAAATTCATGTTAGGAATCACTAAACTTTGAAATCTAAGCTATGCTGATACATTAAAATCCAACAATAGTTATCACATGAAAATTTTATTAAAAAAATATAAAAAACATGAAACATGAAAGAATACACTAAACTCATAATAACCAGTGGCATCAGCCTGTCTCCTGCGCCACACGTCAGCCTTTGTTTCGTGCACCACTGCGTCATACAGAAGCACATTTTTTCGCGTCTTCCTCGAGAGCATTCGTCTCGCTCTCAAGAAATCCTTCGCTCGCTCCAACCACAGTTTCCTCCGCACTGTAAGTCTTGTTCCCTTTACAGATCTATTATTCTTCTTCCCTATTTTGTCTTTCCTCAGCCTTAGTGACCATAAAATCACCTTTCCATCGATTGTTTACCATTTTCCACCAATTGATCCATCCTTTGATCCGATCTAATATATTTCTACCGTTTAATGTGTGTTTTGAACCGATTAATCGGTTCATATTTGCGTTCCTCACCATTTTAGGGTTCTCCGAATTAAATCTTCTCTAGTTTTAGAGTTTGGCTTGTTTCCTAGGGTTTCTAGAATCTCTTCTGATTTCTCTCTCGAGTCGTCTCATTTCCCTGCATATTCTTCGTTGGAGATCGAGGAGGTCAGATTCGTGTTCACATGGCTTCTATCGTCATCATCAGAAACCATATACATGTTCAATGTTTCTAGAAAACTTGTCATTGCCATGATGCACTGTTGTTTTCTTAAATACCATTTACCCATTCAGTTGTTGCCTAGCTTACATCTAAAGTTCAAGTGACAGTGATCTCTTTTTTAACGATGGTGAAATTGCTCCTGCATTCTCTCATGTTTGGCTGCAATGTTTCAGGCACCAAAATTGCTGTTATGTGGATGCACTTGTTGCATGTGTAAGTAATAAGATAAACTTTAGTAGTAATGCTTCTGTGTTGGTTTTTAGAGAAACTAAGCCTTACTTCAAAAACCTCCTAGAAAATTGCACACACTTGGTGATATGTTAAAATACAGATCTGTGGAAACTTATTCAGTCCTTCAAGCTAGCTGCCTTCAACATTGGTTTAAAAACTGGCAAGCACTTAGGAGAAACAAATTGACAGCTAGCACTTTTGCTGCTGCTATTGGGTTTTGGCGTCGGCAAAGGGTCCAGCTGTGGTTAGAGAAGATTGGTGCTATTGAACCTTTCTCTGGAAACCTTGCCACCTGTTGGAGCAATATCAAAGAGGAGGAAGCACTTGAAAGATACAAACTGATAACTGGAAATACAGTTTTGTTTCCTGAATTTCAGGTCTATGATTCACACCCACAAGACAGCTGGCTTGCTGCTTCACCAGATGGTGTAATCGACCGTCTAGTGCATGAATTGCCTTTTCGTGGAGTATTGGAGATAAAGTGTCCATATTTCAATGGGGACATAAGTAAAGCTTTCCCTTGGTCTCGAATTCCAATTCACTATATTCCTCAAGCTCAGGGTTTAATGGAGATTCTAGGAAGGGATTGGATGGATTTTTATGTTTGGACTCCTAATGGTAGTAGTTTATTCAGGTTACATCGTGATGCTGAGTATTGGGATGTAATGGAAATAGCACTGTATGATTTCTGGTGGAAGCATGTCCATCCAGCGAGAGAGTTGTATAGTAGTACTGTTTCAAGAAGTCCCCTTTTTCAATTAAGAACAGTGAGGCCAGCTCCTAGGCATGAATTATGTAGAGATATTGTTTATAAAAGCAAATACATTGCTGCTAATTCTAAGTTGTTGATGCGGGAGATACATGGGAAATTGATAAATTGATGCCTTCAGTTGGTATGGGAGAGTCATCAAACTAGTAACAAATTCTTTGTTATAGACTACACAATATTTGAGTGGTGAGTGTGAATCAATATAGTTAATGAATAAATTGATATTATTGGAGAAGAATGACATTATTACTTTGTCGTGTTGATTGTTAGATGGGATTACTTGAAGCTGGAGAGTGGGTAGAGACAAACTTAAAAGGTTATAGAACTATACCAAATTGAGAAATGTGATAGAGTAAGGGTTGTGTTTGACTGCAAGGATGCCTATAGATCTCTTCAAATGTCTCGTGTATTTGCTCTTCCACCTCCCTGTCTTCCTATATTTGTCAGTGTATTAGATCTGTTGGATCACTTTTCTAATAACAATAAAATCACCTGCTATTTGGAGTTAAATGGTTACAATGGGATATATGGAGTTACTTGCTATGAATTCAGTTTGAGGTTGCAGGTCTTGTTACTTTTCTCTTCCTCTCTTCGATATTAAGACTCTTCTTCTCATAGTCAGCACGACCCAGTAACATAGGTTCCAGCAAGGTGATTTATTAGTTCTACTGAGCTTGAATTGAAGTTTCAATTGTAATTTTGATCAATTGATTGTTAACTTGGTTGTCCTAATTGTAATTTGTACACGATGTTATCTATTAATGTTTTGAAAGGCATAAAGTTGTCTCTTTTATACTAAAACTGAACTAGTAAATATTTGTAGTCCTTGCAGGTAGTCCTGTATGTGTTTGTTAAACTATGTTATGATTTACTATCCAGTGTTTTGAGTGAAAAGGTTCAAATTTTGACAATGCTGTCGTATGCATTTTCTGAAATAGGTAAAGGGTGCTTTGAATAAAAATCTGGGACTTGAAAGTTACTTAATTACCTACAAAATTGACAGCTTTTCATAAGTTTATGAGAAGTTGTTTGTTTTGCTTATTGTTTTTGCTGTTTATGAGCAATAGTAGATGTGTTTGTACAAATTTTATGGTGGCTATTATTGCTTATTTATATTATGCCTGTAACTACCTTTTGGATTCTCAGGTTACATGGAGGATTCAGAGCAGAGGAAGAAAAGGCTGAGAGAAATGCGCATGCAAGCTGATCATGCTGAAGTTTCTGGTGCTGTGGAAGGTTCTGCTATGCCCGGTTCTCTCTCAAATCCCTTGATTGAAGCTCCTTTAACTATGCCATCATGGGATAAATCGTATGCTGCTCCAAGGTTTGACTTTTATACAGATCCGATGAGTGCCTTCTCTTCTAACAAAAGGAACAATACCAGTATCCAGGCTGCACCGGATAGTTTCCCTCCAAATGTTGGTCGCTCTCCTATGGCACAATATTCATCCCCACATTCAGGTACTGAAATGTTCACGAATTACTTTTTACCTGACGTAGGTATCCTTTAATTTGATTTGTATAAGTAGCTATCCGAGATTTGTATAAGTAGCTATCCAGTCAGAGTCTTGTAGATTCATGTAGCAATAAGATAATAAGCCTGATTTATGGTGAATATTATACTACGTCCATCCATAATGGAATGAGGACTTTACATTCCATCAACACCCGTTCCCCTTTGACACCTATTTAGCAAGTAGGCTGATGTTTTTACCCTCAAATGTCGAGTTTTTACATTTAATAAGTTTTCAGAACATTATTTCCATCAATTGACAACAATCTACACGGTTTTGAAAATTGACTCAATCAAGTAAGAAATCTAGTCTTCCAGAAGATTGTTTAAATCATAATAATTTAGCATAAAGG
Source organism: Vigna reflexopilosa (assembly GCA_027742785.1). Lineage (NCBI taxonomy): Eukaryota > Viridiplantae > Streptophyta > Magnoliopsida > Fabales > Fabaceae > Vigna > Vigna reflexopilosa. The sequence continues at coordinate 15,657,697 of CM050921.1, forward strand.
ATTTGGTTGAGTCCAATTTGGATCTTTTAAAGGTACAAATTTATATGTTAATTTAAATACTTTTGGGTGATTCCGATGACGCAGTCCCAATCTTTCAAGGTCTAAAACTTCATGCTACTCTGTAATCTATGAGAAGTTTCCCTGGTCTATATTTATATAATAAATTAATAATTGTTGAATAAAAGTATGCAGCATTGTTTTTTGAGTCAGTTCTATATGTTTTCTAGTATTAACTACCTCAAATTTCTCGTGTGCTCTACTATCTAAATTTACCTTATCTATTCCTCAATGACAATAGTTATTCATTGATTGGATATAACAGAATCAACAAATCCACGGATGACTCCGCCTCCTTTTCAAGTATCACCAGCATATGGAAACATGGATTTTAGTGGAACTAGAGGCCCTGCTCACGATAACTTCCTATTCCATCCATCAAGTGTTGGTAGACATCCAAATCCTAGATTTGAACCATCAGGTGGTCCATTATATAACTCTACACAGGGCATAGCTCACCGGGCCAGTTACAGTCCTAATCCTTCTCCAGGGTACATCAACAGTTCTAGGCCCAGTTGCAGTCCCAATCCTTCTCCAGGATACAGCAATAGTCATAGGCCCAGTTACAGTCCCAATCCTTCTCCAGGGTACAGCAACAGTCCTAGGCTCAGTTACAGTCCCAATCCTTCTCCAGGATACAGCAACAGTCCTAGGCACAGTTACAGTCCCAATCCATCTCCAGGATATAGCAACAGTCCTATGCCCAGTTACAGTCCCAATCCTTCTCCTGGACACAGGAACAGTCCTAGGCCTGGTCAAGGGCGAGGGAGGGGTGTATGGCACAACCCTGGTAGTTCTGTTTCAGGACGGGGTAGTGGAAGAGGACCAAATTTTCATGGTCATTTATCCAACGAAAAAGCTGGTCCGGGTCCTAATCGATTTTACCAGAGCTCCATGGTTGAAGATCCATGGAACCATTTAGAGCCTAAAATATGGGAAGCAATTGATGGTTCTTTACATTCTTCACGTATACCTGAGAAAGTAAAACCCTGGATTTCAAAATCAAAGAGTACAATAGGAGAGGGATCATCTGCTGCTTCTGTCAAGTTCCGTTCTGAACCAAGCCTTGCTGAATACTTGGCTACTGCATTCAATGAAGCTGCCAACGATGCAGAAAATGTATGATGATGACGGCTGCTCGTTACATGAAGGGCCCATGATGACGTTACACAGAGGAATGAATTTCCAGCCAGTGAAAAAACCATAAATTTCAAGTCACTTCATAGATTAATGCCAAGGAGGTACTATTTGTACTAAAAAACAAGAAAATTTTTGGGATGTGTTCGGTGCTTGGCATGCAGTGAGCATTTAATGGGCTGCTAATATCAAAGTGTTTTTCTAATTAGACTTATACCCTCACTAACATCACATTTTTGTCTTTCACATTTTTTACCGCTTTTAATCTTATATGTATTACTACTACAAAGTATTGTCATTTGATACTTATAAATTTCATTTATTATGATATCATTATTAGGAATGCTATTTTGGGGACTATTTTAGAAACTTGTTAGGATAGAAGCTAAAGTAGAATTTAGATGGGTTAAAAAACAATGCTTCTTTCGTTATCTGTTATGAAAATACAACTTTTTCCATCCATCACTACCTGAACAAAAGAAAAACAAATCATATTCTAATAATGACTTATCTGTGAGGGAACGAATTCGGAGAATACCAAACAAAAATGAAAACACTTTAGTCACAAATTTATATAATCGTAAATGAACTTATAATGTGAAGCAAACACATTTTAGTTTATCTTTATTTTCCCTCACTATAATTTTCTTTTTTTTATTGCATTATCAAGTCTATTTCGCTTAGATAAATAGGGATTGTGTAGGTAAACCGTGACATTACATACGAATTCCTTTGATTATGAATTTTGTTTTTCCAGCATTTTTATATTTAGCATAAACTGTGTTACAATCATTTAAAATTACAGTAAAGTTGACTTTTGACTATCTTCTGAAGTTGCTTCCAATCGAACCTCTATCCAACGTTGCTTAGAATGTGAATTAAACTAAAAAAAAATAAACCTAAGTGATTTGATATTGTTAGATAAGTAATAAAGTGGGAGGAGAAATGAAAGGTAGAGCGCTTAAGTGGGGATATGTGATATAATCCAACAATCACTCCACTGACCAATAAGTACATAATGAAAAGTAAATGGTATAAAAGAGAGCATAAACTAGTTGGTGAAGGAAGAAGAAATGAAGAGTTGAAAAAACCTGATATCCATGTAACTCCCACAAAGTGTTACAAAGTTTCTATGGGTGGAGTCAGAAAAACAAGTATTTTAAGTGTTGTAGAAGGCATCCTCACAAGGGTTTTTGCTCGCAACATATTTCATCGCTGAAAGTGTGTATGAGCTGGTCTGCTAAGCTTGCTGGGTCGTCGATCAATGCATCAACAAAAGCACTAACCACCCTTCTCTCCTGTTGAGTAGCCTTAAGGCTGAACCAAGTCAGAAATCTCACTCTGAAGATTTCATCTATGTGCCCTAAATGCTCCAACCATTTCACCACCCTCACAGAATACTCGTAGTCATTTTCCTTCGACCGCTTTCTAGCATTCAAACCAGGAATTTGCCTCATCTCGTAGGATTTACAAGGTGTCGAAGGTGAAACTGCAGCAGCAAGATTTTTATATGCAAAAAGCTCTAAAGACTGAGGCTTCGACAGGAACTCTTCAAACCTTCCTCTGATGTTCAAATTCATGGGTTTCTCAGGATGTTGTCGAGATGATAACTTCATGTCGGAGTTGGCAGACTCTGTGGGATGATGAGTTTCAGCAGTTATATGATCCTGACTACACATTTCCACTCTAAAACGATTTCCCCGACAACTTATTCCTTTTGCAGAATTGGTGGGCTCACACTGGGTCACCCATTTAGCCTCTGCAGCACCCAAAATCCCTGTGCTGCTGAACAGAGAAGCCTTGCAAAAATACTCAGTTGATGGGTGAAGGTTTTCTAACTTGAATCTTTTCTCCGGCCTCAAGACGATGAAGGTGGGTTGTTCAAGGTAGTCTGTAGTTGATACTCTGTGCCAAAGCCTACAGCCTAGAAAGTTCTTTAAAAGTTTGTCATTGTACTCCAGCACGATAACCACTGAAGTAGGAAGACACTCTTCAAAACGAATTGAGCATGCTGCCGAATAAAGTCACCAGAAAAGTCATATCAGTACGGGTAATTAAAGAAAAATTTACTAAGGCAAAAACAACCATGTTTAATGGTTCAATTGATTTACTTTATTTGATCTTGTCATATCATATAATCATTTAGAAGAAATGCAATTTCATATTCTCAATCATAATCTATCATGGAATGAGACTTGCCATTGCCAATGTGTATAAACCATTTAAGTCTTCTCGATATTGAAGAAAAACTAAAACAGTAAAATTATTTAATTCTTTCCTTTATTCCTCCATATTGAGAATAGTCATATTTGGAATTATTCTGGAACCAAAATTTCAAGACTGCTGTATTTTATCATGAAAATCAAGATAAGTTCTGCTTCTGCCTGGCATTTGTTCAATAAAATGACCATTGAAAAAATAATAAAATGCTTACTTGGTGCATCTTTCTTTTCCACAGAAACAGAGAAAAGGTCAGAAAACTTTGAATCAAAACATTCAATTGCAGCTGAGCACAATCTCTGAACCTCAGCACCACATGAAAGCCGGCTTACAATTCCACGAGTCATCCTCGCATATACATGATCGAGTGATCCCACTTCATTCTCCAGTAATTTGAGAGCAGTTTCTACAATCTTTTGCAGTTCCTTGTACATTTCTGTTCCTACAAGAATTCTGTGAGCCAGGGATATTCGCAAAGACAGTATATCCATTCTTCTTGCTTCTTTGGCAACCAATAATTGCTTTCTCCATGTCCTGTAAAATCCAAACATCCATTCCAAAAAATAAAATAAAATAAAAACTGTAGCTTACATGAGCCAGCTTATACTGCAGCAGACCACTTATACGACTCTTTGTAATAACACCTCTTTTATTAATAAGTTCTCCCATTAACATGTGAACAGATGACAATTATTAATAGGGTTTATAAAATTACGAATGAATGAATGTATGTAATTATCTATGCATATTTTACTTTTGCATGCTGGTAAAGAAAAAGTATATAACCAACTTACTTCATCAGTTCATTACTTTTTCCACAAGAAACACAACAGAAGGCTCCATCTAACTTAATACCACAACTACCCTTCAAAATGCCAGACATTTGATTACTCAAAGCACATTGCAAATGACAGGACATTCCACATGACTCCTCATTGGGAAGATCAGAGCCGCAGGTCAACCACAAACTTGGATCCTTGTTATCATCATAGCAATGACATATGCAACAAGAACATCTCTTGCAAAAAGAGTCTTCTGGATTCAATGTAGCTTTGCATGCGACATTTTGACACAAAAAGGTTTTCACTACTTCCTCTTTAATGTTCTCTAGAGGAGCATGATGTAAATCCTCAGATGCAGGTTTCTTTTTCCTTTTAGATCCAATGCAACTTTTGGTTGGAGCTGGCATATTTCCGGTTACGTGCAAGTTAGAGTTCTTAGAAATTATCTTCAAAAGATGTTCTATCATTTGACTCTTGGTATAGCCTGTGTACTTCCTCTCTTTGCCTAATTCAGCACAGATTATTTCTAGAAGTTCCCTGCGTGTAAATGTCTGAAGCATAGTAGAGGCATCTTTCCGGCAAACTCAGCACACCCCATTTTGCAGGGTCAAGAAGAAAACTTGTAGAGAAACACAACATTGTCAGCTTGAACTTCATTACGTGTCTAAAGTGCTGATAAATGAAGTTCAACACGACTTATATGGAAATGTAGTTAACAAATTTACAATATGCATGACTGTCCTCTTGTGAATTAAACACTACATTTATCACCTGCCAAAAATATATAATACGTTTACAAAAAGAAAAGACAAAAATAACACATGTAGAAGGTGCAATCCAGAAAAGAAATAAACCGTTATATACTGTGTTTAACGTATAGTTTTCCAAACCAAACATTAATTCAAAATAATGCAACAATAACAACCTGCCAGTAGTTGAGCCATCAACACTATACATTCTGAATATTAAAAAACTGAATTCTCATTTGCATTAACCTCTAATACAGTTCGTACACTTCAATTCCAAATACATTATTATTATTATTATTAATATTATTATGAACTTAACAGTGCATGCAGCTAAACACACTTCCATTTCCCATTCCTAATTTGTTAATGTGATGAAGGGGGCGCAGCACAGGTGGCAGGCATAAAAATGAACAACATTTAGCCTTTAGAAGTGAAGGAGGTGCCACAAGAGTCTAATCCTCACAGAAAAGGAACAAGAGAATGACAACAGTGAGAAATTAATTAACCATATTTCTCTGGTCTACTTTTTCTAAAAAAAAGGCTTGTTGAAAATGAAAGATTGAAACAACTCAGGACAACTCTATATCAACTGCATTAACATTTTGTCGATCAAAATTACAAGTTCCAAAATCGTCAAGTAGTATCACTTAAACTTGAAGTTAACAATCACACGATTCACTGGAGAAATTGATAATCATAATCATGCATCAGATAGATTCACTTGAGGCTCAACTTACGAATCAGGTTGAAATCTGACCCGCATAAAAAAAATAAACTTTTTTAAACCCAACCAGACTCGAATCCGTAGTGAGCCGAATTAGTCCATGAGTTGTGATCCATTTTGACAGCTCTAGCTAAATTAATAAAGATTTATTGTAATGATTTTCCAATTATTTTTTTTTTAAGAATGATAAATCACAGATTTAAAATATTTATTAATTAAAGAGAATTACATTAACTAAATGTGTTGATTAAACATACAAGCTTAATGATAACAAATTCATTAACTAGATCGTGTTAAAAGAACGAGTTTAATGAATAAGTCATTATCAATAACTTAACTTGGTGTATATAAACATTATGATCATAATGTTTATTTTACTTTATGCTTGTGATTTTCATTATAGATATTTTGTTTATTTTCGGATTCACATGGTATGGTATACATTATTGTTTTGTTTAACGAAATAACTTTATATATCTTTGAAAGGAAATTAAAGATATCTATTATAACTTTAATTAAAGTTAAGTTATATAGTTTGTAATATAGAAAAGAATTTTATTATTGAATAACTTGCAACTGTTATGATCGAATGTCATAACTCTAGCTTAATTCAATGAAGGATAATGACATGATACATTCAATGTATAATGTGCACTTAAAATTTAATGTTAAATGATCAAGTCATTCACATGAATCAAAGAGAATATTACACTATTTTAATTTAATATTAATTTATATAAGTATATAAAATTTATAATTTAATAATTATTAAATTATAAATGCATTAAAGTCGTGAGAATTATTTTAAAGATATGAAAACTAATTTTCTTTCTTCCCACTTCATTAAGAACATTATAATCTTTTAATAAATTTTTTAAAAGAATTGCCATCTTTTTCTCTCCTAGAATATAAATCAGATACATCTTCTAACAATTAAAAAATAAGAAATATGAAATAAAAAGCATATTCTCCTAAAACATTTTATATCATTAAGAAAGGCACAGTAACAAAAGTAAAAATATTAATCACTACTAAAGAATATTTATAATGGATTTTGGAAAGTTTTAAGCCTTCCTAATCCATTGAAATACATTCGTTTTATTTGATATTGTAAAATATATTAAAAAGTTTTTAATATATCAAAATCAATATATTTTTAAAGTACTGTAGAATAACAGCATTAAAACACTAACAAAAAATCTGAATTTTCTTTTTCATACATAAAGGGGAACACCCCCTCGGCCACCCCACACCTTTTTATCTCACATTTTTTTACTCAAACTTCTAAATCGAAAAATGAACAGTCCTTCATCTTTGTGAGCCATATTTTCTTTTGTGGATCCAAACATCCTACAAAATCTCCACTCAATCAATATTCAACTTATGAATTTACATGTATTTATCAAAATAGAAATATATTTCAAATACTATTATCTCACCATAGTTTATAAAATTGAAATGAAATCCTTAAGTTTTCAACATGGAAGAGATTTTTCACCTTAATATTTGAAACGAAGTAATTCATGTCTAACTCCTCCATCTTCCCTCATTTGCACCTTAATTTTTTATTAGTAATTTTGACTAATTATTATTTCTTGAGATAATCCTTTAAATGGCTATGAAGGTCTTTTGACAAAGAATTTTGTTGTTGAAGTATAAATGAAAGCCAGCAGAGGCGGGTACAGAAGAAGTAAGAGCTTCTTCTCTGCACTCAATGGATAAATCCAAAGAGAACTGGGCCTTCAACGACACCGTTTTGCAGGTGGGAATGCTCCTCCTCATGTTCCTCTTCTATCTCTTCATGCACAACGTCCCCAAGAAGCTCTGGTCCGACCTCCGTCTCCGCAACCGCGCCGACATCCAAGCCAAGCGCCACTTCGTCCAAGGGGCCCAACTCCTCGCTCGAGCCCGCGCCTCCAAATCCAAGGCCCTCGCCAAAGAAGCCCAGGCCCAGGCCCAACGCGCCATCGCCCTCGACCCCCGCGACGCCGCCCCCCACCTCCTCAAAGCCCTCGCCCTCGATTTCCTCGGCCTCCGCTCCGCCGCCCTCGATTCCCTCGACGACGCCCTCTCCCCCCTCGCCGCCACCTCCCTCTCCCCCTCCTAGCGCGCCGACGCGCTCCTCAAACGCGCCGAACTCAGACTCGCCTCGACTCAGCGCGCCCGGGTCGTCAAACTGAACCCCAACAACGCGAAGGCCTTCTTCGCCCTCGGAGACTGCTTGGAACGGAAGAAGATGAACGAGGAGGCCGTTAAGGCCTACCAGCAGGCTCTCGAATTGGAACCCCAATTGCACGTCGCACAACAAGCCCTTCACAGGTTGGATTCTTGGCCCAAAACCAATTGAGATCTTGAACCGCTTTTTATGTTATCGTGTTCGAGTTACAGTTTCATCTCTTACATCCAATTACAATTCACACTTGCTAATTCAATGGTGTTTTTGTGATAAATTCTTGTCTTTGAAATTGGAAAAGCGCAATTAGGTTTAAGTTCTGGCAATCCTTTGTTTCTGCTTCACTTTCACCTTTGATGGAGTCGCCGAATCTGAATATTTAAATGGACAAAAATTATCAAAAATAATATATCTTCTAAGCGTGCATATTATATATTGAATTTTATTAAATAAATTACTAATGAATAGAAAACAGTGACGAGTTACACAAATTAACCCTATTCAGATTAACAAATTTTCTTGCATCAATATTAAGTTGTGTCTTGTAAATTCTATTCACATATCAAATAATTAAGCACATGCTTCGAAACATCTTATAAAATTCTTTATCATTGAATTCCTTCCAAGAACTTTATTTCATAATGACATCACATCATTATTTATCATTCTTCTTTCTACCACTTTTTCTTCAAAAAAAATTATTTGAAAATATTAAGAAAATGCTAACGGAAGACTTTTTAAAGTTACGTCTAAACGAAAAGAACAGAGAAATTTTATAAGAGTGTTTGATATTGAAGCAATTTACATTTGGAGCTTAACTTATTTCCATCATAAGAATTTCTCAAAGGACTTTACAAATATCAGATACTTTAAATACTTTGAAGGTGAATTTGACGTTAAGTTTTTTATATTAAAATTTTGTGCACGACATCATTCGGATATACAATAAATAAGTATCCTTTTTGTCAAAGTAGTTTTATAGGTGCAATCGTATGACAAATAAATGGTGTGAGATAAGAGAAAGAAAATGCGATCACACACTTATCTCAATAATCATTTTATTCTTGTAAAATTGTATAATGTGAAAATTCTGTGCAAATTAAATGAACATACTTTAAAAGGTGAATATAATAATTGATGCAGGAAGACATCATAGAAAAATCTTGTCCTCATATATATGATAAGAACTTTATTTCATAATGAAAATACACATAGGCTATTTCTAATCATATTTATAACTTTTTCAAGATGACATGAAAACTTTGAAAAAATTAACTAACAAAAGAGTTTTCAAAGAGACATTTCAAGAATGTTACAAGAGAGATTTAATATTGAAACTACTTGCATTGAAGATGATTTGTCCCTTCATGAAAATCTCTCAAAGAACATTGCAAAAAAGATGACTTGTCCCTTCATGAAAATCTCTCAAAGAACATTGCAAAAGTGTGTAGGATATATATATTTCAGAAATTTCCAAGGTGAATATGAGATGATAGAAAATAAGAGAGGGAAAATAGTACCAAACACTTATGTCAACAATCATTTTATTCTTGTGTAGGTGCAAATTGAATGGATATATTATAAAGATAAATATAATAATTAATGTCATAAGATGTCATATCAAAATATTATTTTGTAATAATGAGAAGACCTTTATTTCATAATGATAATACACTCAAGATATCACTTACCATTTCTCTTCCTATAACATTTTATTCAAGAAGATGACATGAAAATATCACATGAAAATATCAGAAAATAAACTAATAGAAGAGTTTTTAAAGTGACACCTTAACAAAAGTATGATAGCGATTCCATAAAAGTGTTTGATATTGAAACAACTTAACTCGAAGATGACTTGATCTTTCATGAGAATCTCTCAAAGGACATTACAAAGATTGCTTAGGATATATATACTTTAGAAATCTTGCAAGTGAATATGAAATTATTGAAGATAAGAAAGAGAAAATAGTACCAAACACTTATGTCGACGATGGGCTATCGCACCCCATGCAAATTTAATGTGCATTAAAGAATGCAGTATAGACTAGGAAGTGACTCCTAGGTCGTCTCTCAAGGACCAAATGTGGTTCGAGAATTAGAATACGGATGCAAACAGAAATGCAAACACAGATGTAAATAGAAAATTCAAAGACAGAATGGAAACAGTTGATCATTAACTTAATTACGATGCTTCCTATCACAGATCAACAAAATAAAGTAGCGACTTAAACCTCTAATCCAACACAGCTAACCAACTAAGCGAAGGATAAACATGTTTTCATAAAAGCGAACGCGATGTTAACATCAAATCCAATTTACACCATGCAATTTCATCAACTAAGCGAAGATTTAACACCAACTAGGCAACTAAGCGTATACCCAATTGCAAGTGCAAATACAGATTTCACATTAACCAAGTCAGAGTGACAAACACAATTACAGTTCAGAAATCTCAAGGAAACATTATAATATCGCTAATGACTAACTCAATTAATTTAGACTAACATGACAATTAAATTAACACAATCGAACATAGCAGACAACATAAAAATAAACCAAAACATTTAAAACGTCGTGCAACTGGAATAAAACTAAATGCAAAAGTGCGTGAATCCAATTCAAATGCATATTAACCAAATTTATAAACAGCAAAAGCAATGTTCAAATTGGTAACGTGTCACCCTTGGAAACCAAATGCGGCAAAAATAAAGTATCAATGCGAATTCTGTGAACAACTTGAAATGCAACGCTTCAACATAATCACTATGTGGCTAGAATTAAAGAAACAAATTAAAAGTGCTGGAGCAATTGGCGAGAATTAAAATTGCAACTCTCTAGCTAATGAATCAAATGAAGTGTAGCCTGGAAGAGAAATGAAATGCCTAAGGTGCGTGAATAAATTTAATTGCAGTAAAATAAGCTTGCATGACAGTAAAATAAACTTGCAATTAAACATTAAATGCAAGGGTGCTTCTCTAAAAGAAAGAAATTTAATGCATCACCGCTGGTAGCTCCAAAACTAATCAGGCCTTCCTATATCTAATCACCGTGCACCACTAAATAAAACATCCTCCATGCGTCTCCAAAATCTAATGTCCGCTGTGTCTTCAATCACCAGGTCTTGTGCACGCCTCTTGAGCCAAAACCAAGTAAACGCTTTCTAAAAGAAAGAAAATGACTTCTCTGCTCTCCATTTCACAAAACGAAAATGTTACTTTCATCATCAAAGATAAGAAAACGTGTGCTTCTCCATTTCATTCATCCAAAACCCAGAAGTGTAAACATTGTTCAAGGAAAAACTCCGTAAAAATGTTCAAAACAAAAGTGAAAAGTAAATCCCTCCGTGGCGGCTACCCCCCTTTTGTTGAATAAACAAGGACATCCTTATCCTACATGTCTCTAGGCCTCCCTCACTTTCCGTAGAGACCTCCAACTTCGAAGCAACTGGACCGTCGTGCTCTTCAAAGCTGGACCAGGTGAAGATGCGGCTGGATGCAATTCTTTTCTGGACACACCTCCCAAGTTGCTGGATGCTGCACCGCGTGAAGCCTTGCTTCTGCTGGACGTCTGCTGGTAGGTGCTTGCTGGATGCACCTCCAAATACTGCTGCAGGATGGACCGTGAAGAGCTGGACGTGTTGCTGGATCGCTGCTAGATGATGGATGGTGTCATGCGACTGCTACTCATGGGCTGTGGTTGATACGTCTCTCCATACTGCTGGGCTGCATGGCAATTGGAAGCTGCTGGATGTCACTTACATGATGGAAACTAGACCAAGTTGTTAGACGTTGTGGACGTGTAGCCCATGTGCACATAAGGATGTTATAGCAATAAATTCTCTCTCGGTGGTAGCTGGATGTGTGGCCTGTTTTTCTTTTCGGTGTGGTGCTGCTGCCAACTTTCCAATTGAAAGCCCAACATCCTTGTGTCCGTGTGGCAGCTTGCCTTTGCTTGCTAGGCTTTGCAGCCCATTTAAAATGGAACCAATAATCTGGGCGTGTGAAGGTTGGAGGCGTATCCCATGCTATAGCTGGAGTGCTGCTTGGGCCGTGTGTAGAGGCTTCAAATGAATCCAACAACGTCTTTTTTCTTTTTTTATTCTCACCCAGCCAAATCCATTCCAGCAAGAGTGTGGGCCGTAAGCATGTGCTAGAATCAAAACATTCAATTGCAAAATGCTATCCAAATTAAATGCAACGAGCTTCTCTTGTGCCAAGTGGATTGTATGCTTCAAAATTCCAATTTCAAATCAATATCCCAGCTTGTGCATTGACGTGAAATGCTGCTGGGCAAGCCGTGTTGCACTTTTCTTTTCTTCTAATTGCACATCAAAAATAAACCTCCACCTCTGGTCCAATTGTTTTTTTTTTCTTTTCAGCCCAAAATAATTCAACCCATGGTCCATATTTATGCTGCAATGAAATCAGTGTGCAAGACAAATAAATTGCAAGTGAGTGGTGGCTGCACCTCATTTAATCTCCAAATGTCCTAAATTGTATTTTCAGAATTTCCCCTGCAATTAATAATGCACATAATTAGCTCAGAATATTCAAATTAATTAAAATTAGAATTTCCGATCAAATTAAGCACAATTAGCAGAAACGGGAAAATACTGGACATTTAAGCACAATCCCCTGATTAATTCTAGCACAATAAACTAAGTGAAATCAATAAAATATCAACTCATCAATCGACAATTATTTTATTCATAGAAAATTGTATTAAGGTGAGATTTCTGCGCAAATTGAATGGACATACTATAAAGACAAATATAACAATTGATGCTAAAAGACATCATGTGAAAATATTATCGTGATACTTATGATAAGACCTTTATTTCATAATGATAATACACTTAAATCATCTTATCATTTCTCTTTCTATAACTTTTTATTCAAGATGACATGAAAATCTTGAAGAAACAACTAATATAAGAGTCTTTAAAGTGACAACTTAACAAAGGTATGAGAGAGACTCCATAAAAGTGTTTAATATTGAAACAACTTGCATTGAAGATGACTTGCCTTTTCATAAGAATTTCTCAAAGGACATTCGAAAAGCGCTTAAAATATATATACTTCATAAATTTTGAAGGTGAATATGAAATGATAGAAAATAAGATAGAGAAAATAGTACTAAACACTTATGTCAACAATTATTTTATTCTTACCTATTTATGTGAGAGATTATGTGATAATTGATTGAACATTGAACAACCAAATACTTTTTTTAAGAAACTTAATAATCATAGCATAACTTTTTAAAACCTTTTTTAAAATTTACTCGGTAAAATTGTTAAAAGTTATAAATTTGACATGACAATGTAGTATTGTAATAGAATTACCATCTAATTTAAAGTTTTCATTGAAAAATAAATCATCTAAAATATTATTTACGATTTACTAACATATGGGACTTTCATCACAATAAAGAAGACAATCAAGGTAATTAGTTTTCTTTCACCTACAATCTTCATTATTGGTTAAAAATAAAGTGTTTTTTTCCTTCTTTAGTAATGAACAAAATATAGTGAAGAATGACAAAAATTCATTGTATTCAAGATGGATAAAGTTTCTTAACTAATATTTGCATCTAATATTATCTAAAAAAATAACTACAAAATAATCAAACTAAATCAAAGACTGATTTAATACATAACATGAAAGACATTTTGAAGAACTTGAAAGTGAATATGAAGTTAACCTTTTTATATTAGAGTTTTATGGACAACATCATTCACCTTGTACATGAACACCTCAATTCACAAAATAGTTTTGCAAATCATAAAATAACACGAGATAAGAAAAAAAAATAATACCAAACACCGACGTCTCGATACATCTCGTAAAATATGAAAAGATTTTCATGTTGATTGAATAGATATTAAAAAAATGCATAATTTTTTAAAGAACTAATAATCAGAACACAAACTTTTATAAATCATTTTTTTAATGTTTATTCAACATAATCATCAAAGTTTATTATAATGAATTACATAAAATTTACAACTTACACTTTTTGATAAACTATAATTAAAATAAGTAATCACAATAATTAATTTTATTTAACAACCATCATTATTATGAGTTAAAATACTAACTTGTTCTTCTTTGGGTCATAACTAAGGATGCGCGTGAATTAGGAAGTAGATTTAAAAGATGAAAAAAATGATGGAAATGAAGAGAAAAAAAAGTAGAAAGTGAAGTTATTGAGTTGTGCACCTTTGACACGCATAAGAATCTTTGACTAAAAAAGATTCTTTATGAATTTTGAAAAGGAAACCCTACACCCCCATGCCTTACTTTTACTTTCACTCTTGCGCCTCTCCTTTTTGCCTCGCATTCTCCCCTCGTGCCTCTCCCTTTTGCTTCACATTCTCCTTCGCGCCTCCTCCCTTTCTTCTTTCTCCTTCTCGATCCTCTCCCTTTCTCCTTTTTCCTCCATCACAGTGCCTTTCTCTTCTTTTGGTTTTGTAGTGGGATAACGTGGTGGTGGTGTGGTGGATCTGCTCTCGTGTTCTTCTTTGCGCTAAAGGTTGGTCTCCCTCTTCTTGTAGTCATTCATGCTTATGTTTTGGATTCATTGATATAACATATGCATATGGATGGATTAAAATGTATAAATTGTATTGAAATGTATGCATCTAGATGGATTGAAATGTATGAATTAAATTGAAACGTATGAATTGAAATTTATGAATCAAAATGTATGTGTTGTGTTTGTAAAATGAGGCTCAAAAGCCTTAATCGTACTTCGAAATACAGTTAAGGCCTCACTGGTGTTCGAAAGCTAGTTAAGGCCTCAACATAGTTCGAGTTACAACAAGGCCTCAATCGGCTTTCGAACATCGACAAGGCCTTAATCATATTTCGAAGTGCGGTTAAGGGTTTCAAATTTGAAATGCCAACCTCTCAACGAATAAGAGTAGCACCAAACAACCACCACTCCACCACCGCGACCACGACCAAGATTACCACTAGAACCAACACTAGAACCACCACCAGAATGCACAGAAGCAAAGAGAACATAGAAGAAGGGAGTAACAAATGGAGAAATGCAAAGTGAATTTCAAAACGTGGGGGGGGGGGGGTTGCATGTATGTATATCAAACTTCATTTAATTGGTTGGTAAAAAGTAAACCTATCATTACTAAATCATTAACTTACTGATCAGAGCAAATGAAAGGGTAATGATGTAATTTTGGAGGTGTAAAGTGGAGTTATAGAGGTGCAAGGAGAACACATTGAAGTTATTTGAATAAAGAAAAGAAAGTGAACAACATTAGTACATTTTTATTGTTCTATGTTATTTTATGTATTATTTTATTCTTTAACTTTATACTTTCTTTATTATCTATCGATCCACACATTTCAAAACGTTTTCTAAATTACTTTTGTCTTGACTGACATATAGTTAAATATATAAAAAGAAACTAAATATATCAGGAGTAAGATTGTCATTCATTCTCTTTTTATTTTAAATATATTCAATTTTTGTAGCTATTTCTTTACTTATATGTTTTCAACTTTTTGGCTTTTTATATGGTTATTTCAACTCATATATGAATTTTTATTGTTGAAATTTTTTTATAAAGATAGATTATGAAATTCACTATATCTCTGAGGTATGATTTGTACATATAAGATATCATTATACACCTTCCAACAAATGTGGAAATGAAAGTAGCGTCTGATACAATAGAAGCATAATCCATGTAAACGCTAAGTTGAACGTTGATGCTTCAAATTCAACATACAAATGTGGAAAGCCATCAAGCGTCTGATAGTACATGTTATCCAGGATATCAGAATAACGCGCTAAAAACCTTTAAGAGATACACAATTGTGAGATATCTCAAACATGTCTAAGGCATAAGACATAAAGTGTGACAAATGCTATAGAACTTCTAACAGAGTGTCTAATCACCATAACACTTGAACAAAACAATAATTCATTTAAACAATAAATTGTGATAAGCATTGCTATAACGATATACTTGAGTCTAGACAATGTTATAAAACAAAAGGCTTAAAATATTATATCATAACATACCATACGCTCTGCCTTCGAACAACACATTTATCAAAATGTGTTGACATGTGACAAAATATTTTGAACACATAATGTGATTAACGATCATAAACGTTTACAAAATTTAATGTTGTTCAAAAATGTGCTTCTCTACTTGCATGCTTTGTTCTTGTTATCTGTGCATGTAATGTCAATACTAAAGATTTATTTAGAAGCGTTGCACAAAGGACATAAAGACGTTGAGAGATAAGAAGACATTCATTTCCTTTGTGTCCAAAGGGTTATCTCAATGCATATCTGCCAAGGAGTTAGTGTAGATAGTGAGCACACCCAAGCTATCCAAGAAATTGGCACTGAAATTGGGGAGACAACTTTTTGTCAAATGGGCTTTGTCGCCCGTGGGCGTGTGATTGTTCACAAAGATGACGAACACCAGGATGATAAAGATGAATATGGATGCACACATGGCAGAACCAGTAAGAGCTGTTGCTCCTTTTGATGTTGGTCTCTCTACAATGCCTTCATCATCAACCCTATCTATGGAAGATTACTTTGCAAATTTATCCAAACAATTGGAGGATACGAGTTTTGGCTCACCAATCCCGTTTTAATGAAATCATTGAGTGACAGCAAACTCATGAAGACTATGTTTCTGAAAAGTTTGAAGATTTTGACACTCATCTTAGCAATACTGATAATAGACTAAATCTTCAACCTCCAGATCAATCCCCTAGTTAAATTAGGGTGTTTGTTTGTTCTCATTGTGGCTTGTTGTTTCTTGTTGATTGTTTTCATTTTGTTGTAATATCCATTTCCTCATTAAATAAAATTCTTTTCTTCGTTTTAATATATTACTTTATTGAGGGGGAGAACATTTTGAGGGGGAGTATATTTTATATTTTTGCTTATGATCAAAAAGGGGGAGAAGAGACAAATTTCTAGTGCAGTTACTACTAACTTGTTTCTATGTTTGTAAGTTTGTATTCTATGCAGATACACAAAGATGCTTTTAAACAAAGGATTTTTAAGTTTGTAAGTTTGTAAGTTTGTTTTGCTTATTGTTTTTGCTGTTTATGAGCAATAGTTGATGTGTTTGTACAAATTTTATGGTGGCTATTATTGCTTATTTATATTATGCCTGTAACTACCTTTTGGATTCTTAGGTTACATGGAGGATTCAGAGCAGAGGAAAAAAAGGCTGAGAGAAATGCGCATGCAAGCTGATCATGCTGAAGTTTCTGGTGCTGTGGAAGGTTCTGCTATGCCCGGTTCTCTCTCAAATCCCTTGATTGAAGCTCCTTTAACTATGCCATCATGGGATAAATCGTATGCTGCTCCAAGGTTTGACTTTTATACAGATCCGATGAGTGCCTTCTCTTCTAACAAAAGGAACAATACTAGTATCCAGGCTGCACCGGATAGTTTCCCTCCAAATGTTGGTCGCTCTCCTATGGCACAATATTCATCCCCACATCCAGGTACTGAAATGTTCACGAATTACTTTTTACCTGACGTAGGTATCCTTTAATTTGATTTGTATAAGTAGCTATCCGAGATTTGTATAAGTAGTTATCCAGTCAGAGTCTTGTAGATTCATGTAGCAATAAGATAATAAGCCTGATTTATGGTGAATATTATACTACGTCCATCCATAATGGAATGAGGAGTTTACATTCCATCAACACCCGTTCCCCTTTGACACCTATTTAGCAAGTAGGCTGATGTTTTTACCCTCAAATGTCGAGTTTTCACATTTAATAAGTTTTCAGAACATTATTTCCATCAATTGACAACAATCTACACGGTTTTGAAAATTGACTCAATCAAGTAAGAAATCTAGTCCTCCAAAAGATTGTTTAAATCATAACAATTTAGCATAAAGGATTTGGTTGAGTCGAATTTGAATCTTTTAAAGGTACAAATTTATATGTTAATTTAAATACTTTTTGGTGATTCAGATGACGCGGTCTCAATCTTTCAAGGACTAAAACTTCATGGTACTCTGTAATCTATGAAAGTTTCCCTGGTCTATTTGTATATAATAAATTAATAATTGATGAATAAAATTATGCAGCATTGCTTTTTGAGTCAGTTCTATATGTTTTCTAGTATTAGCTACCTCAAATTTCTCGTGTGCTCTACTATCTAAATTGACCTTATCTATTCCTCGGTGACAATTGTTATTCATTGATTGGATATAACAGAATCAACAAATCCACGGATGACTCCGCCTCCTTTTCAAGTATCAGCACCAGCATATGGAAACATGGATTTTAGTGGACCTAGAGGCCCTGGACACGATAACTTCCTATTCCATCCATCAAGTGTTGGTAGACATCCAAATCCTAGATTTGAACCATCAGGTGGTCCATTATATAACTCTACACAGGGCATAGCTCACCGGGCCAGTTACAGTCCTAATCCTTCTCCAGGGTACATCAACAGTTCTAGGCCCAGTTACAGTCCCAATCCTTCTCCAGGATATAGCAACAGTCCTATGCCCAGTTACAGTCCCAATCCTTCTCCTGGACACAGGAACAGTCCTAGGCCTGGTCAAGGGCGAGGGAGGGGTGTATGGCACAACCCTGGTAGTTCTGTTTCAGGACGGGGTAGTGGACGAGGACCAAATTTTCATGGTCATTTATCCAACGAAAAAGCTGGTCCTGGTCCTAATCGATTTTACCAGAGCTCCATGGTTGAAGATCCATGGAACCATTTAGAGCCTAAAATATGGGAAGCAATTGATGGTTCTTTACATTCTTCACGTATACCTGAGAAAGTAAAACCCTGGATTTCAAAATCAAAGAGTACAATAGGAGAGGGATCATCTGCTGCTTCTGTCAAGTTCCGTTCTGAACCAAGCCTTGCTGAATACTTGGCTACTGCATTCAATGAAGCTGCCAACGATGCAGAAAATGTATGATGATGACGGCTGCTCGTTACATGAAGGGCCCATGATGACGTTACACAGAGGAATGAATTTCCAGCCAGTGAAAAAACCATAAATTTCAAGTCACTTCATAGATTAATGCCAAGGAGGTACTATTTGTACTAAAAAACAAGAAAATTTTTGGGATGTGTTCGGTGCTTGGCATGCAGTGAGCATTTAATGGGCTGCTAATATCAAAGTGTTTTTCTAATTAGACTTATACCCTCACTAACATCACATTTTTGTCTTTCACATTTTTTACCGCTTTTAATCTTATATGTATTACTACTACAAAGTATTGTCATTTGATACTTATAAATTTCATTTATTATGATATCATTATTAGGAATGCTATTTTGGGGACTATTTTAGAAACTTGTTAGGATAGAAGCTAAAGTAGAATTTAGATGGGTTAAAAAACAATGCTTCTTTCGTTATCTGTTATGAAAATACAACTTTTTCCATCCATCACTACCTGAACAAAAGAAAAACAAATCATATTCTAATAATGACTTATCTGTGAGGGAACGAATTCGGAGAATACCAAACAAAAATGAAAACACTTTAGTCACAAATTTATATAATCGTAAATGAACTTATAATGTGAAGCAAACACATTTTAGTTTATCTTTATTTTCCCTCACTATAATTTTCTTTTTTTTATTGCATTATCAAGTCTATTTCGCTTAGATAAATAGGGATTGTGTAGGTAAACCGTGACATTACATACGAATTCCTTTGATTATGAATTTTGTTTTTCCAGCATTTTTATATTTAGCATAAACTGTGTTACAATCATTTAAAATTACAGTAAAGTTGACTTTTGACTATCTTCTGAAGTTGCTTCCAATCGAACCTCTATCCAACGTTGCTTAGAATGTGAATTAAACTAAAAAAAAATAAACCTAAGTGATTTGATATTGTTAGATAAGTAATAAAGTGGGAGGAGAAATGAAAGGTAGAGCGCTTAAGTGGGGATATGTGATATAATCCAACAATCACTCCACTGACCAATAAGTACATAATGAAAAGTAAATGGTATAAAAGAGAGCATAAACTAGTTGGTGAAGGAAGAAGAAATGAAGAGTTGAAAAAACCTGATATCCATGTAACTCCCACAAAGTGTTACAAAGTTTCTATGGGTGGAGTCAGAAAAACAAGTATTTTAAGTGTTGTAGAAGGCATCCTCACAAGGGTTTTTGCTCGCAACATATTTCATCGCTGAAAGTGTGTATGAGCTGGTCTGCTAAGCTTGCTGGGTCGTCGATCAATGCATCAACAAAAGCACTAACCACCCTTCTCTCCTGTTGAGTAGCCTTAAGGCTGAACCAAGTCAGAAATCTCACTCTGAAGATTTCATCTATGTGCCCTAAATGCTCCAACCATTTCACCACCCTCACAGAATACTCGTAGTCATTTTCCTTCGACCGCTTTCTAGCATTCAAACCAGGAATTTGCCTCATCTCGTAGGATTTACAAGGTGTCGAAGGTGAAACTGCAGCAGCAAGATTTTTATATGCAAAAAGCTCTAAAGACTGAGGCTTCGACAGGAACTCTTCAAACCTTCCTCTGATGTTCAAATTCATGGGTTTCCCAGGATGTTGTCGAGATGATAACTTCATGTCGGAGTTGGCAGACTCTGTGGGATGATGAGTTTCAGCAGTTATATGATCCTGACTACACATTTCCACTCTAAAACGATTTCCCCCACAACTTATTCCTTTTGCAGAATTGGTGGGCTCACACTGGGTCACCCATTTAGCCTCTGCAGCACCCAAAATCCCTGTGCTACTGAACAGAGAAGCCTTGCAAAAGTACTCAGTTGAAGGGTGCAGGTTTTCTAACTTGAATCTTTTCTCAGGCCTCAAGACGATGAAGGTGGGTTGTTCAGGGTAGTCTGTAGTTGATATTCTGTGCCAAAGCCTGCAGCCTAGAAAGTTCTTTAAAAGTTTGTGATTGTACTCCAGCACGATAACCACTGAAGTTGGAAGACACTCTTCAAAACGAATTGAACATGCTGCCGTTAAAGTCACCAAAAAAGTCATATCAGTACGGGTAATTAAAGCAAAATTCATGTGGTTCAATTGATTTACTTTATTTGATCTCTCATGTTGTCATATCATATAATCATGTAGAAGAAATGCAATTTCATATTCTCTCAATCATGGTCTATCATGGAATGGGACTTGCCATTGCCAATGTCTAAACCATTTAAGTGTTCTCCATATTGAAGAAAAACTGAAAAAGTAAAATTATTTAGTCCTTTCCTTTATTCCTCCATATTGAGAATAGTCATACTTGGAATTATTCTGGAACCAAAATTTCAAGACTACTGTATTTTATCATGAAAATCAAGATAAGTTCTGGTTCTGCCTGGCATTTGTTCAATAAAATGACCATTGAAAAAATAATAAAAAGCTTACTTGGTGCATCTTTCTTTTCCACAGAAACAGAGAAAAGGTCAGAAAACTTTGAATCAAAACATTCAATTGCAGCTGAGCACAATCTCTGAACCTCAGCACCACATGAAAGCCGGCTTACAATTCCACGAGTCATCCTCGCATATACATGATCGAGTGATCCCACTTCATTCTCCAGTAATTTGAGAGCAGTTTCTACAATCTTTTGCAGTTCCTTGTACATTTCTGTTCCTACAAGAATTCTGTGAGCCAGGGATATTCGCAAAGACAGTATATCCATTCTTCTTGCTTCTTTGGCAACCAATAATTGCTTTCTCCATGTCCTGTAAAATCCAAACATCCATTCCAAAAAATAAAATAAAATAAAAACTGTAGCTTACATGAGCCAGCTTATACTGCAGCAGACCACTTATACGACTCTTTGTAATAACACCTCTTTTATTAATAAGTTCTCCCATTAACATGTGAACAGATGACAATTATTAATAGGGTTTATAAAATTACGAATGAATGAATGTATGTAATTATCTATGCATATTTTACTTTTGCATGCTGGTAAAGAAAAAGTATATAACCAACTTACTTCATCAGTTCATTACTTTTTCCACAAGAAACACAACAGAAGGCTCCATCTAACTTAATACCACAACTACCCTTCAAAATGCCAGACATTTGATTACTCAAAGCACATTGCAAATGACAGGACATTCCACATGACTCCTCATTGGGAAGATCAGAGCCGCAGGTCAACCACAAACTTGGATCCTTGTTATCATCATAGCAATGACATATGCAACAAGAACATCTCTTGCAAAAAGAGTCTTCTGGATTCAATGTAGCTTTGCATGCGACATTTTGACACAAAAAGGTTTTCACTACTTCCTCTTTAATGTTCTCTAGAGGAGCATGATGTAAATCCTCAGATGCAGGTTTCTTTTTCCTTTTAGATCCAATGCAACTTTTGGTTGGAGCTGGCATATTTCCGGTTACGTGCAAGTTAGAGTTCTTAGAAATTATCTTCAAAAGATGTTCTATCATTTGACTCTTGGTATAGCCTGTGTACTTCCTCTCTTTGCCTAATTCAGCACAGATTATTTCTAGAAGTTCCCTGCGTGTAAATGTCTGAAGCATAGTAGAGGCATCTTTCGACTGTCGCGCAATCTCATGGACTAGTCTTTGCTTTTCCGGCAAACTCAGCACACCCCATTTTGCAGGGTCAAGAAGAAAACCTGCAGTGAAACACAACATTGTCAGCTTGAACTTCATTACGTGTCTAAAGTGCTGATAAATGAAGTTCAACACGACTTATATGGAAATATAGTTAACAAATTTACAATATGCATGACTGTCCTCTTGTGAATTAAACACTATTTATCACCTGCCAAAAATATATAATACGTTTACAAAAGAAAAGACTAAAATAACACATGCAGAAGGTGCAATCCAGAAAAGAAATAAACCGTTATATACTGTGTTTAACATGTAGTTTTCCAAACCAAACATTAATTCAAAATAATGCAAAATAACAACCTGCCAGTAGTTGAGCCATCAACACTATACATTCTGAATATTAAAAAACTGAATTCTCATTTGCATTAACCTCTAATACAGTGCATGCAGCTAAACACACTTCCATTTCCCATTCCTAATTTGTTAATGTGATGAAGGGGGCGCCATTACAGGTGGCAGGCATAAAAACGAACAACATTTAGCCTTTAGAAGTGAAGGAGGCGCCACAAGAGTCTAATCCTCACAGAAAGGGAACAAGAGAATAGCAACAGTCAGAAATTAATTAACCATATTTCTATGGTCTACTTTTTCTAAAAACAAAAGCTTGTTGAAGATAAAAGATTGAAACAACTCAGGACAACCCTATATCAACTGCATTAACAATTTAACGATCAAAATTACAAGTTCCAAAATCGTCAAGTAGTATCACTAAAACTTGAAGCTAGCAACCAAACGATTCACTGGAGAAATTGATAATCCTAATCCATGCATCAGAGAGATTCACTAGAGGCACAACCTGGGACATGCATATGCAGATACTGAATAGAGATGTCTCAACCTAGAGAGAAAAATCTGGATGATACACTTGCACAACCACCTACGGGATTTCAGGGATTTATCCAAATATGTTAAACCTTAATTTCTTCGTAACTAGATAACCCAGAACCGCTTATGAGGGAAAACATTAAAAAAAACCGCGGAAAGTAGAAAAAAAATTTAATTTTTATATAACTGGTCAAGTATGGCCTCAAAGAAAAAACCATTTACCTTTACAAATTTCCCATTTTTCCAACAGTTGTGTGATGAAAACAGGTATGTAAAAGCACCCAACTACACAAACCACCAAAGCAATAATGCAAATGACGAAAACTGAAACTTTCATAACCTACATTGTGAACTGAAGAACACCCAGGATTTATTTAAGGTAGATACAACAGAAAAGAAAGTAAAAACTCAAAGTTCATGGTTTTTTATTTTTTATTTTACATGATAAAAAACGTAAAACCCCAGATAGTGAAACAGCAAAAGAGAGAAAGTGATGAGAGAAAAGTGACCTGAATAAGCCGTGTTGGTGCCCAGAAAAGCAGAACCCTTGGTCTCTTCTTCGCTCATGATTCTCTCACACACAAGAATTTGCAGTTTTATCTGAGAGTGAGTAGCGGCATTGCTGATCTATTGGTATTGGTGGGAGAGAGAAAGAGAGTGAGAGAAAAAGATAGAAGGAGTGGCATGTAATTGAGCATTTAATGCTAGGATACAAAATTTATGCTGTGAGGAGTGATTTGGTATAACGTAATTCCCGAAAAGGGAAACTGGGAAACAAAAGTGCCAAAAAAATCAAATAATAAAAGACTTTTTGGTTCATTAGGGTTGCAACAAGTAATTAATTAACATATTATTTTTATACCAAGGTTTGATTGTCTAATATCATATCACTCAAATCTCATTTCATATATACACTTCTTATTAATAAATTCAGCAACTTTTTAGATAAATTCATTTACTGTTTAAATCTCTAAATTAATCTTCTTTAGGTCAATTTTTTATGATCATGGTGGGTTTTTTCTCAACATTCAATATATATAAATATATATGATTTTTTTACATTAAATAAAAATAAGAAAATTAAAGATTATATAAAAATTAAAAATTTGAAATATTAAATTTTACATATTTTTATATAGAAGTAACTTAACAATGAGTCGGAACTTTTTATGGTAAAACCCAACTTAAAATTGAGAGAAGAGTATTAGGTAACACTAGATTTATTTACTCCTTTAGCAATTGTTATAGAATATTTTATGTTTTTTACAATTTAAGTATTGTAATTATATAGTGTGTTGATAGTGTGTGTCAAATTTTAGAAAGATAAAATAGTTTATGTTTATATATTTAATCCATTTTGATGAATATAAATAATAGTTTTAGAACCATAAAAGTTTTCTATAAATAATATAAATGATTGGAACTTCTAATAATCCAATAGTTGGATTAGAAAAATACACTTTATAGAAAAATATTGAATGTGTCATGTAACTTATGTAATCCAGAAATATGTTTATGATCATTTTCATTTTAAAACAAAAATGATAAAATTAAATTAAATTACTTATACAACATTTTAATATTTTAATAATGAGTTTAAGTTTTTTTTTTCTCAAATATAAAACAATTTTTACTTTTATTTCTAGATTAGTATTGTTCTTGAAGACTAGTAACATGAAATATATAAATATAATGAGGAAAAACGAAAACATTTAGTTTATGACAATGAGATATGAAGTCGGAATATATATATATATATATATATATATATATATATATATATATGTTTATATATATATATATATATATATATATATATATATAAACATACAACATAATTTATTATATTTAAGTATTTTTTTTAATTTATTTTTACTTATTTTCATCCAATTCAAACAAACTCACCTATTATATTTTT
The DNA here is from genome assembly GCA_027742785.1 of Vigna reflexopilosa. Lineage (NCBI taxonomy): Eukaryota > Viridiplantae > Streptophyta > Magnoliopsida > Fabales > Fabaceae > Vigna > Vigna reflexopilosa. The sequence continues at coordinate 15,682,895 of CM050921.1, forward strand.
CTTTCTTTTTTTCTTTTCTTTTTTACTCCCTTATATCATCGAAGCAGAGACAAATACTAATTTCTGATAAAATAAATTGAAGTTACATTGATATTATATAATAAAATTATATTTATTAAACTATATATTATAAATTTCTTAGAATTTTCAAGTTAATTAAATATATAGAGTGTTAGTTTTTGGTATATATTTATATTGAATACTTTCTCTCAACAGCTAGAAAGAAATAAAAAATTAGAAAGAAAAGGTAATTATTTAATTAAAAAATAAGAAATTTATTAATATTAATATTGTTATTATAATAAAAATTAACAAAATTTAGACACACACTCATGATCAATTATGAACTGATTAACAATCACTTTTTGTAAAATGATAAAAGATAATGATGGTTTTAACAACATAATCAATTATATAATTAACATTCATTTATACTCATTACTTTACATATTCATCTTTCTCTTTCTCCTCATTTTTCTTTATACACCACACATCCAAACCTGTATACATTTTCCATTCCTTCACATATTTATGTTTTTCTTTCTTTCAATTCTTTTTTAGGCTATTCTACAATAATATCTTAAAAATTATTAAAAATTTAAGTGTGAATATAAATTTTATATCAATAAAAATAAAATAAAAAATTAAACACTTTATAAGATAGAAGATCTATAAATATATTGTTTTAAATTTTTTAATTAGAAATTATATCATTTTCTTATAAGAGTTTGAGTGAGGTCTCATTGTTGAATTTTTCTAAAAAACCTTCCTTCAAAAGATTTATCAAAAAGTGAGTGATGTCACTCGGAATAATTTACTTGAATAAGATTATTTTTTATACAAAAAAGTTTAATTAACCTTTTTTATTAGATTAATTTCAAATAAATTTCATGTTAGGTATCACTAAACTTTGAAATCTAAGTTGTGGATACACTAAAATTCAACAATAGTTATCACATGGAAATTTTATTAAAAAAAAATATAAAAAAATGAGAGTAAAACATGAAAGAATAACAATGTTATAATCAGTTTAATCTAATATGAGATTGTTTTTATGTAAAGAAAGTGTGAGAATGGAGAGTGAGAGTGTTATCACGTTAATCTAAAAATCGGTTTAAACTATCAAATGAGTGATTATAGTATGAAAATCATGTTGGAGTCTGATTTCACAGATCCATCCTCTCTTGCATTAGATCTTCCTTCAAGTATGCAGTTTCACGTGATCAAGTCCTAGGAGTGCTCTTTATGGTACTCTAAGCTCATCCCAGTACCTGGAGACTAGTATCTTGCCTACTGTTCAGTATAACCTATTAGTGATCGTGCATGAATCACTTGCATTATGAATAAGACTTTATTCCAACTACACATCTTTGGTTTATTTCATCCAGAAACACACAAGAAAACTGATTTAACCATAACTCAAGACTAGATGCCTTTACGCCTCAAGTAAGTTAACAAGATAAGTGATTAGTTCATCCTAAGATCAAGCACAAATCAATTAATCACTTTTAATCAAATGAAAACTACATAAATGAAAAGTGTCACCAAATAAAAGAGAGTTTGAATATGCTACATCATGCTCCAAAACATGGAGATTTAGCTTCTCATAAAGATAGAATGAATTACAAGTAAGGAGGAAAGCATATCCTAATCCTCTAAGGATGCATCTTTGAAGTATAAGGAATCTCTAAAATCACCCTAAGAGGGTTGAGACCGAAATCTAGTTGTCTCTTATGGATCTTTCCACTTCTCCTTAAAATTATGTCCAAGGTGCTTCTATTTATAAACTTTTGTAGCACGGCTCAAGCGCTCACATCTCTAGTGTTGAGGTTTCCTCCCTTGGCAAGTTTCCTTTGAGGCTTAAGCTATGAAGATCTGGACTTGAGCTGCTTGAGGTTGCTTAATAATGAAGCACTCTCCCATGACTCAAGCCTTTGTTGATGGCTTAAGGAAATGTTGAATGCAAAACCAACGGCAAGTGCACTAGTCGCAGCGTAGCAAGTGATAAATATCGTTCTCTCCCAAGGGACTTGTGCAACACATGACAATTCTTCCTTTTACAACTCAATTAGACATCAAAATGCACAAAACAACACAAGAAACTCTTTTTGGTATTTTATCAAATAGTTGGTGTGCTAGGAATTTATATTTAAAATAAACTTCGTTGGAATTGGGTTTCATGAATCATATGAATATAAAACTTTGTTCAATATTTCATTATTTCATTCAAACATTCACATCAAGGCATACTAGTCCTAATCCCTTAGCAACTAGTTCAAAATTAATATATTAAACTACTAATCCCTTAGCCAATTTAACATACAATTTGCATTAAGTTCGATGCTAAGAATGACCAAGTTATTGAGTCTATCCCTAGATCCCAAATCACTTAGGTGCTCCATCTATGTTCATGTTCGAAGTTACTTTCCAGTAATCAGAAACATTCAAATAACATTATATTTCCATGATAGTAAATTCAAGAAAGAGCATATGAACAAACAACGATATATTGAACAGGAAAATTACATCACAGTAAGTTCATTACATCCAATTCCAACGAAAGAAAAACTACTCCTAGTTATCTAAACGTACACATTTGAAGCAATCTTGATGCCTTGAAGTAGTCTCCTGAAGTTCCTAAGATGTTTTCGTTTCTTTCTTTTGTTCGGAACTTCTGTCAAGGGTTCGATCTTTCTGTCTATTTCCCACTTTAAAGGCCAAAGAAAATAACTAATTCGCTAAGCGCACAAATCCCATGCACTAAGCGAATATTCAACTGTAATTCTTTAAGTGGCGTTTATTCGCTCAGCGAATTGTTCTGATGCGTTGAGTGAATAAAACACTTTTTATTTGAGCGATTTAATTCTAGCTTAGCGAGACACATCTGATAGCACTCCACTGATGTATAAGTTCCTGTACAATTGCCTAAACAACTTTCCTACTTCCTATTATAACTTTTCAATGAGGAAAACACATTATTTCATGAATAAATACAAATTTGAGCTAATTAATAAGTTTTAAAAAAATGTATTTTTTCATACTTATCAACTCCCCCAAACTTGAATTATTTCATGTCCTCATGAAATCACAATACATACACAACCATAAACATCTGACATTTTGATAAAATGACCTTGCACATCAGAAAAAGTCACATGCATTTCCAAAGATTTCAAACAAATATGACATAGTGCATTCATCACCCAAAAGTTCAGTTGTGCATAGAATATGAACAACCATATCAAAATTTAACATCCTCACCAATTAAGTGTTTGTCCTCACATGACAGTAGATTTGTCATAGAACTTCATAAGCTTTTGCACCTCATCTAATTCACATACTTCACACATCATTGGTTAAGTCAAAAGGTCTTTTCAGGTTAAAGCTTGGCTTGAGTAGAAAAAGAATCATGGTTTTTCCTGGATTCAAAGTCACCTCTTAAGAAGAGAACATCAGTACATGCTTCAATTCTCAATTCAGTAATGAAATCTCAATATATATCACTCATTCCATACCATACTCTTTCACAATTCAACCTTTTTTTCAATTCAAGCACCCTTTTGATAAACTTCTGTTTTTTTTTTATATGAACATCTTTTCTTCCCCCAAACTTAAATTCAACCTTACCCTCTTTTAAAGCATGATAGATGTTCTCTTCTAGGGTGTAAGGTAGGATAACGTATAATAGGCTCAAGGTGGAAGAAAGAAATCAAGGTTCAAAAGGGTTCACAAATGTATCATTTATGATGTATCAAGGTTGGTTATTTGGCCAAGAAGTTATACAATCAATAACAACATTGCCTTTCTCATCCTTAACCAAAAAGTGTATGTATGTATGTAGAATCACAATCATGCAAAAGTCAATTCCATATCTAGACAAACTCATAGTATCTCTCAATCTCAATCATGCTCTCAACACTCAACAGATCTGGTCATAGTTCATACTTACACACAGATAAAAATATGAAGCACATTGCAACCACAATCACACATATCATCATCTTTTTGGAATCACATAAACTTAATCAAATATGCATCACATTAAATTCAAAAAGTTAGATGTTTATGCAACTACACAAATTAAAAACCTAATTCAACTTCTAACACATAGTTCAAAACATATTACTAAACATAAATAACATAACTAAACAATAAGCAAAACTCTCCATCTGTTCAGTCACTAGGAACCATCTTGCCTAGATCTCTATTGGCTTTCTTGTTGCTCCTCATCATCCTCATCACCATCAACCTCCGCATAGGCACTCCCCCACCTGGACTTAGGCCTACCCTCAGGCCATAGAAGGGATGCCACAAACTCAAAAGAGAATCTATGTTGATCATAGTTTAAAACAAGGTTTTCTTCTTATGTCTCAATAGGTTGTGCTCTTGAAGAAGACCATGTGGTGGTCTTAGGAGAAATCATCTGCATAATATAAGCTAAGCACAAATGGTGAGAATTGCACAAAATTAGAAAATTGTGCGACAATTCGCTAAGCGAACTGCTCGCTGAGCGAATTAAGTGACTAAGAGAGTCAAAGATATTGTGAAAAATTCGCTGAGCGAAATTTTTTTTTTGTATTTTATTCGCTAAGCGCACCGGAGCTATGCGCTAAGCGAGTAAACCAATTTATATTTTTTTAAGCACATGTGTTTAGTCGCTCAGCGCACCGGATTTGTGCGCTAAGCGAATAAAAAAACAATTTTTTTTAATTTTTTTTTTGAAAAACATATTTGTCTTTATTCGCTGAGCGCATCAGATATATACGCTAAGCGAATAAAACTACAAAAATATTTATTCTTGATTCACTCATCGCACAAATTCGCTCAGTGAATAAACTCTCTTTCAATAATATTCGCTCAGCGTGCATATGTCACTGAGCGAATAAATTGCTCAATTTCTTTAACAATATTTACAAACATATTCGCTAAGCGCACCTCAGATGTGCGCTGAGAGAATAAATAGCACAATACAACACTAACAAACACAAAACTTCAACAAACACGTTACTCCAATTTTTATAGAAACCAAGATTTGAGAATTGAAAATTGAAAAACCTAAAGATAAAAATAAAAGTAACATATAGAGAAGTAAAATAGAAAAATGAAAAACACAAACAAAGAGACAAGGAAAAAAAAGAAACAAAAATTGCAAAACGTGAGCACACTAACCAAACAACAGTTCCAATATACAAAATTATTGAAATGGATTTCTTAAACATCCTCACTCAGATCCCTCTTGTTGCAAGATCGCTTAGTACTCCCCTAAGGTGATGAATACTACTTTCCCTGTTCTCTAAGGTAAAAACACTCAGATCCCTCTTGTTGCGCCTATCTAAGCTTGACACATCTCACCCAATCCCTTGGCCTAAGAATGTATCAAAACTTGCATTAAGAACCAGAATAGTGGGGGCTAAACTCACAATCCCATCCCTGGTGATTTGTAAAATCTGGGTTGATTTCCCTAGTTCGGCTACTGAAATCCTATCCCTAGGATCTTCCAACAATTAAATCATGCTCTAAGGCGTACCCCGAGATAGGCATTAAGTTCAAATTAAATCAATGGAAAGTCTTAAAAAATAAATCCAACTGCATACACAACAACATTCTAAAGGAAAATTCACAACAAAGTCTAAAAGAGTCACAAATGCCCAAATTGCCTTGAGTTGGAACACAAGTCCCCGGCAACGACGCCAAAAACTTGTTGAATGCAAAACCAATGGCAAGTGCACCGGTCGCAGCATAACAAGTGATAAATATCGTTCTCTCCCAATGGACATATGCAACACATGATAATTCTTCCTTTTACAACTCAATTAGACATCAAAATGCACAAAACAACACAAGAAACTCTTTTTGGTATTTTATCAAATAGTTGGTGTGCCAGGAATTTATATTTAAAAGAAACTTCGTTGGAATTGGGTTTCATGAATCATATGAATATAAAACTCTGTTCAATATTTCATTATTTCATTCAAACATTCACATCAAGGCATACTAGTCCTAATTCCTTAGCAACTAGTTCTAAATTAATATATCAAACTGTTAATCCTTTAGCCAATTTAACATACAATTTGCATTAAGTCCGATGATAAGAATGACCAAGTTATTGAGTCTATCCCTAGATCCCAAATCACTTAGGTGCTCTATCTATGTTCATGTTCGAAGTTGCTTTCTAGTAATCAGAAACATTCAAATAACATTATATTTCCATACAATGATAGTAAGTTCAAGAAAGAGCATATGAACAAACAACAATATATTGAACAGGAAAATTACATCACAGTGAGTTCATTACATCCAATTCCAACGAAAGAAAAACTACTCATAGTCATCTAAACGTACACATTTGAAGCAATCTTGATGCCTTGAAGTAGTCTCCTGAAGTTCCCGAGATGTTTTCACTTCTTTCCTTTGTCCGAAACTTCTGTCAGGGGTTCGATCTTTCTATCTATGTCCCACTTTAAAAGCCAAAGAAAATAATTAATTCGCTAAGCACACAGATCCCATGCGTTAAGCGAATATTCAACTGCAATTCTTTAAGTTGTGTTTATTCGCTCAGCGAATTGTTCTGATGCGTTGAGCGAATAAAACTCTTTTTAGCTGAGCGATTTAATTCTGGCTTAGCGAGAAACATTTGATAGCACTCCACTGGTGTATAAGTTCCTGTACAATTGCCTAAACAACTTTCCTACTTCCTATTACAACTTTTCAATGAGGAAAACACATTATTTCATGAATAAATACAAATTCGAGCTAATTAATAAGTCTGAAAACATGTATTTTTTCATACTTATCAGGAAACCTTCCCTAGTGGGTTTTCTTTTTTACTCAAGCCCTCAGGTGGAGCTTCAATCGTGGCAAGTCAGATTCTTCCAAAGTAAATGCAAATCTTCTTCTTTTCATCAAAATGCAGATTTAACTCCTTGGATTCATGTGTTTTATGCAAAATAAGTAACATTAGGGTAGTTATCACAATTTTTATACATAATCAAAACATGATAAGTATTAATTGAGCATTGAAATTCATTAATATCAAGCACTTAGCAATGAGACGTTATTAAAAATATTTTAAATAAATACATGGAAATCACTTATTCTATTCCTAATGAATAAAAGTCAAGATGACTTACTTATCCTTATAATGATTTCTTTCACAAAGAACATGAGAAATTTTGAACTCCACGTTCACTCATTAGTAGCACCATAATTACAAGCAAAGTGTAATCATTCACCATGACAACAAATTAAATAAATTGATGTAATATCAAATATGTGAAACTTCTACCCAGAAATCATAATTTATTAAAAGTGCTTATTAGAAGTTTGTGCTTTGAAAGATTTAATATTAATTTTCTTTTATGATCTACCATTGTAGGAATTTCTATAGTTTGAACTATCTCCTTATCTATTTCAGTATTAGAATATTCCCTCTTATGAACCATATTAATCCATTTAAAAACTAATTTGAATTTCTCCACAAGACGAGCTTCTTTAGACATACTGTTTTAAAATTACTATGATGTGAATTAAGTTGTTTTAAGCCCTACAAATTATTATAATGAAAGAGACATCTTCTAGATAATGCATATCAACTAAGGAATCAAACTTCGTGGCTCACTTCCATTAAAAACATATAGATTATTAACAGAAGATGATCCATTCATAACACGATATTATTAGGTTGAACCACAACAATATGTTGTAACTGAGTAACAAGCGACACCACAACAAACTTAACCACAATAGGTTGTTCTGGTGACTAGATCACGAATTGTTGCACCACAAAATACTATACCATATGTTTCACCAGAAGTGGAACCTCAAGTTGCATAAGTGACTGTAGCATGGGCTAAACCTCAAGCTACATTAACAGTTGCACTACAGGCTCTACCACATACTCAATCACAGATTGAAGTTGAGATTGCACCGGTGGTTGTACCATAGGCTCCACCACAAACAGGCCACACCACGGGAACATATTGAATCATAGGAACCGGATCTTGAGAAGCAACAATGTTGTTGTATTTTTGCACTAAATATTTATTGCCACCAAAATTAGCTTTGACAATGAGTACATGTCCAAACCAAGCTAACAACATATTATAACCTTACTATATCAAAATATGAAATTCTAACAATTTAGATATGAAAATGTTAAAACACCATCAATCATTCCAAAAATTAATATAGTTATCGTTACCTAATGTCCAAAAAGTATTTTCAAGAACAATATCATATGCATCCTTAATACCATGTCAAATGATGATTTAATGAACACATATTTCTGATATTTAGATTTAAGAAATCAAATATGCATGAGTTCAGTCCAAGTCATTTATCATAAACAAACTCATAAACTAAATGTTAAAGATAAACTTTATTTTCTAATTCAATATTAAAAATATGCAAATCACCATTCATCTTAGAATCACACAAAATAAATAATTTAACCGTGAGCAATTCTATTTTTTTTATGTATAATTAGTCCAAACAAAATTTTGAATCTATTATTCTGCCTTCGTTGTATAATGTTTTTCATAAAAGTAAAAGATAACGAGAGAAGAATGATTTTTATAGATGAATATTTTTTTTCTAATCAATTTATAGAGAAGATATAAATAATAATAATAATAATAGATAATAATAATTATTAGAATTATAATTATTTATAACTTTCTATTAAACATACACATACATGCTTTTTATTATTTGTTTAATCAAATTGTACAAAAACACTCTATTTCACAAGTTATATTCTTTCCAGCAATCCTAAGGTTATTATTAATATTATTACGTAAGGTAATATTTTATAAAGATTTTAAAATATATTAAAAAATATTAAATAATATTTATTTTTAATTCAATAACTTACAATCAATATATTTTTTTATAAATACTATCTGGTTTTGTTAATATTTTAAATTTGTTGTAGTATTTTGAAAAAAAGACAAAACATCTTGTATTTGGATAAAGCATTTCTATGATTCTAAGAAATTAAAATACCCAATATTTAAAATTTTATTTAATTTTTTCTATTTTTTTAAATATTTTTATTTGAATAGAGTAAATAAACTATTTTATATTTGAATTTTTCCTGTTGGAATAAAACAATTGAATTTCTATTTTAAGATATATAATTTTATTTTAAAGTATAAAATTTATAAAAATATTAGTCAGATTTTAATATTTAAATATCATTTAAAAATTTCATTTTTTCAATATATATATATATATATATATATATATGGAAGTTAGCATCCACTCCTGATTAAATATGGAAGTTAACAAGAAAAGTTAGCTTTTAATTATAACTTTATCCTATGTAAAATTTCATCCGAAACATTCTTTATTATGTTATTATTGTGAGAATTTAACTTGATGTAATCTTTGAGTGTCTTTTTATTAGTATAAAATAACATGAATACATGCTCAAGTTCATCAAAGAAGCAACAAAGTGTGATTAGGTTTAACATGCAAGTAGAGTTTTACACAATTAATGCTATATATATAAGATACTTTTTTTACACCTCACTTCTCTATTGCATGATACAACTTATTTGGTTCATCATTTTTGTGTTTCTTTCCCCATAATTTACAATTTTTCTCACACCCTTATGTTTTATTTTTTAATGTTTCCAAATTCTTTAACTAACAACATTATTCTTTATCTGTTTTTTTAGATAATTAAAATTAATTATATGATTCATAAAATACAAAAACAAAATAAATATAATTCAAAAATGAAATATAACTTTTGAAAATAGTTTAAAAAACATATTTAACCATTAATAAAACTATTCCAATATTGAGAGTGAGATTGTAGAGTAAATGAAAATGTTTTTTCAATAGTTGCTTTATTACAATCAGATGGAAGGACCATTCAAAGTTTGAAACTTCTGAAAACATTGACGAATTCTATTTGCCCCATCAAGCAAGAAAATCTTTATAATAAAAGTTAAACTCATGAAGCATCAATAATACATAATAAGCATTGCTTTGAAGTTGTTAATAAGAGATTCAGATATATAAAATTTGGACGTAATTATTAAAGGATCTAATTAATAAGTGGTCAACACACTAATCAATTTTATTTGGATAAGATGCATTTTACCCCTTCTGATCCCATGTCCACGATAATGTCAAAATTAATTAATTTTGAAACGTAAAATTTTATCATGGTTTTTTTTAAATGATTATAATTATTAAAATGATTAAATATTTCTATTTTTAGTTGTATTTATAAGATTAATATAGATTGTTAGTTAATCTATATTGTCATATTAAATAATATTATTAAAATAATATTTATTTTAAGTAAAAAAATAATAACAAAGTGATATTTTATTATAACTAATAATTATAATATTAAATTAATAAGATTAATTATGATTGCATGAATAACATTAAATTAATAAGATTAGTTATGATTGTATGAATATGTAAATATTTTCTTAATAAATATATTTTAGACTATTTGAAAAATCTTAATAAATTTTGTTTTTTTAATATATTTATTGGATCAAATAGAAACTATTCGAAATTGATTTTATTTTCAACTTATTTAATAAATGAATAATAAAATCAAAACATGAATTTCAACGTTATTAAAAAATTAACTCTCTTCTTTCGTTTCTTATTTACTCTTATTTATGTGCAGCATCACATCCTTCTCTTTCTTACGTCATGGCAAGTGAAATGGAAAGTACGTGTCAATCTCTAACAAGTATTCAAAAAATAGTGTTTGATGTCATATCAAGGGTATCTTTTTTCTCTAAAATTATATACTAACTTTTAAGAAAAAAGTATTTATGTAAAATTATTGTCCTTTTAATTCTTAAACTAAGTTGATTTATTTTAAAGTTTTGCATTTATTTTGAGAAAAATTATTAAGTTGATATAAATTAGTTATTTTGATTTTTATTTATATAAAATAATAAAAGTGATTTAATGTTTTATCTTTATATGTTATTTATATTTTTGTTAGTAAATATATTTTATTTATATTTTATAAAATGAAATTTTTTATTATAAATTTGGTGTAATTTTTATCTTTTGTTTTTATTTTTTATTTTAATAAATTTTTATGTGACAATAAATTATTAATTAACATTACCGTATTAATAATGGGATGTTAAAATTTATAATAATATTTAATATAAATTTATTTAAAACTAAATTTGTTTATTTTTCACTAGGGGAGAATTAGGTATATACAGAATTGAATTTTCAATAGTAAATAACATTAGATTTCTTTGTATTGTTTTCAAAATTTAGTATTTTGAAACTAAATTCCAACTGATTTTCCAGAGTACAGGAGTGAGTACTGGTTGATTTGGTTCCTGAGAAGCTAAATTTTAACCTAATTTTTTCAAATTTTTTAATTGAAAATTGAAAAAAAAAACCGAAATTGGAAAGTTGAATTTTAAACGTGAAAGGAAATTAAAATTGGAAATATGTTTATTTAGGTAATATTTCTCTTTAGAAAGGGGCTTATTTTTGGAAAGAAATTCGTTTTCAAGGATCACTCCAATACAAAAACTACATACACTACCTCCGTTTTTAAGTATAATATGTTTTTAATTATAAAAATTTTGAAAAATTCAATTAGTATCATTACATTTTTCTTAATAATTTATATTACCTTAAAAAAGTTGAAACATTTTCGCAATTATTTTTCTCCTAATGAACTAATTTCTATTAGTTATCCATCATTCTTCATCACAGATGGAATAATTGTGATGAACAATTCATAAAAAAAACGTAATTTTATGTGAACAATATTAAAATGAGAATATTTTGAAAACATTGTTCATATAAATAAATTATATATAGAAGTACGATTTAAAAATAAAAAAGTCAGTATTTAATAGACAATTTTTCCTTCATTTAATTTCTTCTACCACTTTTGAGTAAGTTGTGTTTAGGAGTTTCAATTTTATTTATGCATGATTTTTTTTAATTTTTTTCTTTTTATAAAATTCCTTTTAAGATTATGACTTTTGATTTATTGTTATTATTTCTTTTAACTTTCTTACAACAGTTATTTTTACAAATATAAATCTAAATCTGTAAACCTTTTTTCTCTCCGTATACATTTTTCCAAAAATTACAAATAGTTGATAAAAACAAATAAAAGAAAAAAAATGTATGACTAAATTTAGTTTGTGCATATTTTATAAATGAATTTGACGGGTGATGCACTAAATATGAAGACCAATTCTTCTTCGTGATGTTCAGTGTCTTTTTATTTAAGTAAATAATTATTGTATGTGATGAGAGCTTCTTTCAAGTAAATAAAAATAATTAAATAAAAAATACGATCATGTGGACCAAAACTACAAACAAAACAATTGCAAAACTAATGAACTTTAAATAAAGAGAACTTATATATATATATATATATATATATATATATTATGAAAATATACAAAGAAATATATTATAGTATTATTAAATTAGTTTTTGAAGAAAAAACAAATCACTAGTGAAGCAAAACCTTTTTATACTAGTTAAAACCAATTTTTTATACTGGTTTTTGAACCAGTATAAAAGTAGAGGATATATAAAGTATTGATTTTTAGACCTGTTTTAGAATCGGTATAAAAAGTGTCACCTTTTATATTCGTTAAAGGTACAACAAGTATAGAAAACAACCTATTCATCATTTGTTTCAAAGTTGGTCCAAGTTATTCAAACTAATAGATTTTTTTCTATATTTTTCCCAAATTTTCCCTAAATTTTGTTTTCAATTTTCTTATATTTTTCTTAGATTTTGTTTCCAATTTCCCAAGATTATTTTGAATTTGTCTCCAGTTTTCCCAAATTATTATTTGATTTTGCTTCCAATTTTCCAAGTTCCACATATTTTGTAAAAATCATAAAATATAAACCAAATCATCAAGATAAGAATTGTTGGAGTGTGATCAGAATGTTGCTGACAACAACTCCATACCTTACTGCCGCCCACCACCAATCTCCACCGCACCACCGCACGTGGAACAAAACTTCTATGCATAACGCCACATTTACAAACAACGAAAGAACATTAATGCTTCACCTCACAACAGTAGAACTTCTTCGTGCAAGCCACCATCAACCACTACACCTCCTTCACTGAACCCCCAAATCAAAACAAGAAACGCATTGTGAGACTACACCAAGAACCCAAATTACAAATCAACACCTACATTGCAAACCAAATGCAGATCTACACTTTGAACCACCATGTCGTTCAACCTCTCACCATCCAACAAAAACCCTAGCACCACTACACTGTTAACCACATCAAGCCATCAAATTCATTCAATGAGCAACCTAACACAAACTTCCAAATCGCACCCTCGAGTAGTGACATGTCTTCTTCTTGCATACCACTATTCTTGCAATCAACCATAGAGACAAACCTTAATTCATGCAAGATCCACTAGACAAAAATCGCGAATATGGTGAATTGACTTGTGGGTTTGTCTTTATAAATAAAAAATAATAATAAGAAACTACACTCTATACCGGTTCATGACATGGTTAACTTCACTAACACCCTAAGTATGATCCCTTTTCATATTATATTATACGCTTTGTGAAGCCTTCTTTGATTCTCACCACCTAGTTATCTTCCTCTATGTGAGTTAGAAACTAGTAGAGTCAGGATAGTCCCACACAACAAGTCCCCTTCAATGCACTTAGACTCAACAACCTTAGTTGAAGGATACCACTATAATGATTGAGTTTACAAGCAAGAATACAATTGAATACCTTACAATGCACTCTCCTTCCCCAACTCAAAATCACTTATAGCAAATAAGAGGTGAACAATCCTCACACTCTTACAACCCATAAAGTAATCCGTACTTTCTGTCAGCTTAGAGATACCCCACTCTAAGAATACCTTGAGAGCAATCCCAACTCTCAATGAGAACAATCACAATCCTCTCCTTCTAGCGCAACAACACAGGAACTCAATCTACAGATTGAAAACAATACACCTAATCTCATAGAAGACTCTCCAATAGAGTAGATATGATCAACAACCTTTAAGCACACTTCTTGATAGAATCCTGATGTATAAACCCAAATATGATCCTTGATTCTTCAAGATGGTTCTTGGACGCTCCTGTAATCAAAACTCAACCAGAATGTTAGTTATGAAATTGAATGTTCAAAGATTAGATTGAAATAGCGCACAAGACAGCTATTTATATCATTTTCAAAATTCTGACGAATTTTAATCGATTACACTATTAATGTAATCGATTACATTTTTCCTGCTAGTTTAGCAATTTTTGACAGCATTTCAAAATTCAACTTTTAACCGTTTCTATGGTTCATGCACTTGATGCAACACTTCTTAACAGCCAAAATAAATGCAATATGACCGTTATAACAATATTGACTTGAAGGAAATTGAATTCATCATATGAAAATGACTAAACCGATTTTACAACTTATGTAATCGGTTATGTCCAACACTTAAGAAAAATTTCAATTTCAAACTTCTTTCAAATCATATTTTCACTCTTTTGAAAACATGTAATCAGATTTTCACTCTTTTGAAAAACATGTATTGGCTAACTTTTTTACTTAATCAATTATACACATTGTATATACCAGATTATGTTAGAACAATTTGCCTCTAATAAAGCATACAAGAAATCTGTAACAATTTAACAGATTACATGGATTGCTTAATAGATTAAATCATACCAGAAATACATTTTTAATCTGTTTAAACATGTAGACCTTTTTCCAATCATTAATACATGTATCAAGCACACACATCAATAATATCAAACATTTGTTATGCCATTTTGTGCAAGATAACAATAGAACAAATCCTTAATGTCCATCAACAAAAAAGTCTATTATACAATGTTCATCATCAAGTACATCATCAAAAACAAGATATTCAATGATTCATTCTTAAACAATTAATATGCATATCACATATATAATCACAATGAATATGCATAACATATAGTTCAAGAACAAGCAAATATATAAACAACACTTTTGCTTAATGTGTGCAAGAAACTATAAAAACATTTATGTTATTGTCATCATAAAAAACACACAAAAGATTTGAGTTTAGCTTTCACAAAGCTCCCCCTATCAACAATTATAATTTAAAAAAACCTAAATGACTAGCTTCCGTTACTTTAAGGAAGATTCCTAATACCGTTTTTCTCGTACACGATTTCAAAAGATATATTTGTTCTATCTACACAAACAAAAAACCCAAATTAACAATCAGAGCACAATTTCATGATCACCAACAAATAGAAATCCATCTAGAAAGTAGAAAAATTACATACAACCGAAAGAAACTCAGAAAAAAAACAAATTATTTAAATAAAAATGATATAGAAATTGAACTTGCTCAAAAGACAAAATTGATCAATATAAATATTTTTTAGCTCTTCAATTTCACCGTATTGCAATTTAATTTTGGAAAAGATAAAAGTTAAGATAAAAGTTCCGAGACAGTCAAATAACACAAGAAAAAAAAAAAGAAAATGCCCAAGGACCCATGTTTGGATTTACAATATGGTGTGAGATGAGTTTTATAAAAAAAAAAATTCTTCATTCTTTTTTTCTATTTTCTACTTTTAGTAACTTCTTTGAATTTTTCTTTTGAAAAAATTTATCCCATATATTTTTATATCAAATAATAATAATTATTTATAATCATATATAACTGGATTCTTTTATTTAATATTCACATTATATATTTATATTTTATTTTTAAATAAAAATATAAACTATTTATATACTAAAAGTAACGTATACATTTTAATTAAACTATATACTCTAAATTATTTAAATAATTTAACAACATAATGTACTGTATACCATTTATTACTATTTTTACGCAGTCATCATTATTTCTTATTTTAAGTATAAAGGCGAAATATCTTTCATATTAGTTAAAGAGAGAGAGAGAGTTTTTAAATTATAAGAAACGTTAAAAACAATTGCATACTTTTCTTAGTATAAAGTATATTGATATCTTTCAGTTATATTTAGAGTAAATTATGTAATAGGTTCTTTACTCAATTGTCTTTCTCCTTTTTAAAAAGGTAAACTTGAGAAGAACCTTGCGGCTGCGACGAGTAGGGGAAGGGAAAAAAGAACCCTGCGGCTGCGACCGTGCTTTATCAATCCACGAGACTTCTTTCTTTTTAACTAAATTACTCAATTTAAGGTCGGTATTTAGCGTTTTTTTTGTTTTTGTTTTTTTTTTTTTTCAATGGCAAAGAAGATTATAGGTTTTTAAAAGTACATAGGTGTCGGTGTGGTTACTCTACATAGGTATGACCTAATTTATGGTTCATATTCTCTGATCTTGTTTATAGGATTGGAGATATTCGTGTTAATTTAAATTATCTTTAAAACTTGTAAGTACAAAAACGTATTTTTGTATAAGTTTTCAATCATTCACGTGATATTTCTTTATTATAATTATTTTTTCTCATATTAAAAGAGATATAGTTTGAAATATTGTAAAAATCATTTACGAAGGGATAAGTCACTCATGTACTTGGACTTTTATAAGAAATTAGGGTAACTTGGAAGCATTTAAGTTAATGGAAGACAATTAATCTTGATAAAGGATTTTATAAATTTGTTTTTTTATTGATGAAGATATGATAAGGGTTTTGATGGTTGGAATTTGAAACTTATCTCTTTATATTTTTAGTATTTTTGTTCGGACAAAAGATTTCATATTTATCTTTATGAAACTTATGAAAACTTAATGTTGAGTTCGTATCCATGGCTTTCCATTAGAGTATTGATAATTAGAGACAATTTTTTTCACAACATGTAGTATTGACATGCCTTTATCTTTGGATGATTACACCATGAATAAGTATAGTGGTTTGTTTGCTTATGTTTTAGTTGAAATTAGTTTGTTATCTGATTTACCTAATCAATTTTTGGTTTAAAGGTTAGGATTTGCGTTCATGGTTAATGTGGAGTATGAAAAACTGCCTTGATTTTGTTCTAACTGTAAAATGACTATGACTTATCTAATTATAGAAGATTGCAACAAGATGCAAATATCAATTTTGGTTTGGGAAAAACAGTTGGTGAAAAAATCCAGCAACATTATCATCTTAAAGTGGTTGATGTTCTATATGGACTCAATGGAGATAATATTGTTCCTCAAGACTGGGTTCTTCTGATGATGGAGCTTGTGGTGCAACATTTGATGCAATCTGAGCAGCCTGTAATGTAGTGTATAGTTCAACAACCTTTTAATGCAATGCAAAAACCTACTATTGTGGTACAACCTACTATTATGGTGCAACTTTCTACTATGGTTTAGCTTGTTGTGGTGTCGCCTACTATTTGGTCATAACTTGCGATTCAACTTGCGACATCATGTTTTCCTTCTCCCTTGGTGGTTAATCATGATATTCTTCATATTAAGGATGGGTATTCTCTAGTGTATAATTTTGATACTACTACTGGTCGTGAGCTTGTGGATTCTGACTCCTTGGTTAGAGGATGTCACTCCCATTGAAAATAATCCTCAAGGCTTACAACAAATTGATTTGCACCATAATAATTCTCAAACGGTCCCTAATTCTTTTATGTATGAGGAAAATTGACTTTCAATTAGCTTTTAATTGGGCTGATATAATGAATGAGGAGGAAGATTTTACTGTTGAAAAAGATGATGCGCTAGTTCTAACTACTAAGAAACCCAACAAGGATAAACCTTCAAAGAAAGCTAACGTTATCCTTCAAAGAAAAAACTTCTTCAATGCACTCATGAGTTTTAGAGGCCTTTCTTTGGAATGTGGGGGTTGACTAATGATAAAACTCTTAATATGGTAAGGAATTTAATTATTGACCATCAACTCAATTTTCTTTTCTTAGCTGAACCAATGACTTCTTTTAGTTATTCTCATGCTTTTTTTTATAGTTTGAAGTTTAAGTTGTTGGTTGTCACTAACTCTTCTATCAAGGTTGCTAGAATGTGTTTCCTAGTAGAAGTGACTAATAAGTGCCCAACTTGAGTTAATTTTGAGATGAATTTGACACTTAACTTATTTTGATTATGTTAAATTTCTCTTAAATTCACCAAAATTTAGTTTGATTTACAATTTCCAACACCAAAAGAGAGTCAAAATGGAAAACTAGAGAAACCAGATGAAATTCAACCAATTTTAGGCAAATTGTGACTGTTTTTGTTGAATGAAAAAATTAAGACTGAGCCACAAAGAGCAAACCCCTTTGAAGACTCAAACATCAAATCTGAGGCTAAGGAATGAAGACTCTTTCTCAAAAAGATATCTTAGGACTTGAGCATCAAAGCATGAGGTCGACCCATAAAAGCAAACCTACATAGGAAAGAAACTTCTACTCTTGAGCCACAAGTACAACACCGTCTTGGATAATTTATAAAAACAAAGTTGTACGTCTATTTTAGACAAACTTTAGACAGACACTTTTAGACATTTTTAGAGAGTCTTGTAACTATTTTTCTCTGTACTTATTAGAGAACATAAGAAGGCATGACTATTTAAAGCATTGTAAAGTTTGTATCCATTATGAGGTGCTAAACCTTTCTTGTGTTGAGGTCATGATGTAATTCTTTGAAACTCTCTTATATTGGTATTGTTTTATCTATTAAAGTATGCTTTTGTTTACATGTTTGTGAATTAATTTATTCTTGTTGTTAGATGAACTAATTACCCATCTTATTTCACTAGCTTGGGATTGAGTGAGAACTGGTTCTGAGTTGTGGTCCATTTGATTCTCCTCCTGGTTTTAGATGCTAGGAATAAATCTAAGGCTCTAGCAAGCTATAGAGTCTTGATCTTAATGCAAGTGATTCATTAGTGGTCATTAAGGGATCATACCGAAGTTTGATGATCTTAAGCTCTAGGTGTCAAGAATGAACCTAAAGTTACATTTAAGAGTACTCTTAGGACATTAACAATTTCATCTTTATAAATAATAATTGGATTGATACAAGTGAGGGATAAAGTGTTGAAATATAACCTCAACACATCTCCATCATATTGAAACCAACCTTTTAATCAAATTTGTTTCAACACATCTATATTTAAGTTTTTATTATAATAAATCTGTTTTACATACTTTTCACACAATTCAAATACTATTTTATCCAAGTCAAACCGATTCAAACATTGTGTATTCTTTCAAGTCCTTGTGGATACAACATATGTACTACATCCAACCAATATACTTGCTCAAAAATTGACTGCCTCTAGCCATTAATAATGACTTCACATGTGATATTCTCGATATTACTAATCAATTTATTTCATATGTTGTTATCGTTGATGGTGTTAAATTACAAGTTATTGGTGTTTATGGTACAATTACTTACATGGTTTGTCACTCTTTGTGGTGTACTCTTGCTAATCTTCAATTTTGGTGTATTCTTGGTGTTTTTAATGTTGTTCTTTGTGTTGAAGATGTGAAGGGTGATGTTAACCTTAGTCTAATTTCATGTGTTGAGTTTTCATATTAGATTAATTTTAATGAGCTTGTTGCGACTACATCTTTTGGTTCCTACTTCACTTTGTTGAACTTTCATTGAGGTATGCATCCTATTGATAAAAGACTTGATAAATCTTTTTGTAATTTTCCTTGCCTTGAGAATTGGTCTTTTTGTCGTGTTAATTTTTTCCCCGAAACTACTTGGATCATCGCCCTTGCTCCTTTCTCTTTCTCATTCGACTAGGATTTTCAAACCATCTTCTTTTTTATTTTTGAAGATGTGGATGTCTAATATGGATTATCAATCCATCATCAATAACTCTTGGAATGCTTACACTTCTGGTTGTCCTATGTTGATTTTGCGAAGGAAATAGCAACGTTTTAAAGTTTGTCTGAAAAAGTGGAATAAAAATGTTTTTGGAAACATATATAAGCTGGTGGTGGATAATCAAGGCCCCCCTTTTGACATTCAACAAAATATTTTGAATGATTATCCATCTGATTTGGATGTTTTGCTAACTCATGAGGTCAAGATAAAAGATTATTTAAATTTCGCTTTGGATTGTCAAGCTATTTATTGGAAGGAAAAGGTTAAGAGGAATTGGTTTAGAGATGGAGATATGAATACTACATTTTTTCATGCTTTGGTTGGCAAGAGGCATAATGCAAAGGGTATTTTTAAGTTGTGTCATATTTTTCAAATTTTTTCTAATTAAAAAATTATTGAGGTTTTAGTTTTTCCTTTTTATACTAATTTATATGTTGTTTCAGTTGATCATACTATTATTGTTACTTATATGCAACCTTTTGTTGCTTCTTATATTCCTTTTCTAGTGATTGATGATGAAAATATTTTTTTTTAATTAAATGCCTTGATCTTGATGAGGTTAAACATACACTTTTTTTTCTTAATGGTGATAGTTCTCTTGGTCCAAAGGGCTTTGAGAGTTGTTTTTATCAGTCTTTTTAGGATATTGTTGGTGTTGATGTTTTTAAATTTGTCCAATAATTATTTCACCAGAGTTGAATCCTCCCTAGTATGAATTCAAATGTTGTTTCTCTTATTCCTAAATTTGACGAGGCATAACGCACAACTGATTTTCGTCCTGTAGCAATAACAAATTTTTGTTTCAAAATCATTGCAAAAATTTTAACCGATAAGCTTGAAGTGATTGCTAGTAGGATTCTTTCCCTTAATCATAATGGTTCCATTAAAGGGAGGTGTGATAAGTATTGTATTGTTATTCCTGCTAAGGTTGTTAACCTTCTTTCTATAAAGGTCAAAGATGGTAATGTAACCATCAAGATTAATATAACCAAGACTTTTTGATAAAGGGGTTAGACAGGGGAATTATAGATCTTATTTCTAAGAAGCTTATGCTTCCCATGATTGGTCCTAGAGGGATGCAATTTTCTTCTCATACTCTCCATGTCAATGATATAATTTTTTTTGATAGAGAAGATACTAAAACCCTAGAACTTTTGACATCTTTCTTGCATGAGCATGACACTTTCTCTGGTTAGTGGGTGAGTTATACTAAAAGTCACTTTTACATTATTGATGCTTATTCTTTTATTGGACATCTAAAGAGGCTACTATCTTGTAATCAAAGATAACTTCCTTTTACCTATTTGGATATGTTAATTTTTGTGGGAGCTCATAAGGCACGATTTTGGCAACCTTTGGTTGATAAGTTTCATAATTAACTTTATTCTTCGAATGGAAAATTGCTTAGTATGATGTAGAGAATTCAACTAGTAAATTCGATGATTGTTGGCTTGTTTTCTTATAGCTTCTAAGTTTGTAATTGGCTTATTAAGCTTCTTCTTAAGGTGGAATAATGGACTCTAAATTTTGGTTGGACTAAGGATATAAAAAAATGGGGACTTCTCATTATTCAACTGGAAAATAAGGTATGTCTACTACGTTTAGCATGTGAGTTTACTTAGGTTAAAATGTGTTGATAGGGGGAGCCTAGACTTCACATATATTGGTTTTTGATGATGAATGGTTTAAAATGATTAGAAATGGTTTTAATCATTCTTGCACAACAAAATGACATAACAAGTGTTTACATCATTAACATGTTAGTGCTAAATGTATTAATCCTTTCATGATTAATGAAATAGGCCTAAAACAGATTAAGAATCTAGTTTTCTGATAGTATTAATTGATTACATTAATTATATAATCCATTAGATTAAGCCAGAACACATATAATGCAAAACAGGGCAAAACACTCTATTATAGTCGATTTCATTAGTTACATAATAGATTAAAACAAAGAGAAAGGCATAATCTATTATACAGATAACATAATCTGTTAAGAAAGGAAAATGGATGAGAAACAAGGTGTAATGATAAAATAATGGATTATATAAGTTACATAATCGATTAAAACAGAAACAAAGGTTTAATTTATTATGCAAGTAACCTAATCTATTAGGTTAGTTGAAAGAAGCAGTTATAAGCATAAATGTCAATATAATCGATTATATAAGTGGCATAATCGATTAAAACAGAAAGAAAAGCCTAATCGATTAAGATATTAATATAATTGATCAAACTGCGACATGTTTTGATTTTTCTATCACAAGTGCAGAAAAGGCTTTTAACATCACACCTTAGACATCTGATCACAAATATCCAACGTAAAAAATGATCGGTGGCATTTTCGTAAATAAAATTACTATTTAGACGTCGGATTTGGGGGCTCCGACGTCTGTACTCACGAATACGTCAGCTCCCCCCAAATGGACGCCAAAAATATGCTAGAAATTATTTTTTTATTGGTCTTAGACGTTAGACTTGAGAGCCCCCGACGTCTAAGGGCAATTTAGACGTCTGATTCCCTCATTGGACGCCAAAATGGTCAGCCAGAATCCCAAAAAGTCATTTTTTATGCGATTTAGACGTACTGCCACACCGACGTCTAAATAGCCCTTAGACGTCAAATTACCCCCATTGGGCGCCAAAATGGTTAGCCCAGAATCCCAAAAGTCATTTTTTTGATGTCATTTAGACGTTCGATCCCGCCATCCTGACGACTAATTAGTATTTAGTCGTCGGCTGATAACGATTGATTTCACCGTTATCTATGACTTAATTTTGATACTAAATGAACCCTTTTTGACTTAGAAATTGGCTTAATCCTTTGGTTTTACGTTATTTTGTGAATAAAGAGAGTTGATGTTATACTTTATGATTTTATCATTAATTCCCATGATTTTGTAGGAAATTTGGATGATTTGGAAGAGGAGTTGAAGTACCAAGAAGTTGGAACTCAGAAAGAATTGAAAAAGCATAAAAAAGGAGAATCGTAGGATGGCTGAGCGCCCTTTTTTGGGGCCCTCAGCGCCAGAAGCCACTGGTTCATGCCTGACTGCCCTTTCTGAGGCCCTCAACACTGAAGGCCACTAGCTCACGCCTGGGCGCCCTTTCAGGAGCGCTGAGCGCCAGTTCTCGAGTACTATTTAATGCCTGGGCGCCCTTTTAGGGGTGTTGAGCGCCAATATCTTCGGATTCACGCCTGGGCGCCCTAAGTTGGGGCGTTGAGCGTTAGCAACGTGGGCTTCGACTTTTTATCTCCTCTATTTAAGGACTTGGACGTCTTAGGGTTCGTATCTTTTGACAGAAGGAGTGCAAATTCACACTTTTCGACCCTTTGGAGGCAGATTTGGATGCAGGAGCACTCCTCTTCGGTTTTTAGGGTTTATCTTTCATTCTTTTTATATTGTACACCTAGTTTCACTGTGACAATGGGGAACTAAATTCTATTTGTTGTTCGGTGATGATGTAACCTTGTGAACTCTCATGTATTGAATTGATTTTCTTTATTGATATATTCTTCTTTCATTAATTGTTAGGGTTTTTCCTCTATACTCTATGCATTGTCGTGTTTAACTCATTCATGGCATGATTATTGGTTTCTGTGATATGGACACAAACGGAGGAATCTAGATATGGGGAATTGCTCCCAAGGGAACTTGATAACGATTGAAAACACCATTATTTTATACTTAATTTTGATACTAAAAACACCCTTTATGACTTAGAAACTAGCTTGGAATCATGCTTTTGCTTTAGTCTTGAGAATAAGAGAGTTGAAGGTGGAATTATTGGTTTTATGCTAGGTTTTCCTTGTTTTGACAAGAATTAAGATGAATTGGAAGAAGAAGTTGAAGAGCAAGGAGTTGGGACTCAGGAAAGCTGGAAAAGTAGCACAAAGAGGAGTTGTAGATGGTGCCTGAGCGCCCTTTTGGAGGCCCTCGGTGCAGAGGTCTCGCATTGGCGCCTGAGCGCCCTTTTTGTACCGTTGAGCGCTAGTTTAGTGCTGCAGATACCGCCTGGGCGCCCTTAGAGGCGCTGGGTGCAACTCCAGAACCGTAGGTGACGCCTGGCTACCCTTTCAGGGGCGCTAAGCGCAGAAGCTCTCGCAGTCACACCTGAGTGCCCTAAGTAGGGAGCTGAGCGCCGGCGAGTGGGCTTGGGCTGTGTTTTCTGTTATTTTTATGAACTATATAATGATTTGGACGACCTAGAGACAATATCTTTTGACAGAAGAGGCGTATAAACACTCTTTTCACCCCTCAGAGGCGGATTTTGGATGTGGAAGCTCTGATCTTCAACTTTTAGGGTTTTAACTTTCATTATTTTCCATATTTCATCTAGTTTCACCGTGTCTATGGTGAACTAAACTTCCATTTTTGTTGGGGAAACGATGTAATCCTTTGAAACTCTCATGTATTGAATTGATTTATATTATAAATGCTTTACTTCATTAATTGTTATGATTTTTCCTCTACACTCTATGTTTGCTTTGTTTAACTCATTCAATAACATGATTATTGATTTTGTCGATATGAACACATACGGGGAAATCTGGAACTGGGGAAATTCTCCCAAAAGCAGTATTACCTAGACATAAGGATATGAGGATTGGTTATTTTGGTGATGTAATTTGAACTTTAAATTTTATATTTTGACATTTGGTTATGAGCCTGCTAAGGCACAACATCTATTGATGGATGCTAGGTGACGAAGTATCTATTGAAGGATACTATGCTTTTACACACCTATTGATAGGTGTGGATGAAAAGAACTGCACTTACTGATGGGTGCTAGAAGATGCATGTGTCGGGCTCGTGACGTTAAACAAGCTCTACCTGGGAGGCAACCCAATTGTTTAAACTTATCTTTGTTTGCTTTGTTTTATTTTTGTTCTAGTTGTATTATATGTGCTTAATTGTTGAATGTTTGAGGGGTGTGAGAGATTAAATGTTTTGATTGAGTGTTGATGTGTGAAGTGAGTGAAAAACACATGAGAATTAGAAAATTGAGAGTTGAAGCTGAGGGGTTATGGTTTAGAGCACTTAGGGCAAGCTAAAAAAGAGGAGAAAAAGAACCGTGCACACCGCTCAACGCCAATTTGGGGTGCTGAGCGCAATTTCTGTCAGGTTGGATTTTAAGTGAAATTGGGCTCAGCTTAAGTTGGCCCATTAGAAACTTTCCTTACCCTAGGTCTTGCCCTAGCCGCCACTCTCAGTCTTCACTCATTCCAGCCACTCCAATGCACTCTCCAAAGGTTTTCTCTCCACTTTCCCCTTCATCCTCCTACATTAAACCCTTTATCCACCTATCTTCCATCACTTTTCCATTCAAGTATGGGGTTTGTTGAGAGCACTGCGATTAGGGTTTGATATCCTCAATTTCATTTGGCATTCTTCATACATTGAGCATCTCCAACCAAGTAAGCAGATGCATTTTACATTCTAGGGCATTTGGAAGCATGATTTTGAATGAATGTTGTTGTCTAAGCATGATTTTGAATAAATGTTGTTGTCTAAGCATTTTATGCATGATTTGTTGAAATAATCAATGCTTGGACCGATTAAATTGCTTTATTCATGATTGGAACTGTGAAAAATGCATGTGGATAACTTTTAAAGGCCGGATAAGGCCATTTTCGTGCTTGAACTGTCTGGCACTGAGGGCCCTCTAAGGGGCACTCAGTGCGATTTCTGTAGAGTAGTTTGTTTGCTGTTTTGGCTATCTGCATGTTAGTGGTTGAATGGTTTTTGTTGCAGGTGACACCGAGGGTCCCAGTTTTGCCCTCAGCGGTGATGAGGAAAGTGTGGTTGGAAGTTGTTTTTTGATTCAAGTACTGATGCTTGATAACGTTTTTGGTTGTTTTGTGAACCTTTTTTATGCAGGGATGGCCTCCTCATCAGGACAGCGGATCAAAACTAAGGGACACAAGAGAAAGGAGTTGAAACGTTTCTATTCAAACAAGTTCCTATCCTATTTGAATGAGCAACACTTCCAAACCGTTCAAAATCGAAGACTCTTGATGGAAAGAAAGGTGGGGTTGGTTCCAACTTTGGCCCCACAATTTGGAAGGGAGTTGGAAAGGAGAGAATGTAGCTTCTTATCCTACACCAACAAACATAGCAGTTGTCAAAGAATTCTACACCAATGCAAGGGCATTTGTCAACAGTTGGAGAGAAGCCTACACTAGCTATATGAGAGGGAAGTTCATTCATTTTGATCCTGACACTATAAACAGGTTTCTTAACACTGAGTGGGCTGATGAACAATGTCAGTTTGCACAGGAGCAACCTCAGAATGTTGAGCCCTTTCAGATGAGGGATATATATATGTACCTGATAGAGTCTAGGATGTAGGCATTGCATAAAGGACAGGTGGCCACTGCAGAGATGATTATAGGGCTGTATGATACAACTCCTAGACGACAATGGATAATGGAGGAGTTTAACACTTGTGTGGGATGGCCAGAGGATCATACACAGTCTGGTGGGTCTGGAGTAACTGAAGCTTCAGCCTTGGAGGATAATGAAGATGAAGATGATGAAGATGGTGATGAAGAAGAAGAAGAGGAAAAAGAAGACGACGAAGAGGAGGAGGACTCAGATGATAGTCGCGGTTGAGGATAACATTTATTGATGAATGCTATCGGCAGTAGAACATGATTTTTCTTATCTTTGTTTTGTTGAACGTTATTTCCTTCTGTTTTTAGAATAGGTTGTGATGTATTCAATTTAAAACATATATCTGATGTGATGGTTTGATAATACTATGTTTGTATGTGATAACGATCTAAAAACCGTTATTTTTATACATTAATTTGATATCAAAACACACCCTTTATGACTTAGAATGAGGTTAGAATCATGCAAAACACTTTAGTTTGGTTACAAGAGTGTCAAAAGTGGTTTTAGAGATATTATGCTTGTTTTTATATTGTTTTGACAGGATTTAATGAGAATTGAATGGTGGAAATGAAGAAGGAAGGACTTAGACTCAAGAAAGGATGAGAAAAGATGCAAAGAAGGAGTCATGTCCACCGCTCAGCGCCATTTCCAGTGCTGAGCGCCAGCCTCGAGAAGGAAGCCACTGTCTGACGCTTGAGCAGCTACGCTGAGGGGAGAAAAGAAGAATCGCCCACCGCTGAGCGCCGGGATCCGCCGCTGAGCGTCCTGCGCTACAGAAGCTCACCGATAAGCGGTGAAATGACCGCTGAGCACCTAAATTATGGGCCTCGGCCGAAATTCTGTTATTTTTCTACATTATAAATAGACCCAGTGCGACCCTTGGGTAATCTTTTGGCAGACAGAGACGTCAGAGCACCTTCTACACTCCTTGGAGGCGACTTTTGGATGTGGGAGCTCCTAATTACCAATTCTAGGGGTTATTCTTTCATTCTTTCCATTAATTCCATCTAGTTTCACCATGCCAATGGTGAACTAAACCCATTGTTGTTGGGGAACGATGTAATCCTTTTGAAACTCTCTTATATCAAAATTCTTATTTTATTCATATGCTTTTATTATCAATAGTTTGAGTTTTCTTTTCTGTGGATATAGCTTGCATCGTTTAACTCATTCAGTGTCATGATCTTTGATTTTATTGATACGGGGACGTACGGGGAAATATAGAATTGATAAGAATTCTCTTGATTATGAAATACTACCTAGGGATAGGAGTAGGACGGTCAATTGCTTTAAGCTTCTGAGATTAATGCATTAGTAATTACTAGGGAGACTAGGGATAGTAAACTAGTAATTATGGTAGTAGGCTCTTTGCACTGAGGGATCGGGTTTAGGGTAATTTAGAAAGTTGCATGGCATTGATAATAAAGCAAATTTAATAAGAATAGTATATATAAGAGGGTGGATAAGGATGAAACCGTAAACCCCAACAACTCTATTCATTCATATCTTTATTTGCCAATTGATCAAGTTTTGCATTTGCATGTTTAAATTTTCGTTTTGCATCAACACTACAAAATTATTCTTCTTTCAAGTCTTATGCAATTAAATCACATGAACGTCTAGGCCACTGAGTCCCTTGGGAAAAGATATTTGGACTTACTGTCTATTATTACTTGATACTATCTAGTACACTTGCCAGGGGTTTAACACGTTTTTGGCGCCGTTGTTGGGGACTCGTGGTTTAACTTTTCTATTAGTGTGAATTTGATTAAATTTAACTTGGTTTTTGTTTTTGTTTTATTTTTATATAAAAGTGCTTTTAGGGTTTTTGTTTCTTGTGTTTGTAGGAAGCAATTCACACCAGAAGCAAGAAAAATCAACCTCTTCTTGAAGGATTGAGTAACATGAGGGGGAGGAAAGACAGAAGACCATCCCGAGAATTGTTCCCCTCTCCTGAATGACTTATACAATCCTCACCTGAAGTTTCTACTCAAAATACAGAAGAGATGGTAGAAACTCCTCCTAGACGTACTCTTGCAGATGCGTCAAATGTTGTTGGCCCGTTACACTCTAATAGCATTACCATGCCAAGGGACAACGCAGTAAACATGGTGATGAATCCTGCGTTAATACATCTGGTGCAGAGTAACCAGTTTCATGGTCTGTCAAATGAGAATCCATACGATCATCTCACAACGTTCACCGAAATATGTAATACAGTGAGGATGAATGGAGTATCAGATGACAGGATCAAACTTAGCTTGTTTCCTTTTTCATTAGGAGACAATGCTAAGACGTGGCTGAATTCTTTCCCAGAAGGAAGCTTTACTACATGGGAGACTATGGCGTCCAAATTTGTTAGTAAATACTTTCCACAGTCAAAAGTCACCCAAGGAAAGTTGGAGATCTCTTCCTTTAAACAGGGTATGGAGGAAACCCTAGGGCAAGCATGGAAGAGATTCAAAGGATTAATGAGAAAGACGCCTGTACATGGGTTTGATAAGACAACTTTAATTCTTGCATTCCTTGGAGGCCTTAGTACACAGTCTAAAATGATGCTAGACGCTTCAGCTGGAGGCGACATTAAGAGAAAGACTGAGGATGAGGCCCATGATTTGATTGAAAGCATGGCTGCAAATGAGCAGGAGACTCATAGTGAAAGGGGTTCAGCAGTTCAAAAGAGGGGAGTTCTCCATCTACCTACTGAGGATGCATGGCTAGCTCAGAATCAACTCCTAACTCAGAAAATTGATAACTTGTCAAAGATTCTTACTCAACTTCCAAAGAAGATAAGGAATGTGTCTCAAGCCCAACAACTCTGTGATTTGTGTGGTGGCGACCATATTAATGGTCAATGTGCCGTCCCTGATGAGACACAAGAATAAGCTAATTTTATGGGTAATTAACTCCAGTATAGACAGGGTAACTTCAACCAAGGCAACTATAGCTAAGGTTGGAAGAATTATCCCAGTATTGGGCAGAGTCAGAGTAACTCATCCGGGCAGACAAGAGGCTTTTTCAGCAATAGACCACGACAACCACCTTTATGACAACAAGTGGCTAGTTTGACGGAGCATGTCAGAAGCCTAGATGATAAATTTGATAAATTCTTAAAGGTGTATGACTCACACTTTAAGAGCCATGAAGCTAATTTCAGAACTCTAGAGATGCAAATTGGCCAACTATCAAAAAGGGTGGAAGTCACGAAGAAGAACCAATTTATGGCTAATACTGATGTTAACCCTAAGGAGGAATGTAAAGTTGTGGTGAGCATGAGTGAGAGAAGAGCAGAAAAAGAAATTATTGAGATAGACAGTAGTGATGAGGAGGAAGAGGAGATGAGAGAAGAGAAAGATATTAGTGAGCTAGAAAGCAGTAAGGATGAAGAAGAGGAGAGAAGAGAAAATTTTTTTTTGAAGAAGAAGAGAGAGAAAATAAGAGTGGAAAGGAGAGACGAGAAAGTCGTTGTGGGAAATTTAGAGAGATTTTTAATCAGGTTATTGTTATGCCTTTAGTTGAAGTACTCCACCAAGTTCCTGTTTACTCCAAGAGAATAAAGAACTATCTTGAAGAAGTGATAAATCTTGAAGAAGAAGAAATTGAGAAATAGAAAGTTTGTACACGCCCTAAGAAGAGAAAACATCTGCCTAAGATGAAATATCCAGGGAGTTTGACTATCCCATGTGCTATTGGAGATGTGGATGTAGGGAGAGCTATGCTAGATTCTGGGTCTAGTATTAATATGATGCCTTTATTTTATCTGAAGAAGATTGGAGGGCTAACATTGAAACCATCTAATCTTACTGTGATGGTGGCGGATGGATCTTCTAAGAGACCTATTGGAATGGTGGAGGATGTGGTCATTCGTGTTGATTCTTGGTAGACCTTTTATGAAGACTGCCAAAGTGGTTATTAGTATCCATGACGGGAGGATTATGCTAAAGGACCAAGAAAGTGTCCTAATTTATACTGGCTATGAGGAGAAGCTCACACAAATACAAAAGAGAGTCAAATACAGAGCTTCAAGGAGAGATGCTGCAAATGGAGGATCTAAAGGTACTAACAATAATAATTGTAATATTTTGCAGGTACCTAAAGAGGAAGATGTTGATAAAGGAGGCACAATCCACTTGGAGGACACACCATTCCAACCTGGTTCAAAGGTAAAATACAAGAAGAAGGAGTGGATGGTGAAGAGACATTTAAAGACTAGAGAGGTAGAAATTGAAGATCCATACTCCAGAAAAGTCAAGAGGGTGGATAAAAGGCAGTTGATGAGTTGGTGCGATGAAGACATCAACTTGAAAGAGAAGACATGAGCTTTACTGGGTCAAGCTAATGACGTTAAAAGAGCGCTCACTAGGAGGCACCCTAGTAATTGTTGAACATTATTTTTATTTTGGATTATTTGGACTTGTAATTTTTGGATTTTTAAACAATTTTTGGGTAGTATCTACTGAGGGGTGCTAATTATTTATGTATCTACTGAAGGATATAGGTAAGAACATCTACTGAAGGGTGTTGGGAAGCACTTATTGACAAGTGCTAGAAAGGTTTGGGTCAGGCTCGTGACGTTAAACAAGCGCTACCTGGAAGGCAACCTAGTTGATTATTGTTTTATTTTTAAACTCTGTTTTAGTTGCATATTAGGATTTGAGTGTTGCATATGAGAAGGGAAGTGCATAAAATTAAAAAATGAGAGTTGAAAGTTAGTGTTAAAGGTCACAAAAACGTGAAGGCAAGCCAAAAAGGGAGAAAATTTTTTTAACGTCCACCGCTCAATGGTAACCTAGCTCTGAGCGGTGGCATCGCAGACTGCAACATGGGCTTTTAAAAGGCTCAGCGTTGGAGGCCCATCTTCACACTTTTTAAACATCCCTAGGGCTCGCCCAAGCGTTCTCCACAGACCTACACTCTTTGCTTTCACTTTCAAGAGCTTTCCAAAAGTGTTTTCCTTCACTTTTTCCATCACCGACTCACTTAAACTCCATAGTTCTTCACTTTTGCACCATTCCATTGACAAAGTTTAGGGTTTTTGGTGAGATCATTGCATTGGGGAAGCATCCATCAACATTCAAAAAGCATTTGCAAGCACTCAAAGTATCTCCACCCAAGTAAGTCATGCAATTTCATTCTTAGGGTTTCTATAATTGAGATTTGATGAAGAACATGTGTAAAAACATGAAAAATTAGGACTTGTGATTTTTATGCATGATTTGATGAAATAAGAACGTTTTGCACCGATTAAATTGCATGATTTTGGTCTAGAACTGAGGAATTTGTGATTGGGTGGAGACTAGAGGGGTTTAAGCTCGGGTTTGAGAATTTCCCGTCGCCACCGCTGAGCGGTGGGCGACAGATGTTGTTTTTGCCTTATTTTGAAGAGATGTAGGTGGTGCTGAGGGGCCCTATTCTGCCCTCAGCACTGGACAGTGCTGGAAAAGTATGTTTTTGATGGTTTGCTAACCTTTAATGGTGAACTCTTTGGTCTTTTGAACTGTATTTGATGTAGGAATGACATCATCATCTTCAAAGAGAGTGAAGACCATAGGGAACAAGAGAAAGGAGCCAGAGAGACCACATAGATTTTACTCTCATAGGTTCCTCTCTAGGAAACATGAGGAACACGTCCTAGTTGTTCAAGAAAGGAGATTGCTGATGGAGAGGAAAGCCATATGGATTCCAGACTTGGCTCCTCAGTTTGGTGCAGAGTTGGAAAGTAGAAACTGGGAGAAGCTGGCCACGTACCCCGCACCAGCTAACATTGAAGTGGTAAAGGAGTTTTATACTAAGGCCTTGTTTAGGGGAGTGAACATGGAGAGGTATACAAGTTATGTTCGGGGGCAGATTGTCAGATATGACCCTGAAACTATTAACAACTTCTTGGGTACTGAGTGGGTTGGTGAGCAATGCCAATATGCAATGATTATGAGGGAGTGTTCAGATTATGAGGACATTGAGAGGGCACTCTGTGTACCTGGAGGGCACTTTAACAGGAACCCAAATGGTGTGCCCATTTACATCAAGAGGGCGGATCTGACACCCTTGGCAAAATAATGGATGACATTTACTCATGCCAATGTCCAGCCTTGTTCCCATGTTTCTGACATTACTGTTCATAGGATTATGTTTATCTACTACATGTTGAGACAAATGAATGTGAACAATGGCGAGGTCATCGCTAATGAAATCCAGAGTTGTGCAGCTACTGTGAGCAACAGGACACCATTGGATCATCCTTCTCTTATTACACATCTGTGCCATCAGGCTGGGGTGGATACCTCTATTCCACCATTTGAGAGGCCTAGGAAGGCCATAGATGCTGCTTACTACAGACAATACTATGGAGGAGAGGAAGCAGTTGGACCAGTGCCTCAGAGACGCCCTAGGAGAGGAGCAACTCAGGAGGATGAGCCAGCACAACACGCAGAGCCTTTCCAGATGAGGGACATGTATATGTCCATGATGGATGCCAAACTTGAGGCTATTCGCAGAGTGCAGGTGGCCATAGTTGAGATGATTGTGGGGTTGTATGATACACCCCCTGCACACAGGTGGACTATGGATGAGTTCCATAGTGCTATGGCATGGCCCTAGGAGCAGGCATAAGGGAGTGGAGCTGGAGCAGCTGAAGCTCCAGTTATGGACGAGGATGATGAGGAGGATGACGACTTTGAGGATGCAAAGGCTGGAGACGATGAGGATTCAGACGACAGCATGGGCTGATATGGCATCTACTGGTAGATGCCAATTGTAGTAGAACAGGGTTTTATTTTCTTTTCCTTTGTAATTTGAACTTTTAGAATAGGTTAAATTGTGTTGAGTAGTGTAGGTTCTATTGCACTTGCCTGAACACCTTTTCTGATTATGGTTTGACTTGTTTTATTGCATGATGAGTGTGCTTGATGATGTTTGATGTGGATGATGATTGAGATTGCTTTACATGCTTATATACAGGTGAATTGTTCACAAGCTGTGTGAACAAATGCATGATGAGTTATGATTGTGGTTATGATGCTAAGCAGGATGTATGAATTGATATTTTAGATGTTGAGTGAGCATAGCTGTGTGAGGTTTTGAACTCCAGAGTGCTTGTTGTCATATTTGCTATTCATTTGAAAGCATGAATGATTTTGCATGAATCTCTATGATTGATTGAATTGCAAGCATGTGTCATATGATCAAGGCCATTTTTGAAAAGCCTTTCTAGCCATAAAATTCGTCCCACATGAAAAAGGAACATTGTATGTTTTACCCTTTTTGAACCTAAGCCTTAAACAGGATGAAAACCCTTGCTTTGAAAATCTTTTCCATGAGTTAGGTTGAGAAATATTTTGTGGTATGGTTAAAGGTTCAAGTTTGGGGTTGTTGGGAGAATTGAAAAACAAAGAAAAGTTAGGCATTGAGCTTATGAGTTGAAAAGAAAATGCATGAGAAAAGATGAAATAGAAAAAGCAAAGCATGAAAGAAAAGCTCAATGTAAAGAAAAGGGAAAGTTGGGAATGAGTAAATTGGTAAAAAGAGAATTTATGCTTGAACCATGAATAATGAAAAACTCTCTTAACTCAAGGATTTTGTGATCTAAAAAACCAATATTTCTTGTTAGCCCAACCACATTA
The DNA here is from genome assembly GCA_027742785.1 of Vigna reflexopilosa. NCBI lineage: Eukaryota > Viridiplantae > Streptophyta > Magnoliopsida > Fabales > Fabaceae > Vigna > Vigna reflexopilosa. The sequence goes on from CM050921.1 coordinate 15,716,722, forward strand.
TAAGCCTTGAAAAAGTCCTTGTGATGACATTTGTGTGTGACAATGTTGATTGTGGTAGATGAAAGGCAATTTTGTTCCATGTGACATGTGGGTAGTAGAGAGAAGAGTGACCTCCTAAACACTTGAGTGATTGAGTGAAACACTTTGCTTAAAAAGGATTGATGAATTTCATGATTACATTTATGCTTAGTTGACTGATCATTCATAAAGATAGCATCTGTTGGAGAGTATGTGATTATGTGAACAATATGTGAACTAGAATGAATTAAAGCATGTATGCATCTTGATTATATTCCACTGAAAAATTGAATTTAGTAATTACTTGTTGTGAAAGAATGAGTTTTGGATGTGTTGAACCATTTTGATGATAGGTGGAAGGCTAAGTTTTGTTTTGTTTGCTTGAGGACAAGCAAAGTTCTAAGTTTGGGGTTGTGATAATGGTCTAAAAACCTTTATGACTTCGAATGAGCTTAGAATCATGCAAAGCACTTTAGTTTGGTTACAAGAGCGTCGAAAGTGGTTTTAGAGATATTATGCTTGTTTTTACATTGTTTTGACAGGATTTGATGAGAATTGAATGATGGAAGTGAAGAAGGAAGGACTTAGACTCAAGAAAGGATGAGAAAAGATGCAAAGAAGGAGCCACGTCCACCGCTCAGCACCATTTCCAGCGCTGAGCGCCAGCCTTGAGAAGGAAGCCACTGTCTGACGCTTGAGCGGCGATGCTGAGGGGAGAAAAGAAGAATCGCCCACCGCTGAGCGCCGGGATTCGCCGCTGAGCGTCCTGCGCTACAGAAGCTCACCGTTGAGCGACTAAATTATGGACCTGGGTCGAAATTCTGTTATTTTTCTACGTTATAAACAGTGCGACCCTTAGGGTAATCTTTTGGCAGACATAGACGTCAGAGCACCTTCTACACTCCTTAGAGGCGGCTTTTGGATGTGGGAGCTCCAAATTACCAATTCTAGGGTTTATTCTTTCATTCTTTCCATTAATTCCATCTAGTTTCACCATGACAATGGTGAACTAAACCCATTGTTGTTGGGGAACGATGTAATCCTTTTGAAACTCTCTTATATTGAAATTCTTATTTTATTCATATGCTTTTATTATCAATAGTTTGAGTTTTCTTTTCTGTGGATATAGCTTGCATCGTTTAACTCATTCGGTATCATGATCTTTGATTTTATCGATACGGGGACATACGGAGAAATCTAGAACTGATCATAATTCTCTTGATTATGAAATACTACCTAGGAATAGGAGTAGGCCGGTCAATTGCTTTAAGCTTCTGAGATTAATGCATTAGTAATTACTAGGGAGACTACGGATAGTAAACTAGTAATTATGGTAGTAGGCTCTTTTCACCGAGGAATCGGGTTTAGGGTAATTTAGAAAGTTGCATGACATTGATAATAAAACGAATTTAATAAGAATAGTAGATATAGGACGGTGGATAAGGATGAAACCGTAAACCCCAAAAACTCTATTCATTCATATCTTTATTTGCCAATTGATCAAGTTTTGCATTTGCATGTTTAAATTTCGTATTTCATCAACACTACAAAATTATTATTCTTTCAAGTCTTATGCAATCAAATCACATGAACGTTTAGGCCACTGAGTCCCTTGGGAAACGATATCTGGACTTACTGTCTTTTATTTCTTGATACGATCTGGTACACTTGCCAGGGGTTTAACAATATGATGGGTATTACTTGATGATGCTTTGATATTGATTGTGTTGAGATGGTGCACAAGATGCTGATATAGAGGTGTTTGTTCACAATATGTGTGAACAAGTGCATGATGTTATGATTGTGATTATGATGCTAAGCAGGATGTGTATCTGGAATATCTAGAACGTTGAATTAGCCTATATGTGAGGTTTTGAACTCGAGAGTGTTTGTTGTGAATGATTGCTATTCTTTTGAAAGCATGAATGATTTTGCCCAAGTTTCTATGATTGAAATACTTGCTTATGTGTGTCATATGATCAAGGCCATTTTTGATTACCCCTTTCTTAGCCAATGCATGATTTTAGCCCAAATGAAAGAGAGCACAACGTGTTCTACCATTTTTGAACCTTAAGCTTTAAACATAATATGAAAACCCTTTGTGAAATATCTACCTTGAGTTAAGTTAAGAATCATTGTGTGGTATTGATAAAGGTTCAATTTTGGGGTTGTTGGGAAAGTTGAAAAAGAAAGTAATAATAAGCATTGAGCTAAGTGTTGAGCAAGTATGAAAAAGAGAAAAAGAAAGAAAGAATGAAAAGGAAAGAAAGGCTCAATGCAAAAAGGGGGAAAGTTGGGTATGAGTGAGATTGGTTTGTTTAAAGAGAGCTTGTACTTGAATGATAAATTTATGAATGACTCTCTTAAGTCAAGGATTTTGATCCAGAATAACCAATGTTCTTCTTAGCTCAGCTATGTTACAAGCTAGGAAAATTCCTTGTGATGATACTTGTTTGTGAGTGTGTTTGATTGTGGGAAATGAAAGGCAATTTTTTTTATGTGACATTGAAATAGTAGAGTGAAGGAGTGACCTCTATATACACCTGTGTGATTGAGTGAAACACTTTGTCTGGTGAGGAGTAGTTCCATGAATACATGATTACATCTATGGTTAGTTAATTGATCATTCATGTAAAGAACATCTGTTGGATATTATGTGATTATGTGGACACCATGATGAGTTATTTGAATTGAGACATGTGTACATCTTGACTGAATTCTGTTTGATGAGCTGATTTGAGTAATTACTTGTCTTGGAAGAAAGAGTTTTTGAATGACAAGCAAAGTTCTAAGTTTGGGGTTGTGATAACGGTTAAAAACACCATTATTTTATACTTAATTTTGATACTAAAAACACCCTTTATGAATAGCTTGGAATCATGCTTTTGCTTTATTTTTTAGAATAACAGAGTTAAAGGTTTAATTATTGGTTTTATGCTTGGTTTTCCTTGTTTTGACAGGAATTAAGATGAATTGGAAGAAGAAGTTGAAGAGAAAGGAGTTGGGACTCACGAAAGCTGGAAAAGTAGCATAAAGAGGAGTCGTAGATGACGCCTGAGCGCCCTTTTGGAGGCCCTCAGTGCAGAGCTCTCGCATTGGCGCCTGAGCGCCCTTTTTATACCGTTGAGCGCCAGTATAGTGCCATAGATACTGCCTGGGCGCCCTTCAGGGGCGCTGAGCGCAACTCCAGAACCGCAGGTGACGCTTGACTGCCCTTTCAGGGGTGCTGAGTGCATAAGCTCTCGCAGTCACAACTGGGCGCCCCAAGTGGGGTGCTGAACGCCGACGAGTGGGCTTGAACTGTGTTTTCTATTATTTTTACGAACTATTTAATGATTTGTACGACCTAGAGACGATATCTTTTGACAGAAGAGGTGCAAAAACACTCTTTTCACCCCTCAGAGGCGGATTTTGGATGCAGAAGCTCCGATATTCAACTTTTAGGGTTTTATCTTTCATTCTTTTCCATATTTCATCTAGTTTTACCATGTCTATGGTGAACTAAACTTCCATTGTTGTTGGGGAAACGATGTAATTCTTTGAAACTCTCATGTATTTTATTGGTTTATATTGTAAATGCTTCACTTCATTAATTGTTAGGGTTTTTCCTCTACACTCTATGCTTGCTTTGTTTAACTCATTGTATAACATGATTATTGATTTTGTCGATATGGACATATACGGGGAATTCGAGAACTGGGGAAATTCTCCCAAAAGTAGTATTACCTAGACATAGGGATATGAGAGTTGGTTGCATTCAAACTCCTGTGCTTCAGAATTAATTATTAGGGATTCTAGGAATTGTATGAACTCGTAATTAAGGATAGGCTTTCTTCACTGAGATATCGTGTTTTAAGTATTTTAGAGAGTGACATTAACATTAATGAAGAAGACGAATTCATAAATACATGAGAGTGGATAGGATAAGTTGGAAACCCCAACAACATAGTCATTCCATATTTTATACACCAATCACCTGTGCATTCTTTTAGTCAATTGGTCAAACACTTGCATTCATATTTATTTTCTGCATTATAAACACAATGATTTTATTTTCAAGTCTTAATTAATCAAGAAACCACATGAATGTCTAGGCCGTGAGTCTCTAGGGAAAACGATACTCGGTCTTACCAATTATATTACTTGATATGATTCGATACACTTGCCGTAGTCTTAACAGAACTATTTCCTAGACATAGGGATAGAACGTTTGGTTATCTTAAGCTTTTGTGCATATGCAATGCAGAATTAATTGCTAAGGAGACAAGACATTGTAAACTAGTAATTAAGGATAGACTTTCTTCGCCGAGACATCGTGTTTTAAGTAAATTAAAAAGTGATATTAACATTAATGAAAAGTAGAATTCGTATATACATGAGAGTGAACTAGGTGAAATCTAAACCCCAACAACATATTAATCTCATATTTTCAATATCGTCCATTAACCTTTGTGCTTCTGTTCAATTGATCCAATTGCATGCATATTTACTTTTATTGTTTTTTCATCTAAAAACCTAAAATTCGTTCATCAACGGCTTGATTAGTTAAGAAATATCACAACTGTTTAGTGCCATGAGTCTCTTGGGAAACGATACTGGTCTTACCATTATTGTAACTTGATATGATTCAGTACATTTGCTGAAGTCTTAACAAGTTTTTGGCGCCGTTGCCGATGACTCGGGGTATAACTATTCTATTTGTGTGATCTTAACCGATTAAACTTGATTTTTATTGTTTTTGTTTTATTTTTATTTTTGGGCTAAATTGCTCGCTCGCTAGGGTTTTGTTTTCTTGTGTATGCAGGATACGATTCGAACTAGAAGGAAGAAAATTTTTGAACCTCTTCTTGAAAGACTAGATGAGAGTAGACGAAAAAGGAGAATCAGAACGTCCAGAGAATTATTCCCTCCTCTTGAGATGTTGTTACAACCTTCACCTCAAAGATTTGACTAGGAGACAGACGATATGGCTGAAGAGAATAATGGTAGACGTACCCTGGCAGACTATTCAACAGTTGTTGGCCCTTATCACTTTAACAGTATAGGAATATTGAGGGTTAATGCTGCGAGTATGGAGATGAAGCCAGCGTTGATTCAATTGGTGAAGAGTGATAACGGTCTAAAAATCGTTATTTTTATACTTGAAATTGATATCAAAAGACACCCTTTATGACTTAGAACGAGCTTGAAATAATGCAAATTGCTTTAATAAGGTTACAAGAGAGTCAAAGGTGGTTTTAAAGTATTATGCTTGGTTTTACATTGTTTTGACAAGATTTAATGAGAATTGGATGATGGAAAGTGAAGTAGGAAGAAGTTGGACTCAAGAAGAGATGAAAAAAGGTGCAAAGGAAGAATCGCAGCTACCGCTCATCGCCAGTTTCAGCGCTGAGCGCTAGCTTTGGAGAAGAAGCCACTGCCTGACGGTTAAGCGCCAACGCTGAGAGGTAAAATTGTAGCCACGCCTACCGCTGAGCCCTAGATCCAGCGCTGAGCGTTGGCCTTCTCAGAGACAACACTGCCAGATGCTTGGGCATGGACGCTGAGCATCCCACCTGAATTGTCGCATACCTTTAGCGGTGAACCCAGCACTAAGCGCTGTACTTATGGGCCTAGGCCAAAATTCTGTTATTTTTCTGTATTATAAATAGACCCAGAACGCACCAGAGAAGGTATCTTTTGGCAGAACGCTCCAATCTTTCAATTTTAGGGTTATTTCTTTCATTCTTTCCATTCAATTCATATAGTTTCACCATGACAATGGTGAACTAAACCCTTTGTTGTTGGGGAACGATGTAATCCTTTTGAAACTCTCTTATATTGAAGTTCTTATTTTATTCATATACTTTCATTATCAATAGTTTGGGTTTTCTTCTCTGAATTGAAAGCTTGCATTGTTTAACTCATTCAGTGTCATGATCATTGATTTTGTCGATATGGGAACATACGGGGAAATCTAGAACTGAGAAGAATTCGCTTGATTATAAAATATTACCTAGGAATAGGAATAGGATTGTTAATTGCTTTAAGCTTCTGTCATTAATGCATTAGTAATTACTAGGGAGACTAGGAATAGTAAACTAGTAATTGGTGATAGGCTCTTTTCGCTGAGGAATCGGGTTTAAAGTAAATTAGAAAGTTGCAAGAACATTGATAACAAAGTTGAATTTAATAAGAATAGTAGATATAGGAGAGTGGATTAGGATGAAACCATAAACCCCAGCAGCACCATTCATTCATACCTTTATTTGTCAATTGATCAAGCTTTTGCATTTTGCATGTTTATTTTAGTTTTCACATTACAAACCCTAAATTCAATTTTCATTCAAGTTTTATGAAATCAATCCACATGAACATCTAGGCCAAAGAGTTCCTTGGGAAACGATATTCGGACTTACCATCTATTTATTACTTGATACGATCTGGTACACTTGCCAGGGTGTTAACAAAGAGCAACCATTTCAATGGACTATCACATGAAAGTACATATGAACATCTGACTACGTGGAACAAAATCTGTAATATTGTGAAGGTAAATGGCATGCTAGATGAAGCAATAAGGCTTAGCTTGTGTCCTTTCTCATTGGGAGGCAATGCTAAATTATGGTTGAACTCTTTTCCGGAAAACAACTTTACTGATTGGGAGATTGTGGTTGCAAAGTTTCTAAACAAGTACTTCCCACAATCAATGGTAAATAAAGGTAAACGAGAAATTTCTTCTTTCAGGCAAGGCATGGAGTGGACATTAGGTCAAGCGTGGGATAGATATAAAAGCTTGCTGAGAAAGACGCCCACACATAGCTTTGATGAAGCTACAATAGTCATTCTTTTCCTTGGAGGACTTGGCTCACAGACTAAATTGATGTTGGATGCCTCAATTGGAGGTAATATTAGATGGAAGACTCCAGAGGAAGCATATGAGTTGATTGAAAACATGGCTACTAATGACAATGAGATGCACAGTGAAAGAGGAGCTCCACCTCAACAGAAGGGAGTTATACAATTACAACCTTAAGATGCTCTACTGGCGCAAAATAAGATCATGACTCAAAAATTGGAGAATTTGATGAAGAATCTTTCTCAATTTCCACAAGAAATTCAAAATGTTCACAGGTTCAACAAAAACTTTGTGAATTATATGGTGGTGATCATATCAATGGTCAATGTGTTATGCCAGTTGAAGCCCAAGAAGAAGCCCACTATATGGGCAATCAATTTCGTCCAGGTAATTACAACCAAGGATGGAAACCTCACCCAAGCATGGGTCAAGGTCAATCTGGACAAGGTGGGAAAGTAGGACAATTCAATAGACCACCATAGCAACAACAACCCTATTTATCTAAGAGAACTAGAAAGCTTGAGGTAACTCTATAACAATTTATGCAAGTGAGCATCTCTTATTATAAAAATACTGAGGCTGCATTTAAAAGTATGGAGATGCAAGTTGGTTAGCTAGTTAAAAAGCTAGAAGTTCTGGAGGTGAATACTAAAGTTAACCTTAGGGAGGACTGTAAGGCCATTGTTACTAGAAGTGGCAAGGTGTTGAATGAGAGAAAAGAGAAAGAGAATTTGAGTGAAAAGGAAAAAGTTGAGCAAAAAGAGAAAGAGAAAGAAGAAAGTGAGAGAAAAGAAAAGGAGAAAGCTGAGGGAGAAAAAAAGAAAGAAGAAGAGAATGAGAGAAAAAAAGAAGAAAAATTTGAAAAACCCCTTCCTTATCCAAAGAATTATTCAAGGAAGAAGAAAGAAAAACAGTTTGAGCATTTCATGAAAATTTTCAAGAAATTAGAAATCAACATACCATTCTCTGAAGCATTGCAACAAATGCCTTCATATGCAAAGTTCTTGAAGGAACTCCTCAGGAAAAAAAAGGAAATATATTGAAGAGGAGACCATTGAAGTATAGGGGAATTGTAGTGCAATCATACAAAATCTTTGTTGAGATTGTTGACAACACAATATCTATATCACTCTAGTTTTTGATGATGACAACACATTTTTAATAACACACATATGTTGATTGTTGTGTTACATGTTCTTATGCTTATTGATTGATATATTGTTGAACATGTTTGTGTGTTATACTGCTATGTGAATGCATACTTATTGAGCTTGTACATGTTACATCATATCTGGTTGCATTACACATGTTTTAAAGGATAAAAACCACAAGCACTTTTGTGAAGTTATAACTGTGTGACAAAGCTGCAGTAAAGTCGACTCCATTGGTAATTGAATCGACTATACTAAAGTCTTTGTATAGATTTTCAGAATCAGTGCTATGTGAGATTTTGTGAAGGAAAGAATTTCAAAATGCTCTGACATGTCGAAGTCGACTGTGTGCGCCACACATTCGACTGTATTTGTTGTTTGCTTTGAAATTCTGTTATGCTCATGAATAGTAACGACTATATTTTTAAAAGTTAGTTGAGCATTGAATGAAAGTCAATTGTATTGAATGAGAATTTATTTTGTTTGATTGTTTGCTACTGGTTTGACTAATCTGTTATAACTGTAATAACTTAGTCAACTGAATTAGTAGCATATTCGACTAAGAGAACATCTGATATACATAATTCTATAAATTGATGGAACCTGAAGTTGTTCCAAGACTTTTGATGATTGAACATTTTCATATTCTATTTCAGACTGATTTCTCTGAGATTGTAGAGCTCCAAGAACACTTCAAGGAGATTCAAAGGGAGATTGATTGCGCGGTCACTGCTTGATCACATATATGCACAATTGAGGTGTCTTCTGGCTGATGAAGATTCTTGTTGGCATCCGTGGTGATTGCTGTTGTTACCTGTTGTGATTACAGGGGATAGACTCGTGGAGTCTAGTTCACTTTGAGGATTGTTCAAAGTGGTATTGCAGATTGCAAGAGAGGGGACATCTTGCTGCAAGTCTTGTTGTGTGTTCTGCCTATATTTTGGTTAGAGGGTTAGAGAGGTGTTTTATATTTTTGACGTGGAGGTCTTCTATAAAAGCCTTGTTCTAAAAACATTGACCATTATAGTGTATTTGCTTCCGGGTACAGGAAGGACACTGGATGTAAGCATTGAGGCCGAACCAATATAAAAAGCAGTGTTTGATTTTCTCTATCCCTGCTCTTTTAATTAAAGTCGACTATATTATTTGCCCAGTCAACTACAATATTACGCTGCACACGAATTTTCATTACTTGCAATTCAAGAAATTTTGTAAGGTTTTGTACTTTGTATAAAAGATTGCGAAAAGACTCTGATTTTGAAAACCCACCAATTCACCCCCCTTCTTGGTGTAAAAAGAAGCCTACCTGTTTTCCAACAATCTTTTACCTCCTAAGTTAAAAGATCCAGGAAGCTTCACCATTCCTTGAACTATAGGGAAGTTAGCCGTTAGAAGAGCATTAATTGATTTGGGAGCTAGCATTAACTTAATGCCGCTCTCTATGTTTAAGAAGATTGAAGGTTTGGAACTCAAGCCAACTAGAATGATGCTCCAATTGGCGGATAGATCTCTTAAATATCCTTATGGGGTGGTCGAAGATGTGCTTGTTAAAGTGGAAAAATTCTTATTTCCGGTGGATTTTGTTATTATGGAGATGGAGAAGGATGAGGATGTGCCTCTCATTCTTGGGAGACCATTTATGAAGACTGCAAGAGTCTTAATTGATGTGGAGAATGACAAGCTTAAGGTGAGGGTACAAGATTAAGATGTGAATTTTGACGTGTTTGAAGCCATGTCTCACCCGAAGGATGATAAAGCATGTTTCCATTTTGTCACGCTTGATGAGGTATGTATGGTTCGAGAGAAGATGGTACGCTGTTCTTCTCCTTTAGAAAAAACGCTCATTAATGCATGTGAAGATTTGAATGAAGAGGAAGAAGAACTGATTGATGAGTGCTTGACTGACTTGGAGGTGTTAAAGGAGATTCCTTTGCATGAGGTGAACATTGAAGAGACTAATACCAAGGAGGAAGTCAAGGAAAAGAAACTTGAGCTGAATAACTTAACCCCACATTTAAAGTATGTTTTCTTAGAAGAAGGTTGAAAGAAACCGGTCATCATGAGTAATTCTTTGTCCTCCAAAGAAGAAGAAAAGTTGGTGGAAGTATTTAAAGCCAACAAAGGAGCTATTGGATGGTCAGTTTCGGATCTCAAAGGCATAAGTCTAACTTATTGCATGCACAAAATATTTATGGAGGATGATTATAGACCAGTTGCTCAACCACAGAGAAGACTGAATCTTGTGATGAAGGAGGAGGTTAGAAAAGAAGTTTTGAAGCTTCTAGAGGCTGGTATTATATATCCTATTTCTGATAGTGCATGTGTAAGCCCAGCGTAGGTGGTGCCAAAGAAAGGAGGGATGACAATTATTTATAATGAAAAAATGAGCTCATTCCTACTACGACGGTACTAGGTGGAGGATGTGCATTGATTATAGAAAGTTAAATAAGGCCACCAAGAAATATTACTTTCCTCTTCCTTTTATGGATCAAATGTTGGAGATGTTGGCAGGACAAGCTTTCTATTACTTTTTGGATGGATACTCAGGATATAATGAAATTGTGGTGGACCCGAAAGATCAAGAAAAGACAACTTTTACTTGTCCATTTGGTATTTTTTCTTATAGAAAGATGCCATTTGGATTGTGTAATGCTCAAGCCACATTTTAGATAGTGTTGAAAAGTGCATTGAAGTCTTCATGGATGATTTTGCGGTATTTGGAGATTCCTTTCAATTATGTTTATCTAACCTGGATAATGTTCTTAAAAGATGTATTCAGACCAACCTTATTCTTAATTGGGAAAAATGCCATTTTATGGTAACAGAAGGTATTGTTCTGGGTCACAAGGTTTCTTCCAGGGGAATTGAGGTTGACAGAGCTAAAGTGGAAGTCATTGAAAAGCTTCCACCACCAACAAATGTGAAAGGAATCAGAAGATTTTTGGGCCAGCGATTGTAGCTCCGGATTAGAGTCAAGACTTTGAGTTGATGTGTGATGCCAATGATTATGCCATCGGTACCGTTTTTGGCCAGAGAAGAGAAAAGGTATTTCACACTATTTATTATGCGAGATAAGTTTTGAATGAAACATAGTTGAATTATGCCACTACGAAGAAATAATTTCTTGCTATATTGTACGCTTTGGAGAAATTTAGGCCTTATCTTATTAGGTCTAAAGTGATCATATACACTGATCATGCGTCTATTAAGTATTTGCTCACTAAACCAAAATCTAAACCGTGCTTGATTAGATAGGTACTTTTATTGCAAGAATTTTATGTGGAAATCCGTGATAAGAAGGGTAGTGAGAATGTGATTTCCGATCATCTATCCCGATTGGTTAATGGGGAGGTTACAAGTAAAGAAAAAGAAATTTGGGAGTCCTTCTCAAATGAAACACTCCTGTATATACAACAAAGGCCATGGTTTGTTGATATGGCTAATTATAAAGCTGCAGGAGTAATCCCAGAAGATTTAAACTGGCAACAAAAGAAAAAGATTTTGCATGATGCAAACCAATTTATCTGGGATGATCCCTTCTTATTTAAGATTGGAATGAATAATCTTTTAAGGCGGTGTGTTACTAATGAAGAAGCAGAAGGAATTCTTTGGCATTGTCATGATTCACCTTATGAGGGGCATTTTAATGGAGAGAGAACAACTGCAAAAGTTCTCCAATCAGGTTTTTATTGGCCTACCATGTTCAAAGATGCTCATAATCATGTTAAGAACTGTGATAAGTGTCAAAGAACTGGAAACATCTCAAAGTGACATGAAATGCTATTACAGGGAGTTTTGGAGGTTGAAATCTTTGATTGTTGGGGAATAGATTTTGTGGGGCCTTTTCCACCATCTTTTAATAATGAATATATTCTGGTGGGAGTGGATTATGTAAGTAAATGGGTAGAAGCAGTTGCTTTTCCCAAAAATGATGCTAGCAATGTTACTAGTTTTTGAAAAGGCATGTCTTTGCCCGATTTGGAGTTATTAGAGTTTTGATTAGTGATGGAGGATCTCATTTTTGCAATGCTCAGCTTGCAAAAGTACTCAAGCATTATGGTGTGAGACATAAGGTAGCTGCACCTTATCATCCACAGACAAATGGGCAAGCTAAGGTATCTAATAGGGAGATCAAGAAGATTTTGGAAAAGACTGTCGCTTCATCATGGAAGGATTGGTCTCAAAAGTTGGATGATGCTCTTTGGGTGTATAGGATTGCATTGAAGATGACTATAGGGTTATCTCCTTTGTAATTAGTCTATGGAAAAACATGTCATCTGCCAGTGCAAATGAAACATCGAGCTTTGTGGGCATTGAAGTTCTTAAATTTTGATCCATTTGATACTACTGATAAGAGGAAGAGACAAATTCTTGAGCTTGAAGAGATGCGTTTGCACGCATATGATTCCTCTAAGAGTTATAAAGAAAAGGTAAAGTTTTATCATTACAGGAAGCTGGTGAAGAAGGTTGTCAACCCAGGGCAACATGTTTTATTGTTCAATTCACGTTTAAAGCTTTTCCGTGGGAATTTAAAGTTAAAGTGGTTAGGGTCGTTTATAGTTGATAGATCCAGCTGCTAGTGATCTGCAAAGAAATTGGGTGGTAAATGGTCAATGTCTCAAGCATTGTTTGGGTGGAGAAGTTGAACGCCTTTCCACAGTTATGGAGTTGGTTGACCCCTGAGTGTAATGGTGTCAAGCTAATGATGTTAAATAAGCGCTTACTGGGAGGCAACCCAGTTTTCTCTAAACCTATCCTTTTAGTTTATGTTCGTTTTTAGTTTTGTAGTGATAGGTTATGATGTGGCTTGAATGAACTTGAATGCAATGGTTTGATTGTGATATGTTATGTGATGAGTAATATTGGTTTATGATGCTTAATTGTATTGATTGATGTTGAGATGATGCATGAAGTTCCTATATATAGGTGGTTGCTCACAAATATTGTGAAACAGATGCATGAGGTTAAATTGTGATTGATATACTGAGCAGGATGTTTATCTGATATTGGGAACTTTGACTAACTTGTGAGATGTTGGACTCTAGAGTTTTTGATTGATTGTATGCTATTGCTTTAGAATCATAGTTGATTTTTCCTAAATTTCTATGTTTGAACCACTTGTTTACTTGTTACAAATGATCAAGGCCATTTATTCTTTTTCCCATATAAGCCAATGTAATTTTCGAACCCAATAACAGAACAAATATTGTTCTACCCTTTGAACCTTAAGCCTAAATATGTGAAAAACCCTTTTGAAATTCTTGCCTTGAGTTAAGATTGAGTATATTTGTATGGTATGGAGAAAGGTTCAAGTTTGGGGTTGTTGGGAAAATCGAAATAGGAAATTCTGAAAGTAAAAAGAAAATCATTGAGCAAAAGAAAAATAGAAAAGAAAAAAAAAGAAAAAAAGGGAAAAAGAAATAAAAGCTCAATGAAGGGAAAGTTAGGATTAAGTGAAGATGGTTTCTCAAGTAAAAAGAGAAAGAGAGTTTGTGTTTAAGGAATGAAATTGTGAATTGTTACTCTCTTAAACTCAAGGATTTTGTTGTCTAGAAAAACCAATTTTTCTTCTTAGCCCAGCCATGTTACAAACCTTGTGATGATAACTTGCTTATGAGTGTGTTTGAAATTGGTCAAATGAAATTCAAAGTTGATTTATGTGATATTGTGATAGTAAGAGTGAATGAGACACCAACACTTCAATATACACTTTTGAGTTTGAGCGAAACACTTTTTCTTGTGAGGATTGGTTCCATGCACATTATGATTATATCTTTGCTTAGTTATTGATTGAAGTAAGGCATTGGTACATCTTGACTGACATTTTTATGATAAGCTGATATAAGTAATTACTTTTCTTGAAAGAAAGTGTATTGTGATAGGTTGAGCCATTGTAGTGTTTTGAAAAGCTAGGTTACATTTTGTTTTGCTTAAGGACAAGCAAAGTTCTAAGTTTGGGGTTCTGATAACGGTTGATTTCACCGTTATCTGTGACTTAATTTTGATACTAAATGAACCCTTTTTGACTTAGAAATTGGCTTAATCCTTTGGTGTTAGGTTATTTTGTGAATAAAGAGAGTTGAGATTATACTTTATGATTTTATCATTAATTCCCATGATTTTGTAGGAAATTTGAATGATTTGGAAGAGAAGTTAAAGTACCAAGGAGTTGGAACTTATAAAGAACTGAAAAAGCATCAGAAAGGAGAATCGTAGGATGCCTGAGCGCCCTTTTCTTGGGCCCTCAGCGCCAGAAGCCACTAGTTCACGCCTAACGTCCCTTTCTGAGGCCCTCAGCACTGAAGGCCATTGGCTCACGCCTAGGCGGCCTTTTAGGGGCGCTGAGCGCCAAACGCCTGAGTGTCCTAAGTTGGGGCGCTGAGCGCCGACAACGTGGGCTTGGACTTTTTATCTGCTCTATTTAAGGACTTGGACGTCCTAGGGTTCTTATCTTTTAACAGAAGTAGCGCAAATTGACACTTTTCGACCCTTTGGAGGCAAATTTGGATGCGGGAGCAGTCCTCTTCAGTTTTTAGGGTTTATCTTTCATTCTTTTTCCATTGTACATCTATTTTCACCATGAAAATAGGGAACTAAATTCTATTTGTTGTTGGGGGATGATGCAACCTTGTGAACTCTCATGTATTGAATTGATTCTCTTTATTGATATATGCTTATTTCATTAATTGTTAGGGTTTTTTTCTCTATACTTTATGCATTGTCGTGTTTAACTCATTCATGGCATGATTATTGGTTTCTGTGATATGGACACATACAGAGTGTTGAGATTGTTGATAGGGGGAGCACTGGTTTAGCTGAACCTACAATCTCAGAGCTTTTGGTTTTTTATGATGACAACACATAATTAATAATACATGTGTATATGTGTTATATGTGTTACATGTTCATTGCTTTTATGATTATGATCATATGAGAACATGTTTGTGTTGTTTCTGTTTCTGTGATGATCATTGCAATTCACTATGTTATATAATGAGATTTTATTTGTGATTGCATGACATATGTTTTAGAAAAGAAAAACCACATGCACTTTTGTTGAACTTTAATTGTGTGGAAAAACATCGATTTTAAATCGACTTCATTATGAAGTAAGTAGATTAAAACTCGTGGCTTTGCACAAACTTTTTCAAAGTGTGTTGTGAGAATTTTTGAAGAGAAAGTTTTTCAAAACTGCATTGAACTGTTATATAGTCGACTATGTGCGCAAGCCATTCGACTAAGTTTGTTATGTTTTGAAATTCTGTTTGTGCTTGTCATGTCTAACGACTATATTTGTAATGTGTTTGACCAAGCATTAATTGAGAATCAACTGCATTGATTGTGTAATCAATTAAGTTGCTTTGACTGCTACTGTCTGTTATAACTGTCATAGTACATTCGACTCTATTAGTAGCAAAGTCGACTTAGGGGCGTCAGTTTTATGAAAAACTATATATATACGCAAATTATAATTCTGTAAGAAGTTTTGGTGATTCTAAGGATTTTGTGATTTTCTTTCAGACTTGTGCTATCTTACAGAATGCGGAAAAAGCTCCAAGAATCCATAAAGAAGACTGTGGTGTTCATCTTTGGTGATTGCTTGAAGAGCAAGAATTGTGTGCTTTGACTGTTTGATCAATTTGCACTTGAGGTGTTTGTTTCATGATCAGTTTTTCTCAATCTTTTGAAGATTGGTGTTTTGCCCTATTGTGACTACAGGAAGAGGACGTGCGGCGTTTTGGACTTTGAGGGTTGCTCAAAGGGTTGAAGACTGTAGGAGAGGGGACATCTTGATGTTGTTCTTCTTTGTTATATGCCTATATTTTGATTAGAGGGTTAGAGAGGTGTTTTATATTTTTGACGTGTTGTCGCTATAAAAGCCTGTCAGAGCGGTTTCAGCGGAATGGATAGCGTGGAACAATAAACCAAGAGGGGGGGGGGGTGAATTGGTTCTTAATTAAATCGTGTGCCTTTTAAAAATTTCTTCTCAATTTTCTTACTTAGCAAATAATAATTATAAATAAAAGAGTAAGGAAGAGAGAAATTTGCACATATGAGTTTTATACTGGTTTGGATCTTACCAATCCTACGTCCAGTTGCTAATCCAAACAGATTAACTTTCCACTATCACAAAACAATTACAAATAATAATCACACAGAAAAACAATTTGTAAGAGTTTCGAAGACACCTCTCTTGAAACCACAAAAGATGAACTTGCACTTCCTTTGAGTATTCACAGAGGATGAGTCACCTGCTTCGAATGTTTCACGAAGGATGAACCTCTTCCAATCACTTCCTTAGACACACCAAGGATGAACCAGCTATTCCTCCATCACTGTAGTTGGAATGAATCAACACCACAGACAAGAGTTTCCTTAGCTGAGCAAGAGTACAAACTTTTCACAAAGTTCAGAGTATTTGAGCACAAGGGAAGAGATGCTGATGATGAAAAAGGAGAGCCTATTTATAGATTCAACCAAAAGCTCTTCCATTCTTAGAAACTGGCCATTTAACGTATTTAATCGATTAATATTAGAGTTAATCGATAAAAGTAGGTACAACAACTAATTTTAACGGCTAAAAAACCCCAACGGCTAGTATTAATCGATTAATCTCAGGATTAATCGATTAACTAATCGATTAATCTCAGGATTAATCGATTAACTAATCGATTAAAACTTGCTTTAATCGATTATTCCAAAGCTGATTGGGTTTTTGGCCTCTCCAGCGATTTTAATCGATTATATGAGGGATTAATCGATTAAAACCGAGAGGTTTCGAATCTAAACAGTAATTACATGCACTGAAAGCACAAGAATCAAAACCCATAAAAAACTAAGTTCTAAACCCTCAACTATAACTATTACAAAAGCTTTGAAGTATAAAAAGAGTTTTCAAATGATCTTCTTGAATTTCTTGACTTGATTTAGGCATCATCAAAACTTCATCTTCATTATTTTGCTAACAAAGCCTTGCTATAAAAACCTTGATCATTATAGTGCATTTTCTTCCTGGGATTGGAAGGACACTAGATGTAGGCATGTTGGCCGAACCAGTATAAAAATTTGCGTTTGATCTCTCTATCCCTATACTTTTAAATTCAAAGTAGACTTTATTCTGTGCATAGTCAACTATATTTCGCTGCATTTAATAATCTTATTCCTTGCATTTCAAGAAAGTTTTGAAAGATCATCCTTTTGTGAAAAAGATTTTTAAAAGACTCTGATTTTAAAGTTTCACCAATTCACCCCCTGTTGGGGCAAATCGGCAAGTGTACCGAGTCGCACAAGTAATATAAAATGGTAAGACCAAGTATCGTATCCCAGAGGACTCCTGGTGCTGAACAGTTGTGTGATAATGATAACGGTCTAAAAATCGTTATTTTCATGCTTAAATTTGATATCAAAACACACCTTTTGTGGCCTAGAATAAGCTTAAAATCAAGTAAAACACTTAGTTGAGTCATGTGAGAGGCAAAAGTTGGTTTTAGAGATATTATGCTTCTTTTACATTGTTTTGCAGGGTTTTAAGGTGAATTGAAGATGGAAATGAAGTAAGGTGGACTTAGACCTGTGAAAGAGGAAGAAAAAGGATGAAAAAAAGGGTGAAGTGAACTGCTGAGCGCCAGAATGGATCGCTGAGCGTCCAAGGCGATTAGGGGCAAATCGCTCAGCGGCAAAACTGACCGCTGAGCGGTCCAACGGCTAAAAGGGAAACCGCTGAGCGGTTAACTTAGGCGCCTAAGCGGTTGTCTGTTTTTATTAGTGCGGATTCTGTGATCTTTCTGTTATCTTTTTGATCTATAAATAGAACCAGTGCGAATCAAAAATTATTCTTTTGGCAGAGAGAAACATTCACAGTTGTTCCACACACCTTGGAGGAGGTTCCTGTTGGAACAATCGGTATCGTTCAGAGAGTATAATGCAGCGGAATAAAACTTAGAATAGCGGAAAGCGTGTTCGGTCACTTTTTAAATTAAAATGGTCAGTTTTCAAAAATAAATTTTCTAAGAGAAAACTTTTCGAACAGTTGATGTGCAAATAAATTTAAAGAGTGTAGGGAGTAGAAAAATCACACAAGTAATATTTATACTGGTTCGATTCAAAAGAATCTATATCCAGTCGTTAATCACTATAAAAAATGATTAACAATTTCATTAAATTTTTTTTTTCAAATTACAAAAGTAATGAATAAAAATATGATTAAACCTTCCTTCGACGAACGAACTGGAAGAAGAACACTCTGCCAACTCGAAGAGAACTGCTCCGACTATCGACACACGAAACGTGAGCTTCTCCTATTCACGAGACCAGGTAGAGCACCTTGCTAACTCGAAGAGAGCTTGCTCCGACTATTGACACACGAAACGCGAGCTTCTCCTATTCATGAGACCAAGCAAGGGAACTGAACAATGCTTTTGAGATGTTCAACAAACAGTATTCTGCAAGAGCTTCTGTTCAACAACGTTTTTTTTTTAACTTCACAGAAACCCAATATATAGCCAACTGCTCTGAATATCAAAGGTCAAGTCCACACTACCAGTAATAATCGATTATTGTAAGTGATAATCGATTATCCAAGTCCGTTATGGATTTTTCAAAATAACTTTTCAAAAACAGACTTGTGATAATCGATTATATGAAGTGATAATCGATTATCTCAGATATACTCATGATAATCGATTATTGCTTCACATAATCGATTATTTCAGAACATTTTCTAAAAGAATACAAGTTTTACATAATTTAAAGACATTTCTACTATATTTAAATTCTACAAAGTGCTTTTAAATTATTCTAATATCTTCTTCAAGTAAAACTTCTTGCAGAATCATCAAAACAATTTACTTCAAGATTTACCAATACTCCTTATTGGTAACAGTTCCTTGGATGCTTAGGCTCCAATCTACCAAGTTTAGGGTTATTTCTTCCATTCCTTCATTACTTTTCATCTAGATTCACCATGATTATGGTGATCTAAACCCTAGGTTGTTGGGGAACAATGTAATCTTTTGAAACTCTCTTATATTGAAATTCTTATCTTCTTTATATGCTTGCATATGCTTATCTTTATCAATTGTTGGGTTCCTTACCTTTGCTTAATGCTTTTATCGTTTAACTCATTCGGTAAATGTTGTTTGTCTTTATTGATACGGGAACGTACAATAATGTCATGAACTGGGGGGAATTCCTTGATTATGTTAATACCACCTAGGGATAGGGGTAGGACGATCAATTGTATTTTGCTTCCGTTTATCATGCATTATTAATTACTAGGGGAGGCTAGGGATAGCAAGCCAATAATTAGTAATAGGCTCTTTTCACCAAGGGATTGGGTTAAGGGTAGACCAAGAAAGTTTGCATGACAATATGATAAAGAAGCAAATTAGATAAGATGAGTAGATATAAGAGGGTGGATAAGATGAAATTGTAAACCCCAACAACTCCATTCATCCATAGTTTCTTTTAGCCAATTGAATCACTGCATCTTGCATGTTTATTTTCGTTATTTGCATTCAACACCTAAAGTTAATTTCTTTCTCAAGTCTTATGCGATTGATTTACACGAAAGTTAAGGCCTAAAAGTCCTTTGGGAGAACGATATTGGGTTTTACCAATTATATTACTTGATAATGATTTGGTACACTTGCCAGGGAATTAACAAGTTTTTGGCGCCGTTGCCGGGGACTCGTGGTTTAACTTTTCAAGTAGTGTAAACTGATTAACTTTGACTTGATTTTATGTTTATTTTTATTTTTGTTCTAATAAATGTTTTCTAGGGTTTTGTGCCTAATGTTTGCAGGATGCAGTTTGGACAAAAAATTGATTATATGGGCACTCAATTCTATCAAAATGATTTCAACTACTGGTGGGAACCTCACTCAAGCATGGATCAAGGTTGGAATGGACAAGCAGGAGAACCACATCAAAAATTACTATTAGGGCAGCAGGTATCTGCTTTGAATAAGCAAATCAACAGATTGGACGAGACATTGGAACGACTTATCCAAATTACTCTCTCCTCTACAGAAGAGAGTGAAGCAAGAAATAAAAGGTTGGAGATACAGATTCGTCACTCCAATGAAATATTGAATTCTAGGGTTGATACTGAGGTTAACCCTTGGGAGGAATGTCAAGCCACTAGCTTTGAAAGTGATAATGTTGTTGATGAGGAAAAGATAGAAACAAAAAAGGTTGTTGAGGAGGAAAGGATAGAGAAAGATGAGGAAAAGATAGAGCAGGAAAAGATAGAAGAAACAAAAAGGTTGAGTGAGGGACATAGAGATGATGATAAGGAAAAAGAAGTGGTTGAAAGAAAATAAAAAAAATAGAAAATGTGCAAAAATAAAGAAGAAAATAAAAAGAAATAAAAAAAGAAAGTTGAGGGAGAAGAAAAGTGAGAAAAAGAGGAAGAGAGGAAAGAAGAAAAGATTATATGAAAAACGCCTTCCTCATTCAAAAAACTATCATAGGAAGGAAAAGAAAGTTAAGTGCTTTATGGAGATCTTCAAGAAATTGGAGATTAAAGTTCCTATGATTGAAACATGGAAAGATGTGCTTGGTGTTCTCAACTTTATGAAGAAATTCAACAGGAAGAAGAAAAGGAAACGAATATTAAGCAAGGGGAGTATCAACACTGTTAAACCCCTGGCAAGTGTACCATATCGTATCAAGTAATAATAATTGGTAAACCCAATATCGTTCTTCCCAAAGGACTTAAGGCCTCATCTTTCGTGTAAACTAATTGTTTAAGACTTGAGAAAAGAAATTAATTTGAATGATTAAAATGCAAAAAAAAAGTAAACATGCAAATGCAGTGATTCAATTGGATTCAAGAAAATACAGATGAGTGGAGTTGTTGGGGTTTACAATTTCATCTTATCCACCCTCATATATCTACTCTCCTTATTCACTTTGCTTATTTATCATATTGCCATGCAAACTTTCTTGGTCTACCCTTAACCCAATCCCTTGGTGAAATGAGCCTATTACTAATTACCGGCTTGCTATCCCTAGCCTCCTCTAGTAATTAATAATGCATGATAAACAGAAGTAAAATACAATTGATCGTCCTACCCCTATCCCTAGGCAGTATTAACATAATCAAAGAATTCTCCCCAGTTCATGACATTATTGTACGTCCCCATATCAATAAAGACAAACAACATCTACCGAATGAGTTAAATGGTAAAAGCATTAAGCAAAGGTAAAGAACACAACAATTGATAAATCAAGCATATAAAGTAAATAGGAATTTGGATATATGAGTGTTTCAAAAGATTATATTGTTCCCCAACAACAAAGGGTTTAGTTCACCATAATCAGTGTGAACCTAGATGAAATATAATGAAAGAATGGAAAAGCAAACCCTAGGTTTGATAAAGTGGAGCCTAAGCATCCAAGAAATCTCCTCCAAGGTGTGTAGAGCAGCTCTGGACGCTTCTCTCTGCCAAAAGAATGTGTTTCGATTCACACTAGGGCTATTTATAAGCCAAAAAGATAACAGAAAGATCTCAGAATCCACAAAATAAAAACTGACAACCATCCAGGCCCCAATTTAACCGCTCAACGGTTTCCCTCTAATTGCAGGACCGCTCAGGGCCCAAAACTGCCGCTCAGCGCCAAAATCTGACCGCTCAGCGCCCTGGTCAACCGCTCAGCGCTATGGTCAACTTTTCTGGTTGACTGGTTGACTTTTCTGGTTGACTGGTTGACTTTTCTGGATTCTGGTTGACTTTTCAGCACTCCAACCATTTAACAGTTCAACCTTTCTTCAAATTCATTCAAAAGACCTACAAAATCAAGGGAAACAAAGCATAAAACCAAGAAAACCAACTTTTGACTCGCATGACTCAACTAAGTGTTTTACTTGATTTTAAGCTCATTCTAAGCCATAAATGGTGTGTTTTAATATCAAATTTAAGCATGAAAATAACGGTTTTTAGACTGTTATCACAATCCCAAACTTAGAACTTTGCTTATCCTCAAGCAAACAAGACAAAACTTGGCTTTCCACTTTTTCATCAAATAGTTCAACACTTTTCAAAAAATCCTTTTCCTCACAATAAGTTATTATTCAATTCAGATTTTCAGTGGAATCCTATCAAGATGCATGCATGCTTTCATTCCAATCCAGTTCACATACTCAAATATTTCCCAACAGATGATTTATTCATGAATGATCAGTCCACTAAGCATAGATATAGACATGGATTTCAACAATTCTCACCAAGCAAGTCTTTCACTCAATTACTCATGTGTTTAAGGAATCACTCTACTCTCTACTATTCACATGTCACAGAACAATATTGCCATTCATCTAAAACAATCAAAATCCTTTCATGCAAATGCCATCACAAGGACTTTTTCAAGGCTTGTAATGAGGCTGGGCTATCAAGAAAATTTGGTTTTTCTAGATCCCAAAATCCTTGAGTTAAAAGAGCTATTTCATCATTGAAAAGGTTTAAGTTTAAACTATCTTTATCACCAATCTCCTTTATTCCCAACTTCTTCCCTTTTTATCAACTTTGCATTGAGTTCCTTTTTCATGATTTTACTTTTTCTTTTTCTTTACTCATGCATTTGTCTTTTCAAAATTTGAACTCAATGCTTTTATTTTACCCTTTCAATATTCCCCATACAACCCCAAACTTGAACCTTTTCAATACATACAAGTATTCTCAACCCAACTCAAAGTAAATACTTTCAAATCAAGAGTTTTCATATTGTTTAAGGTCAAGGTTCAAAAAGGGTATAATATTTTAATCACTTTGGGTGAAAATTTGGCTACGTAAGGGCTTCCAAACATGGCCTTAATCATATAACATAAACATGCAAATCAATCAATTATCAAGTCTAAGGCAATATCATTCATGATTCCCTGTGAACAATACATATATCAGTGAAAACTCTGGAGCTCAAGACCTCACACAACATGCTTTCTCACACATCATTCATTTATCCTGCTTAGCATCACAATCACAATCATAAATCACTACACATCTGTCCACACAGTTAGTGAACCATTCACCTGGATATTATAATGCAAAACAGTCTCAACCATCATCCACATTCAATCATCATCAAATAACTCATCATGCATTTTATATGTCAAAGCATCATCAGAAGCAGTGTAAAAGCCAAGTTCATCAATCCTACATTACTTAAGAGAAACAAATAAGTTCAAAAACAAAAGATAGAAAATCCTGTTCCAGTGTAGATAGCATTCATCAGTAAATTCTATCTCATCTCCTTTTTCAAAATCATCATCC
Organism: Vigna reflexopilosa; assembly: GCA_027742785.1. Lineage (NCBI taxonomy): Eukaryota > Viridiplantae > Streptophyta > Magnoliopsida > Fabales > Fabaceae > Vigna > Vigna reflexopilosa. The sequence continues at coordinate 15,740,001 of CM050921.1, forward strand.
TCAACATCTTCCTTCATAGATGGAGCTTCAGCTGCTCCAAGTCTGATTCCTTCCTCTTGATCCTTTTTCCTGATGAGGAGACCATCCCTGCATCAAGTACAATTCACAAAACCACAAGAAATCTCATTAAGCGTTAGTAAAACACAAAACTTCTTCCAATGAATGTGGAGGAATCAACCCCAAATAAATGAGCTCTCACAAAACCCCAAACTTGGATGGAAACATTAATAAAAATTGGGTTTTCAAGTGAGAGGATAATAGGAGAAGTGATAGGAAAACTTTGGAAGAGTGTTTGAAAGTGAAAAAGATGTTGGGGATCTTAAAGTAAACATTCGGGTGAGCCATAAGGGGTATAAAATTCATGCAATGGGCCAAGGAAACAAATACCAACTTAAAAAAACACTTTGACCTCTCAGCATCGCCACCGCCCAACGATAGGCAATTTGGTTTCTTCCCCCTTTTTGCTTTGCTTCAAATGTCTTTGACCTTGTAACCCTCAATTTCAACTTTCAAATTTCAAGTTTAATGCAATTCTCAATCTCTTATGCAACAATTAAACCCTAAATGAAAATAGAACAGAATTTGAACATGCAAAGGAAACAAATCAATCAACTGGGTTGCCTCCCAAGTAGCGCTTGTTTAACGTCACGAGCCTGACCCAAACCTTCTTAGCACTTGTCAGTAAGTTCATATCTTTCATCACCCATCAATAGGTGTACCTTCGTGTATCCTTCAGTAGATACTCAACCTTCTAGCATCCCTCAGTAAAAGATTATTTTATTTTAATTTTCGTTTTTTTTATAAAGATAGAAAAATAAAAACAGAAAAATAAAATAAAAACAGAAAAAACAGAAAAATAAAAACAGAAAATAAAAACAAAAAAAATAAAAACGGAAAGATAAAAACAGAAAGATACCCCCCCTTGCTTGATATTATTTTCTTTTTCTTCTTCCTGCTGAATTTTTTCAAAAAGTTGAGAACACCAAGCACATGTTTCCATGTTTCAACCATAGGAACTTTAATCTCCAATTTCTTGAAGATCTCCATAAAGCACTTGACTTTCTTTTCCTTCCTATGATATTTTTTTGAATGAGGAAGAGGTTTTGCATATGATCTTTTCTTCTTTCCTCTCTTCCTCTTTTTCCCAATCTTTCCCCTCAACTTTCTCTTTTTCTCTTTTCTTATTTTCTTCTTTATTTTCCCATATTTTTTCTTTTTTTCTTTTTTCTCAACCACTGCTTTTTCTTTCTCCTCATCTTTCTCTCCCTCACTCAACCTTTCTGTTTCTTCTCCCTCTACAACTCTCTCTATCTTTTCCTCCTCTATCTCTATTTTCTTCTCATCAACAACCTTATCACTTTCAGAGATAGTAGCTTGGGATTCCTTCCTAGGGTTAACTTCAGTATTACCCATAAGATCTAGAGACTTCATTATGCAAGAGAGTTGGTTCTGCCATAAATGTTGTTCAGCTTCTCCCAACGTTTCTCTTGGCAAAGATGATTGTTGCTGCCAAAGACGTTGTTCGGCTTCCCCCATTGTTTCTCTTGGTATAGAGATTTGTTTTCGTAAATGTTGTTTAGCTTCCCACAATGTTTCTCTTAGCACAGATGATGGTTTCTGCCAAAGACGTTGTTCAGCTTCCTTCTCTCTTTCTTCAAGTGTAGGAGAATATAGTTGCCTTTGACGTTCTACTTCTTCTAGTAAAGGACGATATTGTTGTCTTTTACGTTCTCGTAACTCCTCACATTGGCATATCTCCTCAATACTTCTGATGAATGACATATTCACACCTGTGATCCATTGAAGAAATTCGTCATCAGAATTTATGTTCTCCTTGAGTGGAGTGATTTGTTGCTCAGCAGCTTGCCCAAATTGGCTTTGATCCATGTTTGAGTGATGTCCCCACTAGTGGTTGAAATTATTTTGGTAGAATTGAGTGCCCATATAGTCAAATTCTTGTCCAAACTGCATTTTGCAAACATTAGGCACAAAACCCTAGAAAACATTTATTAGAACAAAAATAAAAATAAACATAAAAATTAAGTCAAAGTTAATCAGTTTACACTACTTGAAAAAGTTAAACCAAGAGTCCTCGGCAACGGCGCCAAAAACTTGTTAAACCCCTGGCTACTAATTGTTTAAGACTTGAGAAAAGAAATTAATTTGAATGATTAAAATGCAAAACAAAAGTAAACATGCAAATGCAGTGATTTAATTGGCTTCAAGAAAATATGGATGAGTGGAGTTGTTGGGGTTTACAATTTCATCTTATCTACCCTCATATATCTACTCTCCTTATTCACTTTGCTTATTTATCATATTGCCATGCAAACTTTCTTGGTCTACCCTTAACCCAATCCCTTGGTGAAAAGAGCCTATTACTAATTACCGGCTTGTTATCCCTAGCCTCCCCTAGTAATTAATAATGCATGATAAAAAGAAGCAAAATACAATTGATCGTCCTACCCCTATCCCTAGGCGGTATTAACATAATCAAGGAATTCTCCCTAGTTCATGACATTATTGTACGTCCCCATATCAATAAAGACAAACAACATCTACCGAATGAGTTAAACGGTAAAAGCATTAAGCAAAGGTAAAGAACCCAACAATTGATAAATCAAGCATATGCAAGCATATAAAGTAAATAAGAATTTGGATATATGAGAGTTTCAAAAGATTACATTGTTTCCCAACAACAAAGGGTTTAGTTCACCATAGTCATGGTGAACCTAGATGAAATATAATGAAAGAATGGAAAACCAAACCCTTGGTTTGATAAAGTGGAGCCTAAGCATCCAAGAAATCTCCTCCAAGGTGTGTAGAGCAGCTCTGGACGTTTCTCTCTGCCAAAAGAATGTGTTTCAATTCGCATTGGGGCTATTTATAAGCCAAAAAGATAACAGAAAGATCTCAGAATCCACAAAATAAAAACTGACAATCGCCTAGGCCCTAATTTAACCGCTCAACGGTTTCCCTCTAATCGCAGGACCTCTCAGCGCCAAAAACTGCCGCTCAGCGCCAAAAACTGACCACTCAGCGCTCTGGTCAATCGCTCAGCGCTCAGGTCAACTTTTCTGGTTTTCTGGTTGACTTTTCTGGTTGACTGGTTGACTTTTCTGGATTCTGGTTGACTTTTCAGCACTCCAACCATTTAACACTTCAACCTTTCTTCCAATTCATTTCAAAAACCTACAAAATCAAGGGAAACAAAGCATAAAACCAAGAAAACCAACTTTTGACTCTCGCATGACTCAACTAAGTGTTTTACTTGATTTTAAGCTCATTCTAAGCTATAAAGGGTGTGTTTTAATATCAAATTTAAGCATGAAAATATCGGTTTTTAGACCGTTATCAAACACCTACTGATGGGTTTTTGAACTGTACCGGGTCAAGATAATGACATAAAAAGAGCGCTTACTGGGAGGCACCCTAGTGATCCAAGAACAATATTTTTGTACTTTAAATTTTTAAATCTTGGTGATGTAATTATGAACAATTTTTAAATTTTTGTGTATTGGGTAGCTTCTACTGAGGGAAGCTAAATATTTTAGGTACTCACTAACGGGTACAGAAAGGTACACCTACTGATAGGTGTTGGTAAGGATTGCACTTACTGAGGGGTGCTAGACAGGTTTGGGTTAGACTCGTAACGTTAAACAAGCGCTACCTGGGAGGTAACCCAGTTGATTATATTTGTTTTTAACTCTGTGTTAAGTGCATTGCATGATTAAATGTTGCATCTGAGAGGGGAAAGGCATATAATTGAAAAATTGAAGGTTGAAATAAAGTGCATAGGGTGAGATGGCTCAAAGGGAAGCAAAGAAGAGAGGAAGAAAAATAACCGCAAACCGCTGAGCGGCCCATTTTGCCGTTGAGCGGTTGCGGTGGAACCTATCTCGGCTTTGTTAAAAGCTGAGCGGTTTCTAGGTTTTTCATTCTATAACCTCTTCTTTGCATTTAGCCTGAGCGGTCTCCCTAAGCCCTAACACTCCTCTTTCACTTTCAAGAGCTTTTTAGGGAGATTTCCCCACTTTGTTATTACACACTCACCAAAAATTCAATTTTCTATCATTGTTTTGTCAAAGTTTGGGGTTTTTGGTTGAGGGTTTTGCATTGGAGAGGGCATTCATCATCAATTGAACAATTTTTGCAACAATTCACAGTCTCCACTCAAGTAAGTTGTGCAATTTCATGTTTAGGGTTTCTATTTTTGGATTTGTTGATGAACATGCTTAGGAACATGATAAATTAGGGCTTTTGATTTCTATGCATGATTTGATGAAATTGGAACTTTTTGGACCGATTGAATTGCATGAAATTGATTTGGAATGATAGAATAGGTGTTAGAGGGGAGATTAGGGTTTTAAAAGAGAGTTTTTGAAAAACAAAGTTGAAAACCGCTGAGCGGTCTCCCTGACCACTGAACAGAATTCAACAAATTTGCGTATTTTGATTTTTTTTTATGTTTGGATGCTTGGGGGCCCTGTTTTCCCTCGGTACTGGATTATGTGTGATCTGAAAATCAAATTGATGATGTACTAACCTCTAATGATGTTTTTGTAAATGTTATTGGAATTATTTGATACAGGAATGTCTACCTCAAGGAGAATGAAGATTTTGGGCAACAAGAGGAAGGAGCCAGAAAGGTCAAGGAGATTCTATTCTGCTAGGTTCCTTTCCAAGAAGCATGAGGAACATTATGCTACTGTCCAGGAAAGGCGTTTGTTGATGGAGAGGAAGGCTATGTACATCCCTGACTTAGCTCCAGAGTTTGGACTGAAGATTGAGAAGCGAGGCTGGGAGAGATTGACTAATTACCCTGCATCAGCTAGTATTGAGTTGGTAAAGGAATTTTATGCCAACGCCCTGAACAGAGGAGGAGTATCAGCATGGTGGTACATGAGCTATGTGAGGGGGCATTTGATCAGCTACGACCCCGACACCATTAACACCTTCCTTGGGACTGAGTGGCCAGGAAAGGAGTGTAGTTATGCTGCTATTCTAGGGGAGGCCAGGGATTATGAAGACATTGAGAGAGTGATGTGTATCCCTGGGAGACATTTTCAGAGAAACCCTAATGGAGCGCCAGCCAACATCCTTAGGGCAGATTTGACTCCCTTAGCCAAGTACTGGATGGCATTCACTCATGCCAACATACAGCCATGCTCCCATGTCTCCAACATCACGCTGCATCGGATTCTCGTCATCTATTGTATGCTGAGGTAGATGGACATTAACGTTGGCAAGATTATTGACAGTGAGATTCAGAGTTACGCTACCACTATGAGTAGCAGGACACCACTGGGACATTCGTCCCTGATTACATACTTGTGCCAGCAGGCGGGAGTGGACACTGCAGTTCCACCCTATGAGAGGCCGAGGAGGGCTATTGATGCCTCCTATTATCATCAGTATTGTGGAGATGATGAGCCAGCCGGAGCAGTTCCTAGGAGACGTCCTAGGAGGGCAGCAGCACAGTAGGAGGATGAGCCTGCAGATGCACCGGCACAGCATGCTGAGCCTCTCTAGATGAGGGACATGTATATGTCCATGATGGAGGCAAGGATGTAGTCTCTCTGTAGAGGGCAGGTGGCCACTGCTGAGATGATTATAGGTCTTTATGATCAACCACAGTGCACGAATGGACTATGGACGAGTTCCATAGTGCGATGGCTTGGCCTCAGGAGTAGGCATAAGGTAGTGGGTTTGGAGCAGCTGGAGCACCATGCAGAGATGATGATGATGATGATTTTGAGGATGCCCAGGAGTGGGATGAGTACGACTCAGATGAGGACTTGCGCTGAAGGCATCTACTGATGGATGCCAGCACTTGGACATGGGTTTTTCTTTTTCTTTTGTACTTTGGATTTGTAGTATAGGAGAATTTTATATTTGTGTCTATGCTTGGCTTGTACACTTGTTCTAATGATGGTTTGATTTTATAATGCATGATGAGTTATTCAATGATGATGATTGAATGTGGTTGATGATTGAGAATGTGTGTGTGTTGATATCCATGTGAATGGTTCACAAACTGTGTGAACAAATGTGTAGTGGTTTATGATTGTGATTGTGATGCTAAGCAGGATTCATGAGTGATGTGTGAGAAAGCATGTTGTGTGAGGTATTGAGCTCCAGAGTCTTTATTGATGTATGTATTATTCACAGGGAATCATGAATGATATTGCCTTAGTCTTGATAATTGATTGAATTGCATGTTTATGTTGTATGATCAAGGCCATTTTTGGAAACCCTTACTTAGCCAAATTTTCACCCAAAATGTTTAAAATGTTATACCCTTCTTGAACCTTGGCCTTAAATAGAATGAAAACCCTTGATTTGAATTTATTTACCTTGAGTTGGGTTGAGAATAATTGCATGTGTTGAAAAGGTTTAAGTTTGGGGTTGTATGGGGAAAGATGAAAGGCAAAAGAAAAGCATTGAGCTCAAAGGTTGCAAAAGAAAAATGCATGAGAGAAAGAAAGGAAAAGAAGAAAGGAAAAATCATGAAAAGTGAGCTCAATGTAAAAATAAAAGAAAAAGGGAAAAAGTTGGGAATGAGTGAGATTGGTTTAAAAGAGAGTGGTGCTTGAACTTTGAATGATAATTTAAACTCTCTTAACTCAAGGATTTTGTATTCTAGAAAAACCAATTCTTCTTGATAGCCCAGCCACATTACAAACCTTGGAAAAGTCCTTGTGATGGCATTTGCATGTAAGGATTTTGATTGTTTTAGATGAATGGCAATATTGTTTTATGTGACATGTGAACAATAGAGAGTGGAGTGATCCCTTAAACACTTGAGTGATTGAGTGAAACACTTGCTTGGTGAGAATTGTTGAAATCCATGCTTAGTGGATTGATCATTCATAAATAAAACATCTGTTTGGAAAGAGTTGATTATGTGAACTAAATTGGATTGAAAGCATTCATGCATCTTTATAGGATTTCACTGAAAATCTGAATTGAATAATAACTTGTTGAGAGAAAAAGGAATTTTGAAAGGTATTGAACTATTTGATGAAGAAGTGGAAAGCCAAGTTTTTGTCTTATTTTGTCTTGTTTGCTTGAGGACAAGCAAAGTTCTAAGTTTGGGGTTGTGATAAAGGTCTAAAAACCGTTATTTTCATGCTTAAATTTGATATCAAAACACACCCTTTGTGGCCTAGAATGAGCTTAAAATCAAGTAAAACACTTAGTTGAGTCATGTGAGAGTCAAAAGTTGGTTCTAGAGATATTATGCTTGTTTTTACATTGTTTTGCAGGGTTTTAAGGTGAATTGAAGATGGAAATGAAGTAAGGTGGACTTATACCCGTGAAAGAGGAAGAAAAAGGATGAAAAGAAGGGTCAAGTGAACCGCTGAGCGGTCCAACGGCTAAAAGGGAAACCGCTGAGCGGTTAACTTAGGCGCCTGGGCGGTTGTCTGTTTTTATTAGTGCGGATTCTATGATATTTCTGTTATCTTTTTGGTCTATAAATAGACCCAATGCGAATAAAAAATTATTCTTTTGGCAGAGAGAAACGTTCACAGCTATTCCACACACCTTGGAGGAGGTTCCATTGTTGCTTAGGCTCCAATCGACCAAGTTTAGGGTTATTTCTTCCATTCTTTAATTACTTTTCATTTAGATTCACCATGATTATGGTGAACTAAACCCTAGGTTGTTGGGGAACAATGTAATCTTTTGAAACTCTCTTATATTGAAATTCTTATCTTCTTTATATGCTTGCATATGCTTATCTTTATCAATTGTTGGGTTCCTTACCTTTGCTTAATGATTTTATCGTTTAACTCATTCGGTAAATGTTGTTTGTCTTTATTGATACGGGAACGTACAATAATGTCATGAACTTGGGGGAATTCCTTGATTATGTTAATACCACCTAGGGATAGGAGTAGGACGATCAATTGTATTTTGCTTCCGTTTATCATGCAGTATTAATTACTAGGGAGGCTAGGGATAGCAAGCCGGTAATTAGTAATAGGCTCTTTTCACCAAGGGATTGGGTTAAGGGTAGACCAAGAAAGTTTGCATGACAATATGATAAAGAAGAAAATTAGATAAGAAGAGTAGATATAAGAGGGTGGATAAGATGAAATTGTAAACCCCAACAACTCCATTCATCCATAGTTTCTTTTAGCCAATTTAATCACTGCATCTTGCATGTTTATTTTCGTTATTTGCATTCAACACCTAAAGTTAATTTCTTTCTCAAGTCTTATGCGATTGGTTTACACGAAAGTTAAGGCCTAAAAGTCATTTGGGAGAACGATATTGGGTTTTACCAATTATATTACTTGATAACGATCTGGTACACTTGTCAGGGGATTAACAGATAACAAGATTAATTAAGACTTAAAAATAAAAAGAGATCATTCGATTTGGGCAAAAATAATAAATAAAAAAAAATGCAATTGATCAATGGAAAATGAGCACAAAGATGAACGATGGTCGATTTATATGAGATGAGTATGTTGTTGGGGTTAGATTTCACCAAGTTCCCTCTCATGTATATAAGAATTCTTCTTTATGCATTAATGCCAACGTCTCTCACTAAATTACCTAAGCCCGATCCCTCAGCAAATAAGTCTGTCCCTAATTACCAGTTCCTATAATTCCTAGCATTCCTGGTAAAAAGATGTGAAGAACAAGAGATTAAGACGACCAAGACTCATACCCTCATCCCTGAGAAATATAACCTTTAGGAGTAATTCAACAAGAACCTGAATTGTAAGGAACCTCCAAGAACTCATGCAATTCATAAATCATGCTATTGAATGAGTTAAACAAAAGCAAGCATAGAAACAAATGAATTACTCTAACAATTAATGGAAAAGCAAATGGAATTAAGAATCAATTCAAATACATGAGAGTTTACAAGGTTACATCATTCCCCAACAACAAATAGAAATTAGTTTCCCATAGACATGGGGGAACTCTATGAACAATGGAAGAAAGAATGAGAATGGAAGGCTAAGGATTGGGAAAAGAGTGTATTGCTATGCTCTTCTCTACCAGGGATGCAAAACCTAGAGCACCAGGGTCCTTTAAATAGTGTCAGAGGCGTGCCAAAATAGGGTCCGGTCCAAAAGAATCGAAACAGCGTAGAAACAAGGCCCGATCCACGAAAGTCGACGCCCGGGCGATCTAGGAGGACGCCCGGGCAGTCGGAATAGCTCATGTAAGGCCCAGGCGTCGGATTTGGACGCCCAAGCTTCGAGGCCCCGCCGCCCGGGTGGCGAAGGCCACTTCCCGGGCGGTGGACGTCGATTTTGATCGCCCAAGCTTTGGCTCTGGTCACCCAAGCTTTGTGTTTTCCCTCCTTCAGGTGCTTTTTTATGCCCTTCTGAGCTCCATCTTCTTGGCTTTTCATCTCTTCTTCCAGTATTACCTCAATCTTTGTCAAAACAAAGGGAATTAGTCATAAATCCATTGAAATCAACCTCAACTCTCTTATTCACACAACTTAATGAAAAAAGCACGAGTCCAAGCAAGTTTTTAAGTGAAAAAGTATGTTTTTAGTATCAAAATTACATCCCAATTAACAGTGTTTTAAACCGTTATCACCCTCCCTCTTGGTGTGAGAAACTAAGCCATACTATTTTCAACACAGAGGAATCTAGATCTGGGGAATTGCTCCCAAGGGAACTATTTCCTAGACATAGGGATAGAACGCTTGGTTATCTTAAGCTTTTGTGCGTATTTAATGCAAAATTAATTGCTAAGGAGACAAGATATTGTAAACTAGTAATTAAGGATAGGCTTTCTTCGCCGAGACATCGGGTTTTAAGTAAATTAGAAAGTGATATTAACATTAATGAAAAAGTAGAATTCGTATATACATGAGAGTGAACTTGGTGAAATCTAAACCCCAACAACATATTCATTTCATATTTTCAATATCATCCATTCACCTTTGTGCTTCTGTTCAATTGATCCAATGCATGTATATTTACTTTTATTGTTTTTGCATCTAAAAACCTAAAATTCGTTCATCAACGTCTTGATTAGTTAAGAAATATCACAATAGTTTAATGTCGTAAGTCTCTTGGGAAACGATACTGGTCTTACCATTATTATTACTTGATATGATTCAGTACACTTGCTGAAGTCTTAACATCAACCCCCTTTCACCGGATGCCTAATGGCTTGTAAAGGTAGGTAAAAAGTGACTGTTTCGTTGCCCATATACGTCGGCTCCCCTATCCTTGACGTCTAAATAGCTCTTAGACGTCGGCCCCCTTATAGTCAGACGCCAAAAGGCTCCGCCAAAATTAATTTTTTAAATGATTTACATGTCGGCTTGGGAGGGACCCCGTTGTGTAAGTCAATATAGACCTCGGCCAGGCAGGGGGTTCGACGTCTAATCTCTTTTTATTACACAAACCGCACACTCAGGGAAGTTACGCGAACTGTTCATCATCTTCCTCCTCATAATTTTTCTCTGCGGCATTGCATTTTCTCTCTTTTGCACCGTTTAAACTTAGTTTTACTCCGATTAAATTACTCTTTGATGAATTATCTTCCATTTGAAACGATTAAAATGTGTTTTCGTTGCGTTTTGGTGCAATTTTGCGCATGTTCTTGGGCGATGATTTTAAGCATTTTTGGGTTGCGATTTCTTCAGTTCTTTAACGATGCACTCCTCCATTTCCCTCCACTGAGTTTTTAATCTATTAAGAATGTTAGCTTTCTTGTTGAAAACTTTTTGTGTATGCATGTTATTGGCTTTTGAATATGCATGTGATAAAGTTTGTTGTGTTATTATGATTGACATGTTAGATTATAAGTATCAAATCATTGAGTGAAACTTAGCTCTCGTTTGAAATTTAACACAAACGATTAATCTTTTAATCTTTTGTATTAAATTTTGAATTGTCCGATTGGAAAGTTTGGGAAAATTATTTTTCATAATTTGCTATAACATGTACGTTTGAGTTTATGGATAAGATTGATAAAATTTCTGTTTTGATTATTTGTGTTGTTCTCCAGATGCATATTTGATTGTGGTCATCCCTGACCACTCTTATCATGTTAGACTTCTTTGCATGTGTCTTAGCAAATTATGAAAAATAATTTTTCTGAATGGGTAGGGCCTTACCTTTTGGGAGTTCAAAAATTGAAACTGATGAAGTATGTTACGAACATAATATGGATCAAAGATGGATGAAGGAACGTCACATCAGTGAAGTATATGAAAAGGTTGTTTTGGAGTTCTTGTAATATGTTGAACAAAATGCAAAGTTTGTCAACGGGACATATTTTTGTCCTTGTGTTCATTGTCTTAATCAAATACTCTAAGACTTAGGCAATATGCGTGACCATCTATTCATGTTCGGCATAATGAGAACTTATACCGTTTGGACTAGGCATGGAGAAGTACTAGACCAGCCTACCACGTCACGAGGAAAGGATTATATGGAAGAATGGTTGAGTGATCATTTAGAGGACATGATACGTGATGTTGGTGAAGATAATTTTGGAAGAGCTAATTTTTATGATTCTCTTATAAATGATTTAGAGAAACCGCTATACCCAAGATGCTCGAACTTTACACGTCTGTCTAAAACTTTTAGGTTGTTTAGTTTAAAAGCAAGGAATGGATGGACCGACAAAAGTTTCATAGATTTATTGGAGTTGTTGAAGGAGATGCTTCCAGAAAATAATACTCTACCTATTCGTAATTACGAGGCGAAGAAAATTTTATGTCCAATGGGCCTCGAATATCAAAAGATACATGCTTGTCCTAATGATTGTGTTTTGTACATAAAAGAGTTTGCTTCACTAAAGTATTTTCCAACATGTGGTTTATCATGGTTTAAAAAAAATGACAGAAACACTGGTGATGAAGGTAATGATGGTGCACCTACTAAGGTGATGTGGTATTTTCCTATAATACCTAGGTTGAAACGTATGTTTTCTGTTAAAGAAGGTGCAAAAAACATTAAATGGCAGGTTGTAGGAAGAAAGTGCAATAATCTTCTTCGACACCCAACTGATTCACGAAATTGGAAGAAGATCAATGAAATACTTCCAGAATTTGGTGTAGATCCAAGATACTTAAGACTTGCACTTGCAACTGATGATATGAATCCTTATGGGAAATGAAGTAGCAAACACAGTTCATGGCCAGCTATGTTGATGATATATAATCTTTCCCCTTTGTTGTGCATGAAGAGAAAATATGTGATGTTGTCCATGATGATATCGGGTCCTAGACAACCTAGAAATGACATTGATGTTTACTTGAAACTTTTAATTGATGATTTGAAAATGTTGTGGGAAGAAGGGGTCGAAGTGTTCGATTCAGATGTTCAAGAAACTTTCCGTTTGCGTGCAATGTTGTTTTGCACTATAAATGATTTCCCAACATATGGAAACTTGAGCAGTTATAGTGTTAAAGGTCATTTTGCATGTTCCATTTGTGAAGAAAACACTAGTTACCTTCAATTGAAGCTTGGTCAAAAGAAAGTATATAGAAGACATCAAAAATTCCTTCCTCGTAATCACTCTTACCGTAGATTGAAAAAATCATTTAATGGAAGTGCTGAGGATGAGGTTGTTTTCAGACCCCGCAATGGTGAAGAAGTGTACAACGAAGTCAAAAACATTGACATTGTCTTCGAAAAACATGATAAAAAGACCTTTGCGAAAAACATTTGGAAGAAATGATCAATATTTTTTAATCTTCCATACTAGTGTAAACTTGATGTTAGACATTATATAGATGTGATGCACGTTGAAAAAAATGTTTATGACAATATCATCGGAACTTTATTAAACGTGAAAGGCAAGACCAAAGACGAAATAAAAGCACGACAAGATTTGGTTGACCTTCAATTTTTATGATAAATATAGTTATATTAATATTACCTTGTGTTTTCAATGTTCAAAAATACCAATATTTAAAAGTCCAAGTAAAAGAAAATTAATGTACAACAATCACACGGGTGCCTCCCAATAAGCGCTCTTTTAACGTCATTAGCTTGACCCAGTAAAGCTCAAACACCCATCAGTAGGTGTTGATACTCCCCTTGCTTGATATTCTTTTCTTTTTCATCTTCCTGCTGAATCTCTTCAGAAAATTAAGAACACCAAGCACATGTTTCCATGTTTCAATCATAGGAACTTTGATCTCCAATTTCTTGAAGATCTCCATAAAGCACATAAAATTCTTTTCTTCCCTATGATATTTCTTTTGATGAGGAAGGGGCTCTTCATATGATCTTTTCTTCTTTCCTCTCTTCCTCTTTTTCTCACTCTTATTTTCCCTCAACTTTCTCTTTTTTTCTCTTTTTATTTTCTTCTTTATTTTTCCACATTTTCTATTTTTCTTTTTTCTTTCAACCACTTGAATGGTAAAGCTCCCTGGATCTTGTAATTTAGGAGGTAATGTTCTCTGTATGACTACACTGCAATTTCCTTGCACCTCAATAGTTTCCTTCTCAATATACTTCCTTTTCTTCATGAGAAGTTCTTTCAAAAATTTCGCATATGATGGCATTTGCTGAAGTGCTTCAGAAAACGGTATGGTTATTTCCAGCTTCTTAAAAATCTCCATAAATCGCTCCAACTGGTTTTCTTTTTCCCTCCTAGAATATGTCTTTGGATAGGGCAAGGGTTTTTCAAACTCCCTCTCTTTCAATTTTACAACCTCTTCTTCTATCTTTTCTTCATCTATCTTCTCCTCAACAACAACCTTTTCTTTTATCTCTTCTATCTTTTTCACCTCTCTCTCTATCTTGTCCTCATCAACAACTTCATCAATTTTTGTCTCCAAATTCCTGAAGGTAATTTCATAGCTCTTAGAATCGTACTTCTCCAAAAATTTGTCGAACTTTTCATTAAGGCTTTTGACTTGTTCTGTCACATCAATTATCTGATGACATAGTTATTGCTCATACTCCCACGTTTCTATTGGTAAAGAGATTTGTTGCTGCCACTGATATTGTTGCATCTCTTCCATGCTTCTATGAGAAGAAAATCTTGTATACATGCCCTGTGGAAAAAATTCGTCATTCTTTACACTCTCCTCTATGCTTTTGACATGGTATACTTCCAAATTCATGATCCTCTGAAGAAGATCATCAGAATTTGTATTTTTCTTAAGTGGAGTAATTTGTTGCTCAACAGCTTGCCCAGATTGGCTTTGATCCATGTATGACTGAGGTTCCCACCAGTGGTTGAAATTTTGGTAGAATTGAGTGCCCAGATAATCAAATTCTTGTCCAACCTGCATCCTGCAAAATTTAGGCACAAAACCCTAGAAGACATTTATTAGAATAAAAATAAACATAAAAAATCAAATCGAATTTACTCAATTTACACTACTAGAAAAGTTAAACCAAGAGTCCCCGGCAACGGCGCCAAAAACTTGTTAAGACCCTGGCAAGTGTACCAGATCGTATAAAGTAATAAAAATCGGTAATCCCAATATCGTTATTCCCAGAGGACTCTTAAGGCCTCATCTTTCGTGTAAACAAATTGCTTAAGACTTGAGTAAAAGAAAATTAGTTCAAATGGTTTGAATGCAAAACAGAAATAAACATGCAAATGCAGGAATTCAATTGACTAAGAGAAACTATGAATGAATGAGGTTGTTGTGGTTTACAATTTCATTTTATCCACCCTCATATATCTACTCTTCTTATTTACTTTGCTTATTTATCATATTGCCATGCAAACTTTCTTGGTCTACCCTTAACCCAATCCCTTGGTGAAAAGAGTCTATTACTAATTACCGGCTTGCTATCCCTAGCCTCCCCTAGTAATTAGTAATGCATGATAAGTGGAAGCAAAATACAATTGATAGTATTTACCGAATGAGTTAAACGGTAAAAGCATTAAATACAGGTAAAGAACCCAACAATTGATAAATCAAGCATATGCAAGCATAAAAAGTAAACAAGAATTTGGATATATGAGAGTTTCAAAAGATTACATTGTTCCCCAATAATAAAGGGTTTAGTTCACCATAGTCATGGTGAAACTAGATGAAATATAATGGAAGAATGGAAAAGCAAACCCTAGATTTGATAAAGTGGAGCCTAAGCATCCAAGAAATCTCCTCCAAAGGTGTAAAGCTGCTGTGGACGTTGTTCTCTGCCAAAAGAATTACATTTGGATTCACACTAGGGCTATATATAAGCCAAAAAGATAACAGAAAGATCTCAAAATCCAAAATATAAAAATAGACAACTGCCCAGGCGCCAAAATTGGTCGCTCAGCGGTTTGCCTCTTATCGCTCTGGACGCTCAGCGTCACCGCCTGGGCGCTAGACAGTACTTTTCCTTGAACTAGGACGCTCAGCGGTGGAATTTACCGCCGAGCGGTTCACAGACTCTTCTTTTCTTCCTTTTTCTCCTTCATTCTTGAGTCTATGACCTTCCTATTTGATTGCCATCTTCAATTTTCATCAAAAACCCTGCAAGCAATGCAAAACAAACATAATATCTCTAGAAACAACTTTTGACTCTCTTGTGACACAACTTAAGAGTTTTACTTGATTCTAAGCTCATTTTAAACTACAAAGGGTGTGATTTAATATCAAATTTATGCATGAAAATAACGGTTTTGAGACCGTTATCAATGATCAAGGCCTTTTTTTATCCCTTTCTTAGCCAATGCATGAATTTTGTCCCAATTTAAAAAAACACAATGTGTTCTACCCTTTTTGAACCTAAGCCTTAAAAAAAATCCCTTTTGAAAATACCTTGAGTTGAGTTGAGAATTTCTATATGATATTGATTAAGGTTCAAGTTTGGGGTTGTTGGGAAAGTTTAAAAAGAAAAGATAGGCATTGAGTTAATGTGTTGAGCAAAGCATGAAAAAGATAGAAAAGATAGAATGAAAAAGATGAGCTCAATGCAGAGAAAAAGGGAAAGCTGGGAATAAGTAGATTGGTTGAAAAAAGAGAGTTATTGGTTGAACCATTGATGTTTGAATAACTCTCTTAACTCAAGGATTTTGTGATCTAGGAAAACCAATTTTTCTTGTTAGCCCAACCATATTATAAGCTTTGAAAAGTCCTTGTGATGACATATGTGTGTGATGATAATTGATTGTGGTAAATGAAAGGCAATTTTGTTTTATGTGCTGTGGGGATAGTAGAAGGAAGGAGTGAACCTCTTGAAACACTTGAGTGATTAAGTGGAACACCTTGTCTGGTGAGGAATGATTCCATGAATCTATGATTTTATTTGTGCTTAGCTAATTAATCATTCATGAGAATAACATTTGTTTGATATTATATGATTGTGTGAACACCATGATAAACATTGAGAATGAAGGCATGTGTGCATTTTGACTGAATTCTATTGATTGGCATATTTGATTGATTGCTTGTCTTAAAAGAAAAAGAGTTTGAATGTGGCTGAGCCATTGTGATTATTCATGAAGACTGAGTTGCATTTTGTTTGCTTGAGGACAAGCAAAGTTCTAAGTTTGGGGTTTTGATAACGGTTCAAAAACCGTTATTTTCATACTTAAATTTGGCATTAAACACACCCCTTATGACTTAGAATTAACTTGAAATCATGCAATTTGCTTAAGTTAGAGAATAAGAGAGTCAATGTTGGTTTTCTTGGTTTTATGCTTCATTTTCCAATGATTTGGCAGGATTTATCAGGAATTGAATGAAGGAAATTGAAGAAGATAAGAGTTGGACTTAAGAGAAAGTGGAAAAGGGACGAAAAGAAGAGTTGCAGCCACTGCCAGGCAGTGAAGTCACCGCCGGGCAGTGAAGTCACCGCCGAGCAGTGAAGTCACCGCCGGGCAGTGTACTCTTTGGAAAATTCTCTGGCCAACGCTGAAGCAGCACCGCTGAGGGGTGGATTAAAGTGTCGAACCTATCGCCGGGCGGTGTACTTATGGGCCTAGGCCACTTTTCTGTTATTTTTTAGAGTTTAAAATAAATTTGCACAACCTTTAGAGGTTATCTTTTGACAGAAAGGACGCACAAACACTCTCTTCACTCCTTGGATGCGGGTTTCGGATGCGGAAGCTCCAACTTATCAAATCTAGGGTTATCTTTTCATTCATTCCATTATTTTCATCTAGTTTCACCATGATTATGGTGAACTAAACCTCCATTGTTGTTGGGGAAATGATGTAATCCTATTGAAACTCTCATATATTGAAATTCTTACTTTATTCATATGCTTTCTTTTATCAATTGTTAGAGTTTTTTGTCCATTATATTTGCATGCTTTGTTTAAGACATTATTCAGTAGCATAATCTTTGATTCTATCTATATGGACACGTGTGGGTAGGTCTAGACATGAGGGAATTCTCTTGGTAGCAATATTACCTAGACATAGGGATAGGAGGACCAATTGCCTTAAGCTTCTGTGCGAATTATGTAATGCATGATTAATTCCTAGGGAGAGTAGACATAGTAAACTAGTAATTAGGAGTAGACTCTATTCATCAAGATATTGGAATTAGGGGAATTTAGAAACTGGCACTAACATTGATAAAGAAGTATAATTAAGTAGAATTTGTAAATATATGTGAGTGGATTAGGATGAAATCATAAACCCCAACAACATCATTCATTCATATAGTTCAACTATCAATTGATCAATCTTTGCATGTGCATGTTTAATTTTTGTTTTTGCATTTAAATCCTAATTTTTGTTTTATCAAGTCTTAAAAGATCAAGATGTCACATGAACTTTTAGGCCTAAGAGTCTCTAGGGAAACGATATTCAGACTTACTGTCTATTATTACTTGATACGATTCGGTACACTTGTCGGAGTGTTAACAAGTTTTTGGCGCCGTTGTCGGGGACTCGTGGTTTAACTATTCTATTAGTGTGATTATTGATTCAATTTGACTTGGTTTTTGTTTTTGTTTTATTTTTATATAAAAGTGCTTTTTAGGGTTTTGTTTCTTGTGTATGCAGGATAAAATTCATACTAGGAGCAAGAAAAATCAACAACCTCTTCTTGAAGGCTTAAGTGGAACTCGAAGGAGAGGGAAGGTTCGAAGATCATCTAGAGAGTTATTCCCCTCTCATGAGAGATTATTGCAACCCTCACCAGAAGCATCCAACCAGAGCACTAAAGAGATGGCGGAGGAGGAAGTTCCTATGAGACGCACTGTGGTTGGCCCTCAACACTTTAACAACATTGCAAGGCCGAAGGTCAATGCACTGAACATGGAGGTTAAACCGGCGTTGATACATTTGGTGCAAAGCAACCAATTCAATTGGCTGTCAAACGAAAGTCAATATGAACATCTCACCACATTCAATGAGATCTGCGACATGGTGAAGATCAATGGAGTGCTAAATGAAGTGATTAAACTTAGCTTGTTTCCTTTCTCATTGGGAGACAATGCTAAACTGTGGCTAAATTCTTTGTCGGAGGATAGCTTTACAACCTGGGAGGTTGTGGTGGCAAAATTTTTGAATAAATATTTTCCACAGTCGAAAATCAACAAAGGTAAGATGGAGATTTCTTCTTTCAAGCAAGGCATGGAGGAAACCCTAGGCCAAGCGTGGGACAGATATAAAAGTTTGCTGAGGAATACGCCTGTGCATGGTTTTGATGAGACAGTTGTAGTTCTCACATTCCTTGGAGGTCTTGGCACACAATCTAAGCTTATGCTAGATGCCTCAGCTGGAGGTAATATCAAAAGAAAGACTGCCGAGGAAGCTTATGAGTTGATAGAGAATATGGCGGCCAATGACAATGAGATGAACAGTGAAAGTGAAGATTCTCTTCAATGTCAAGAGGTTTCACATTTGCAATAACCAGATGTTTTGCTTGAGCAACACAAAATGATCACTCAACAAGTGGAAGAAGTGATACGTAAACTTTCTCTATTGCTAGAGGAAATTCAAAATATTTCAAAAGTTCAAAGGCAGTAACAAATCACACCACCTAAGAAGAACATAAACTCTAAAGAACTGTTTCCGCACGTTATAAATAAGAGTATGTCTTATATCAAAAGCATAGAGGATATGAGAACTAGAATTGAAACGCACATGAAGGAGAAAAGGGGGTGTGAGAGGAAGGTGAGAAATGTGTCAAGGGAAGAATGTAAGACCATTGTTACTAGGAGTGGTAAAGTGTTAGAGGAGAGAAAAATAGAGAGAAAAGAGAAAGAAAAAATGAGTGAAGAAGAAGGAAGTGAACATAAAAAGAAAAGAGAGGAAGAAGAAAGTGTGGGGAGTGAAAAAGAGAGAATTAAGGGAGAAATAAAGAAAGAAGAGGTTGAAAAAGTGAAAAAAGAATGTTTGAAAAACCCCTTCCTTATCCAAAAATTTATTCAAGGAAGGAAAAAGAGAAACAGTTTGAGTGATTTATGGAGATTTTTAAGAAGCTTGAGATCACCATACATTTTTCTGAGGCACTGCAGCAAATGCCTTCATATGAAAAGTTTTTGAAGGAGCTTCTCATGAAGAAAAGAAAGTATATTGAGAATGAGACTATTGAAGTGCAGGGTAATTGCAATGAAACCATATAGAAGATGTTACCTCCCAAACTTCAAGATCCAGGGAGTTTCACAATTCCATGTACCATAGGAGATTTAGAAGTTGGAAGAGCTTTGATTGACTTGGGAGCTAGCATTAATCGAATGTCACTCTCTATGTTCAAAAGGATTGAAGGCTTGGATCTTAAGCCTACGAGAATGACTCTTCAATTGTTAGATAGATCTCTCAAATATCCTTATGGGGTGGTTGAAGACGTGTTAGTAAAGGTGGATAAGTTCTTATTTCCAGTGGATTTTGTCATAATGGAGATGGAGGAGAATGGAGATGCGCCTCTCATTCAAGGGAGACCATTCATGAATACGACTAGATGTTAAACCCCTGGCAAGTGTACCA
Source organism: Vigna reflexopilosa (assembly GCA_027742785.1). Taxonomy (NCBI): domain Eukaryota; kingdom Viridiplantae; phylum Streptophyta; class Magnoliopsida; order Fabales; family Fabaceae; genus Vigna; species Vigna reflexopilosa. The sequence continues at coordinate 15,759,843 of CM050921.1, forward strand.
GATCGTATCAAGTAATAATAATTGGTAATCCCAATATCGTTCTTCCCAAAGGACTCTTAAGGCCTCATCTTTCGTGTAAACTAATCGTTTAAGGCTTGAGTAAAGAAAATAATTTTAATTGTTTAAATGCAAAATAGAAATAAACATGCAAATGCAAGAATTCAATTGACGAGAGAAAATATGAATGAATGAGGTTGTTGGGGTTTACAATTTCATCTTATCCACTCTCATATATCTACTCTTCTTATTTACATTCCTTATTTATCATATTGCCATGCAAACTTTCTTGGTCTACCTTTAACCCAATCCCTTGGTGAAAAGAGCCTATTACTAATTACCGGCTTGCTATCCCTAGCCTCCCCTAGTAACTAATAATGCATAATAAGCGGAAGCAAAATACAATTGATTGTCCTACCCTTATCCCTAGGCGGTATTAACATAATCATGGAATTCTCCCCAGTTCATAACATTATCGTACGTCCCCATATCAATAAAGACAAACAACATCTACCGAATGAGTTAAACTGTAGAAGCATTAAGTACAGGTAAAGAACCCAACAATTGATAAATCAAGCATATGCAAGCATATAAAGTAAACAAGAATTCCAATATATGAGAGTTTCAAAAGATTACATTGTTCCCCAACAACTAAGGGTTTAGTTCACCATAATCATGGTGAAACTAGATGAATTAAATGGAAGAATGGAAAAAGCAAACCCTAGAATTGATAAAGTGGAGCCGAAGCATCCAAGAAATCTCCTCCAAAGGTGTAAAGCTGCTGTGGACTTTGTTCTCTGCCAAAGGAATTGCATTTGGATTCGTACTAGGGCTATATATAAGCCAAAAAGATAACAGAAAAGATCTCAGAATCCAAAATATAAAAACAGACAACCGCCTAGGCGCCTAAATTGGCCGCTAAGCGGTTTGCCTCAACACACGCCACCGCCCAGGTGCCAGAAATGACCGCTGAGCAGTTTGCCTATTGTCGCTCTGGACGCTCAGCGTCACCGCCTGGGCGCCAGACAACAACTTTTCCTTGCATTAGGCCGCTCAGCGGTGGAATTGATCGCTGAGCGGTTCACAGATTCTTCTTTTCTTCCTTTTTCTCCTTCATTCTTGAGTCTATGACCTTCCTACTTCATTGCCATCTTCCATTTTCATCAAAAACCCTGCAAAACAATGCAAAACAAGCATAATATCTCTAAAAACAACTTTTGACTCCCATGTGACACAACTTAAGAGTTTTACTTGATTCTAAGCTCATTTTAAGCTACAAAGGGTGTGTTTTACTATCAAATTTATGCATGAAAATAACGGTTTTGAGACCGTTATCACAACCCCAAACTTAAAACTTTGCTTGTCCTCAAGCAAAACAAAACAAAACTTGGCCTTCCAATTTTTCATCAAGTAGTTCTACACTTTTCAAAACCCTTTTCTTCATGACAAGTTAATTCAGATTTTCAGTGGAATCCTACCAAGATGCAAGCATGCTTTCAATCCAATCTAGTTCACCTGCTTCAATATTTCCCAATAGATGTTTTATTCATGAATGATTAATTCACTAAGCATAGATGTAATCATGGATTTCAACAATTCTTACCAAGCAAGTGTTTCACTCAATCATTCAAGTGTTTTAAGGAATCACTCCACTCTTTATTATTCACATGTCATATAGAACAATATTGCCATTTATCTAAAACAATCAAAATCCTTACATGCAAACACCATCACAAGGACTTTTCCAAGGCTTATAATGAGGCTAGGCTATCAAGAAAATTTGGTTTTTCTACATTGCAAAATCATTGAGTTAAGAGAGCTATTTCATCATTGAAAGGTTCAAGTTTAAACTCTCTCTATCACCAAACTCCTTTAATCCCAACTTCTTCCCTTTTTATCAATGTTGCATTGAGTTCTTTTTTCATGCTTTTAATTTTTATTTTTATTTTTTTTACTCATGCATTTTTCTTTTCAATACTTGAACTCAATGCTGTTCTTTTGCCTTTCAATTTTCCCCATACAACCCCAAACTTGAACCTTTTCATCACATAAAATTATTCTAAACCTACTCAAGATAAATAATTTCAAATCAAGGGTTCTCATCTTGTTTAAGGCCAAGGTTCAAAAAGGGTATAAAATTTTAAACTTGTTCGGTGAAATTTTTGGCTAGATAAGGGCTTCCAAACATGGCCTTGATCATATAACATAAGCATGCAAATCAATCAATTATGAAGACTAAGGCAATATCATTCATGATTCCCTATGAACAATACATATATCATTAAGAACTCTGGAGCTCAAAACCTCACAGCATGCTCTCTCTCACATCATTCATTTATCCTGCTTAGCATCACAATCACAATCATGAACCACAACACATCTATTCATATAATTAGTGAATCACTTAACTGGATATCGACATACATACATTCTCAGTCAACCACATTCAATCATTATCCAATACTTGTCATGCATTTTAATACCACCATCAGAACCATTGTACAAGCCAAGCACAAACACAAAATAAAAGTTCAACCTATTCTACAAATTTAAAGTACAAAAGAAAAATAATACCTGGGTTGCCTCCCAATAGCGCTTGTTTAACGTCACGAGCCTGACCCAAACCTGTTTAACACTCATCAGTAAGTGTGAATCTTGCCAACACCCATCAATAGGTGTATCTTCCTGTATCCTTCAGTAGATGCATAGAATTTAGCATCCCTCAGTAGATGCTACCCAAAAATTGTTCAAAAATACCAATATTTAAAAGTCCAAGTAAAAGAAAATTAATGTACAACAATCACACGGGTGCCTCCCAGTAAGCGCTCTTTTAACGTCATTAGCTTGACCCAGTAGAGTTCAAACACCCATCAGTAGGTGTTGATACTCCCTTTGCTTGATATTCTTTTCTTCTTCTTCTTCCTGCTGAATTTCTTCAAAAAGTTGATAACACCAAGCACCTGTTTCCATGTCTCCATCATAGGAACTTTAATCTCCAATTTCTTGAAGATCTGCATAAAGCACTTGAAGTTCATTTTCTTCCTATGATACTTCTTTGAATGAGGAAGAGGTTTTTCATATGATTTGGCAGGATTTATCAGGAATTGAATGAAGGAAATTGAAGAAGATAAGTGTTGGACTCAAGAGAAGGTGGAAAACTGAAGAAAAGAAGAGTTGCAGCCACCGTCGGGCGGTGGACTCTTTTGAGAATTCTATGGCCAATGCTCAAGCGGCACCGCTGAGGGCTGGATTGACGTGTCGAACCTACCGTCGAGCGGTGAAGCCACCGTCGGGCAGTGTACTTATGGGCCTGGGCCAGTTTTCTATTATTTTTCAGAGTTTATAAATAAATTTGCACGACCCTTAGAGGTTATCTTTTGAAAGAAAGGACGCAGAAACAATCTCTTCACTCCTTGGAGGCGGATTTTGGATGCGGAAGCTCCAACTTATCAAATCTAGGTTTATCGTTTCATTCATTCCATTATTGTCATCTACTTTCACCATGATTATGGTGAACTAAACCTCCATTGTTGTTGGGGAAACGATGTAATCCTATTGAAACTCTCATATATTGAAATTCTTACTTTATTCATATGCCTTCTTTTATCAATTGTTAGAGTTCTTCCTCCATTATATTTGCATGCTTTGTTTAAGACATTATTAAATAGCATAATCTTTAATTCTATCTATATGGACACGTGTGGGTAGGTCTAGACATGAGGGAATTTTCATGGTGGCAAGATTACCTAGACATAGGGATAGGAGGACCAATTGCCTTAAGCTTCTGTGCGAATTATGTAATGCATGATTAATTGCTAGGGAGACTAGACATAGTAAACTAGTAATTAGAAGTAGACTCTATTCACCAAGATATTGGAATTAAGGGAATTTAGAAAGTGGCACTAACATTGATAAAGAAGTAGAATTAAGTAGAATTTGTAAATATATGAGAGTGGATTAGGATGAAATCATAAACCCCAACAACATCATTCATACATATAGTTCAACTGTCAATTGATGAATCTTTGCATGTGCATGTTTAATTTTCGTTTTTGCATTTAAACCGTAATTTTCGTTTTATCAAGTCTTAAAAGATCAAGATGTCACATGAACGTTTAGGCCTAAGAGTCTCTAGGGAAACAATATTCGGACTTACTGTATATTATTACTTGATACAATTCGGTACACTTGCCAGAGTGTTAACACGTGCTACGTTCTTCACTTTGAGGGGTTTCTCAAAGGGTTGAGACAGCGGAAGAAGGGATTCTTGCTGCTGGTCTTGTTATTCTATGCCTATATTTTGATTAGAGGGTTAGAGAGGTGTTTTATATTTTTGACGTGAGGTCTCTATAAAAGCCTTGTTGTAAAAACCTTGATCATTACAGTGCATTTGCTTCCTGTGATTAGAAGGACACTGGATGTAGGCAGGTTGGTCATACTAGTATAAAAAGAAGTGTTTGATTTTTCTAATCCCTATACTTATATTTTTATTCGACTCTGTTCTGTATTCAATCAACTTTATTTCTGCTGCATTTGAATTTTCCTTGTGTTTCAAGAAAGTTTTAAAGGCATCACCTTTTGCGAAAAATATTTTAAAAGAACATTGTTTTTAAGTTTCACCAATTCACCCTCCCTCTTGGTGTGAGAAACTAAGCCATTCTTTTTTAACAATGATGAAACGTGTTGAGATATTTGATAGGGGGAGCACTGGTTTAGCTGAACCTACAATCTCAGAGCTTCTGGTTTTTGATGATGACAAGACATAATTAATAACACATGTGTATTTTGTGTTACATGTTCATTGCTTTCATGATTATGATTTTATGAGAACATGTTTTTGTTGTTTCTGTGATTGATCATTGCAATTCACTATGTTATATATGAAATTTTATCTGTGAATGCATGACAAATGTTTTGCAAAAGAAGAACCACATGCACTTTTGTTGAACTTTAATTGTGTGGCAAAATAGCAGTTTTAAGTCGACTTTATTATGAAGTAAGTCGATTAAAACTCGTGTCTTTGCACAAACTTTTTCAAAGTATCCTGTGAGAATTTTTGAAGAGAAGGTTTTTTAAAACTGCATTGTACTGTTACAAAGTCGACTATGTGCACAAGCCATTCGACTAAGTTTGTTATGTTTTGAAATTTTGTTAATGCTTGACATGTCTAACAGCTATATTTTTAATTGTGTTGACCAAGCATTTAATGAGAATCAACTGCATTAATTTTGTAATCAATTAAGTTGTTTTGACTGCTACTATCTGTTATAATTGTCATAGTATATTCGACTGCATTAGTAGCTAAGTCGACTTAAGAGTGTTAGAATTATGAAAATCTATAAATAGACGCGAATTTGAATTCTGAAATAGTTTTACTCATTCTAACGATTTGCATGATTTCTTTCAGATTATTGATCTCTTACAGAACGCTGAAAAGCTCCAAGAATCAGAAAAAAGATCGTGGTGTTCATCTTTGGTGATTACTTGAAGAGCAAGAATTGTGTGCTTTGACAGTTTGATCAACCTGCACTTGAAGGTGTTACCTTTGTGATTAGGATCTCAATCTTTTCAAGATTGGTGTGTTGCCTTGTTGTGATTACAGGAAGAGGACGTGCTGCGTTCTGGACTTTGAAAGGTTGCTCAAAAGGGTTGAAGACAGTAGGAGAGGAGATTTTTGCTGCTGGTCTTTGTTGTGTTATATGCATATATTTTGATTAAAGGGTTAGAGAGGTGTTTTATATTTTTGACGTGTTGTCGCTATAAAAGCCTTGTTGTAAAAACCTTGATCATTATAGTGCATTGCTTCCTAGGATTGGAAGGACACTAGATGTAGGCAGGTTGGCCGAACCAGTATAAAAATCAGCATTTGATTTCTCTGCTCCCTACACTTTTACATTCAAGTCGACTTTATTTTGTGCTTAGTCAATGTTATTCCACTCCACTTAAAAATATTTTTCCTTGCGTTCCAAGAAAGTTTTCAAAGCCATCAACTTTGCGAAAAAGATTTGAAAGAGACTCTGATTTTGTGTTTCACCAATTCACCCCCCCCCTCTTGGTGTGAGAAACTAAGCCATACTATTTTTAACAAAACGTATGCACCAATGGCCAGACTGGAAGCAACAACTATTCTTCGTGTTGTAGCTTCTGTGATGAAATTTAAACTATACCAAATGGATGTTAAGAGTGCTTTCTTAAATGGCTATATTAAGGAAGAAGTCTATGTGGAACAACCACAAGGTTTCTAAGACTTTGAACATCCAGAGTATGTTTTCAAACTCAAAAAGGCTTTGTATGGGTTGAAACAAGCTCCAAGATCATGGTATGAACGATTAAGTGAGTTTCTGGAAAAGAAAGGATTCTCTAGGGATAAAGTTGATTAAACTCTTTTTATTAAGAACTCAAATAAAGATAAAAATTTTCAAAGAGAAAGTATTTCAAAACTATGATTTACACTGTTACATAGTCGATTATATGTGTGTTGCATTCGACTAAGTCTGTTACTATTTTGAAATTCTATTAATGCTTGATATAACTGCCTAATGGTCATATTCTTAAATTTGTTGACCAAGCATTAAATGTTACTCTACTGTATTAATTTCGAATTCAATTAATTGTTTTAACTGTTGCTAACTGCTATAACTGATTTGTTATAATATATTGCATTAGTAGCATAGTCGACTAAAATGCGTCAGAGTTGTGTTATTCTATAGATTGACGTGAATTTGATTTCTGTAAGAACTTTTGTGAATCTAACAATTTTTGTGATATCTTTTCTCAGAAAGGTGCTATCTTACAGAAAGAGGAAAATGCTCCAAGAATCAAGAAGTGACCATGGTGATCATCTCCTTGAAATTTCTTGAAGAACAAGGTTGTTGTGTATTCAAAGTCTGATCTATTGATAACGGTTCAAAAACTGTTATTTTCATACTTAAATTTGACATTAAACGCACCCTTTATGACTTAGAATTAGTTTGAAATTATGCAATTTGCTTAAGTTAGAGAATAAGAGAGTCAAAGTTGGTTTTCTTGGTTTCATGCTTGGTTTTCCCATGATTTGGCAGGATTTATCAAGAATGAAGGGAATTAAGGAAGAGAAGAGTTGGACTTAAGAGAAGGTGGAAAAGTGAAGAAAAGAAGAGTCGCAGCCACCGCTCAGTGCTATCCCAGCCCTGAGCGCCAGCCACGTAGAAGGATTCTCTGCCAGACGCTCAAGCGCCAGCGCTGAGGGGTGAATTTGAGTGTCGACTTTACCGTCGGGCGGTGCAGCCACCGCTGGGCAGTGGACTCTTCAGAGAACTCTCTGTCAAACGCTCAAGCGTCAATGCTGAGGGCTGATCTTAAGTAACGAACCTACCGCTAGGCGGTGGACTATTGGGCCTGGGCCAAAATTATGTTATTTTTTTGTGCTATATATAGACCCAGACGAACCAGAAGGGATATATTTTGACAAAAAGGACGCAGAAACACACCTCTCACCCCTTGGAGGCGGATTTTGGATGCGGGAGTTCCAACTTACAAGTCTAGGGTTTTATCTTTTCATTCTTTTCATCTAGATTCACCATGTTTATGGTGAACTAAACACAATTGTTGTTGGGGAAAATGATGTAATCCTTTGATACTCTCATATATTGAATTTTTGCTTCATTCATATGCTTGATTTCATTAATTGTTAGAGTTTTTCTTCTATTATAATTGCATGCTTTGTTTAGGACATTATTCAATAGCATAATCTTTGATTATATCTTTATGGACACATAGAGATAGATCTAGACATGGGAAAATTCTCTTGGGAGCAATATTACCTAGACATAGGGATAGGAGGACCAATTGCCTTAAGCTTCTGTGCGAATTAATGTAATGCATGATCAATTGCTAGGGAGACTAGACAGAGTAAACTAGTAATTAGGATAGGCTTTTTTCACCAAGACATAGTGATTAGGGTAAATTAGAAAGTGACATTAACATTAATGAAAGACTAGAATTCATGAGATATATGAGAGTGGATTAGGAGGAATCGGAAAACCCCAACAACACCATTCATTCATACCATTCAACTGCGTTTATACTTTGGTCAATTGATCAACCTTGCATGCATTGTTAATTTTCGTTTTTGCATATAAACCCTAAATTTTCGTTATTCAAATCTTATTAAAATCAAGAAATCACATGAAAGTTTAGGCCTATGATTCGCTAGGGAAAGGATACTCGGTCTTACCGTTTATATATTACTTGATACGACTTGGTACACTTGTCAGAGTCTTAACATCTATCTACACATTTGGGTGTTTACTACAAGATCAGGTTCAACAATCTGCTGAAGATTGGGTTGTGTTCCTTGTTCTGACTATAGGAAGAAGAGCGTGCGGCGTTCTTGACTTTGAGAGTAATCTTTCTGCTGGTCTTGTTATTGTAATGCCTATATTTTGATTAGAGGGCTAGAGAGGTGTTTTATATTTTTGATGTGAGGTCTCTATAAAAGCCTTGTTGTAAAAATCTTGATCATTATAGTGCATTTGTTTCCCGTGGTTGGAAGGACACTAGATGTAGGCACGTTGGCCGAACCAGTATAAAAAGCAGTGTTTGAATTTTCTAATCCCTACTCTTTTACGTTTAATCGACTTTACTCTGTACTTATTCGACTTAGTTTCGCTGCATTAGAAAGTCTTTTTCCTTGCGTTTCAAGAAAGCTTTAAAGGCATCACCTTTTGAGAAAAATATTTTAAAAGACTTTGTTTTTACGTTTAACCATTTAACCCCCCCCCCCCCTTTTGGTGTGAGAAATTAAGTCATTCTATTTTAACACTTACTTTAATGCATATAAGAATTCATCTTCTTCATTAAATTGTTAATGTCACTTTCTAAATTACTTAGAACCCGACATCTCGACGTAAAAAGCCTATCCTCAATTATTAGACCACAATGTCTTGCATCCCTAATAATTAATTCTGCATTATGAACAGAAGCTTAAGACAACCAAACATGTTATCCCTATATCTAGGCAATAGTCCCCTTGGGAGAAATTCTCCAGATCCTGGTTTCTAGGTATTTCCCAATAACAAAGAAAGCCAAATATAATAAACATTGAGCAAAGGAGAAAATCCCTAACAATTAATTAAAGAAGCATATAATAATTTAGAACAAATTCAAATACATGAGAGTTTAGAGGTTACATCTTCCCCAACAACAAATGAGATTAGTTCTCCATCGTCATGAAGAACCTAGGTGTACAATGGAATGGAAGAATGAGATAAAAACCCTAGAAAGAGAATATGAGAGCTCCCACATCCCCAATCTGCCTCCAAAGGGGTGAAAAGTGTGTTTCTGTGCTCAAGCCATCAAGAGATATAAACCCTAGGGCGACAAGTCCTTAAAAAGATCAAAAATAAAGTCCAAGCCCACGTTGTTGGCGCTCCGTGCCCCCACTTAGGGCAACTGGGTGCTGGTGCGAGAGGAGTGGCGCTCAGGGCCCATCAGAGGACGCCTAGGCGTGGTGCGGCACTTGACGGCTGGCGCTCAGTGCCCTGGAAAGTGCATCCAAGCGTTGATGCGAGGGTCCAACGCTAAGGGTCTAAAAAAGGGGCAGTCAGGTGTCCATGCGATCTTCTGGCGCTGAGGACCCTAGAAAAGGGCAATCAAGTGTCCTACGACTTCTGTAGCCTTCTCTTCTGGTGCTTTTCTCTGTCCTTTCAGGGTTCCAACTCCTTGGTACTTTAACTCTTCTTCCAAATCATTCCAATTTCCTACAAAATCAAGGGAATTTAGTGATAAAATCATAAGGTATAACCTCAACTCTCTTTATTCACAAAATAGAGTCAAAACAAGAGATTAAGCAAGTTTCTAATTCAAAAAGTGTTCATTTAGTATCAAAATTTAGTCACAGATAATGGAGTGGAACTTGAAAGAAAGTAAAAAGGCACATTATGATGTTAAAGTTAAAAATGTTATTTCATCTAACTTTTGATGAGTTTTTCAGGATATCTACATGTAAAAGTGCAAAAGAGATGTGGGATATCCTTGAAGTTACACATGATGGGGCTGATGAAGTGAAGAGGGCAAGGAAGAACTCTGTTATCCAAGAATATGAGATGTTCCAGATGAAACCTGGAGAAAACATCTATGATGTCCATAAGAGGTTCACGAATGCAATCTGTTTTTTCACTGTTATATACATCATTGCATATTCATACTTACTTTGTATCTCATATGCCCTCACAACTGCTGTATCATCGGAATAACAGTCAGCAATGTTGAGAAAGTTGTGTTTTGCAGGCATTGTTTTTTATATTGACAAGTTGAAATGATCATAACTGTGCAAAATTATCATAAGCAGAATACTAAACCGATTACTTTAACTATGTAATCAATTAACACCTGTTCAGCATGAATTCAATTGGATTCTGATTGAAATCGATTAACTATCTATATACATGGTTCTATACTCACTTTGTACTCACTCATGTCTACTAACATGCTATAACCTTTCTTCATTCATTTAATTGATTAAAATTGATGCATATTGTTCAAAACTAATTTGATAATCATTACATGGCATCATGTTGAAAAATCGCATTTATTGTTGCAAAATCATTTGTACTAAAACATTCATTTTTCTATTAAACAATTTCAAGCATTCATAATACTCCTAACTACATATCTGTTGTACAACAAAATTGAGTATTTTGAATACTGCACATTTCTGTATAATGACATCAAGCACTATTTTCGCTCTGATACATGTTAATAAATCTATTGAGGAACCTGGGAGACAACTTCTTTGGTAGAACAACTCTCCCAACTCCAGTCGTTCGGTTAAGCTTGAGGAACACATGTTCTCCTTCAGCGAACTCTAACGACCTTCTTCTTTTATCGGCATACGACTTCTGTCGGCTTTGAGTTGCTTTGAGTCTTTCTTGGATCTGCCTCACTTTCTCGGTCATCTGTTGGATGATTTCTGGTCCGGTAAGAATCGCTTCTCCGTCTTGGAACCAACACAAGGGCGTTCTGCATCTTCTCCCATAAAGAGCTTCAAAAGGAGCCATACCAATGCTGCACTGGAAACTATTGTTGTAGGTGAATTTGGCTAAAGGTAACACTTCATCCCAAACTCCTAAGTGGTCCAGGACACTTGTCCTTAATAAGTCTTCCAAAGTTTGGATGGTTCTCTCGGATTGGCCGTCCATCTGAGGTTGATAGGCTGAGCTCATTTGCAATTTGCTTCCCATCTCCTGTTGCAATGCTTGCCAGAACCGAGAGGTGAACCTGGGTCTCGGTCTGAGATGATGCTGGACGACACTCCATGTAACCGAACGATCTCCCTAACGAATAGCTGTGCCAACTTTGACATGGACATCTTCAAGTTGATAGCGAGGAAATGAGCGCTCTTTGTCAACCGATCGATTATGACCCATATAACATCATGGTTCCTGACCGTTCGGGGCAAGTGGGTCACGAAATCCATGGCTATGCTGTCCCACTTCCATTCGGGAATCTCCAACTGTTGTAGCTGACCGCTCGATTTTTGATGTTCTGCCTTAACTTTTTGGCAGGTCAAACATGAGGATACAAACCGAGGGACGTCGTTCTTCATTCCTGGCCACCAAAATGATTGTTTGAGGTCTTGGTACATTTTAGTCATACCGGGATGTATGCTAAAACGACTTTGATGTGCTTCCTCAAGAATCAATCTCTTCAATTCTCCACTAAAGGGAACGCACGTCCTACCTCTATACCTTAGGAGACCATCCGTCCCTGTATTGAAATTCTTCTCTTGCTCGAAACTGATCGGTCCTCTCATCTTTTGCAATTGCTCATCAGCTGCTTGTTCCCTCTTGATACGATCAAATAAACTACTTGAAAACCACATACCGCAGCACTTGATACCATTCGGTTCCAGCTCCCACTGTAACTTTAAGTCCCTAAAGCTCTCAACCAAGTTTAGCTCTTGGACCATCATACTTGAGATGTGGACGGTCTTCCTACTTAGGGCATCAGCAACAGCATTGGCTTTTCTAGGATGGTATTGGAGTTCAAAATCATAGTCCTTCAAGAACTCCATCCACCTTCTCTGCCTCATGTTCAACTCTTTCTGATCAAACAAATACTTGAGCCTCTTATAGTCGCTGAACACCTGAAACCGAGCACCATAAAGGTAATGCCTCCAAATCTTTAGGGCAAACACCACTACCGCCAACTCTAGATCATGTGTTGGGTAATTCTTCTCGTGCACCTTCAGTTGCCGAGAGGCGTATGCCACTACCTTCCCTTCCTGCATCAAGACACAACCTAGTCCTTGATAGGAAGCATCACAAAAGACTTCGAACGGTCGACTAACGTCTGGAATCACTAGCACTGGGGCGCTGGTTAGCTTTTGCTTTAATTCCTGGAAGCTCAACTCACACCGATCGGTCTAGACGAACGGTTGGTCCTTTCTGGTCAGTTGGGTCAGCGGTGCTACTATCTTAGAGAATCCTTCAATGAACCGCCTATAGTAGCCGGCCAAACCAACAAAACTCCTTACGTCCGTGACCGAGCGGGGTGTATCCCACTGTAAAACCGCTTGGACCTTGCCAGGATCCACAACAATTCCTCCTGCCGAGATCACATGACCCAGAAATTTTACTTCCTCCTTCCAGAATTCGCACTTGGATAGTTTGGCATACAATTGCTTCTCTCTCAGTACACCGAGTACTATCCTCAAGTGCTCTTCATGTTCTTCTCGACTCTTGGAGTAAACAAGGATATCATCAATGAAGACGACCACGAACTTGTCTAGGAAGGGTCTAAAAATCCGGTTCATGTAATCCATGAAAATGGCTGGAGCATTAGTAACACCGAACGACATTACTACATACTCGTAATGACCATACCGAGACCGAAAGGCGGTCTTCTGGACGTCTCCTTCCTTGACCAAAATTTGATGATATCCTGACCTTAAGTTTATCTTGGAGAATATCATCGCCCCATAAAGTTGATCCAACAAGTCGTCTATCCTCGGCAACGGGTATTTATTCTTGATGGTCAGTTTGTTCAGTTACCTATAGTCAATGCAGAGCCGAGAACTTTCGTCCTTCTTCTTGACCAACAAAATAGGAGCTCCCCAAGGCGATGCACTTGGCCGGATGAACTTCTTCTCCAATAGGTCTTCAATCTACTTCTTGAGCTCGGCCAATTTAGCTGGCGCCATTCGGTAAGGAGCTATGGATATCGGTCCTGCTCCTGATATTAAATCAATAGAGAATTCAATCTCTCTTGGGGGAGGAAGACCAGACACTTCATCTGGAAAAACGTCCAGGAAGTCTTCAATGACCGAACAGTTTTCTATCGAGCGGCTTCCTTCACTCACGTCCATGTGCGTCAGTATTAAGAAACACATGGCACCTTCAAGAAGATCCCCTCGGATTTGCCCGAGCGACAAGGTTAACTTCTCTTCTTCTCTTGGGAAAATCAGCTTCTTCTTTCCACAATTAATAAGAATGTGATTGGTGGTCAACCAATCCATCCCTAAAATTATTTCCAAGCCTTGAAGACGCAAGCAGATGAGGTTTACCTTAAATTTGTACCCTTCTACCTCAATAGGACATCTAATACAAACAGTAGACGCCCTAACCTCACCAGCTGCCGGGGTTGACACCACCAAATCCAACTGCATCTCACTCTCGGCTAAACCCAACTTTTCAACACATGCCTTCAAAATGAAGGAATGTGTTGCCCCTGAGTCATACAGCACACAACAAGGAACCCCAAACAACAAGCAAGTACTGACGATAAGGTTACCTGAACTTGCTGCCTCCACTCCAGTCAACGCATATACTCGGCCCACAGCTTGGGCCCTTCCACCAGTCCTTTGAGGGGCTCGTCCACCAACCTGAGGTCTCATGACCGCTCGACCTCCCATGTTGCACTCGGCATCAGAGTGTCCGTTTCGTCCACATCGAGTGCAATACCTAGATCTTCCCAATTGCGGATAAGAAGACCGGTAATGTGGTCCTCCACAATTGTAACAGGTGAACGATCCCTACTGTCTTGATCGATCGGCTGATACCGATCCTTGGGAGGAAGAACCTGATTCGGACGACAAAGGCCGAGAATAAGGCATTCTTCTCATAACTTGCCGACTCCGAGATGGAATTGGTCCTCTTTCGATCGGTTGCTGCTGCTTCTTCAGCCGTTCGGCTTCCAACATGTTTCTTCCCAACACTTTGGCCCGCTCAACCAATGCTGGAAAAGACTTGATGCACAGGCTGGAAATCATCACCTTCAAGTCGGGCTTCAACCCATTCTCGTATTTCCTACATTGCCATTCTTCGTTGATTCCCATAGTGTAGAATCGAACGAGGTGCTTGAACCGGTCGGTGTATTGCGATACGGTCATTCCTCCTTGTACCAGCTGGAGGAACTCCACTTCTTTGGCAAACCGGACGCTATCCGGGAAATACTCTCCATAAAACTTGTTTTTTGAACACTTCCCACATGATAGGAACGTGTTCGTCTTCTAAGATCATCCTCATCGCACCCCACCAATGATTGGCCTCACTGGTCAACTGGTACTCGGTGTAGGCCAATTTGTTCTCGTTCGGACACCTCTTTGCGTTGTAAATCCTCTCCATGTCCTTTAGCCAACGATCGGCCTCGTCAGCACTACACTTTCCGTCGAACTTGGCCGGACGATGCTGTAGGAAATTCTCCAAGCTCCACTCGGCCTAGTTGTTTAGCGTGCAACCGAACGGTCCGAAAGATTGCGTCCCCGTCCTCACCATTTCCATCATCTGCCGCTGGGTGTTCTCGGCTGATGCCCGAGCGGCTTCTAAGCTTTGCAGAGGGATCGTGTTCTGCTGCGTTAGATATGCGTTCTGCTGTTGGAGGGCGGCTATGACTTGCTCCAACATGTTGTTGTTGTTGGTCGTAGAATCCCGATCGGCAGGTTGAGGAGGAGGTCTTGGAGCCATCTTCTGTTTTCAACAAGAAGAAAGGTCCATGAGTTTGCAACAAGAGATTAGAAAATTTAACCGATCACGTGAGTACACAGCACAAGCAAGGCATACTCATAACCTACAGGCATTCTAAGGAATAAAACTGCTCTGATACCATTAATGTAACATCCCAATAAATATATAACCATAGCCATAATTTATTTAAGGAGTTAACATGAATAATTATAAAGAACAGTGGAGAAAGGGGCCAAAAATAAAGAGAAAAGAACGAGAGATAACATAAAAGAAATGAGTTGTACACAGCATAGGAGTTGATACAATTTACAGAATTTGACCGAACGGTCTTGGTATACTTCAAGACCGCACGATATTAGAAAAGGGTATCTATACTAAGCGGAAGTAAAAACTACTCTAAGGACCGGACGATCCTGCACAGTTCTCCGGCATTGCCTCTATGGGTAGCTCGGCCTGCAGAGCATCCTCCAAGGTGTCTTCGAGATCACCCTCTGCTCACACCCCAAAGGATGATCATTGCAATGAAGAAAACAACCGAACGGTTAAGACCGAACGACACATGGATAAAACAGGAAAATAAAGGTAAGCTTATGTAAATTTAATTAATCATTTTCAATATAGTTTTAAAACGTACATATAATTCACGCACATCAATATTCCAATCCATAAATCACAAGTCAATACATCCATATAGAAACCGAACGGTAACATCATAATAATCAAATTCCTCAAGACACTGTCCGGACAGTATGAACCATGTAGCTCGCCGCTCTTTGCACCCGGGTGAACCTGGCTGGGGTAGACTCAACAGACCGCCACCCGAGGGTAGTCCAATGGAACCACCTCGGTATAGAAATACCCTGAGGCTAAAGGACCTCTTGCCATTCCCACGCATGAATTACCCTTCTCTACCTGAGAAGGCGTACTCACGGAATATCAGGATAGAGCAGAACCTGAGTCTAACCATAGTCATACTTTACCAAATAAATTTCCAATTCATGAGATATTCCTCCCTGGAATACTCTTAAAACCACAAGGAATCAAATTACCGAGCAAGGATAAGAGAACCAAGCATCAAAGAAAACTCGAAAGTGTCCGAACGGTCGAATGAAGAAGAATACCGAACGTTTTATAATTTGAGCCGAATGCTTTAGACTAACAAAAGTTCTCTTCAAGAAAGTGGGTGTCAGTATCAGACCGAACACTCCGTGGTTAAGTTAAGTGTCAGTGTAAGACCGAGCACTCTTTAAAAATAAGAAATATTAATTTTTAAAACCGAGTACTTTCAAGAAGTATTATCAACGTGTAAGGCCGAACGCTCAATGTATGACTAAACGTACTTCCAACAAATAATAAGAATGTGAAACCGAATGCTTCATAAGTTAAGTGTTAGTCTAAGACCGAACACTTTATTAGCCAAAGGCTAGTATATGACCGAGCACTTCTCAAGGCCGGGTACTCTTCAAGACTGAGCACTTTTCCAGGGCCGAGTACTCTTCAAGACCGAGCACTTTTCCAGGGCCGAGTACTCTTCAAGACTGAGCACCTCTAACGACCGAGTACTTAGTTATAACTATAGCGTGTAAAACCGAACGCTTTATTCAAAGAAATGGATTTTCATATATATAAAACCGAGTACTTAGTCTACGACCAAGTACCTTGAGTTATTGATCATTCGGTATGAGACCGAACGTTCTAAAATAGGGGAAACCGAACGGTCCCAATGACCCTTCGATTATAGATTCAGTATTTCTACTAAGTTACAAAACTTTATAAACTAATTTCATACCAAAGATCAAACATACAAATTCTCAACAGCAAGAACATACATTCAACAAAAACATGTACTCATAAAATCATTCATACAAAATACTCATAATTAAATTTATAAGCTTCCGTTACCTTATAATCCTAGCTAGCTTCTAAGCCTTCAAAAATCCCAAGTTGTCCAAACGAAAATCTGATCGGTGCAAACTGTAGAGCTTGACACCGGGAACGATTAATCTGGAAGGAGGTTGATGATCGAAGGAGAAGAAGTGGTTAGAAATCTAGGGAGAAGTTTGGAAGTTCTAGAGAGAAGGAGGAGAAAATGGTGTTTCTGGAGGTTGAAGACGAAGAGGTTGCATGCAGAAAGTGGTACCATTTTCGAGTTTCAACTTTAAATACCGTCTCCACTAAAATCGTTCGGTCCATTCTCTGCCTGCCACTTGTCTTCCATTTTCTAGAAACTCACCTTCTCCCTGCCGCCACACGGTTCATGATGGCGGGGAATTAAATGCGACTGCCACATTGTCTCCCACTAACATGGGAGAACTCCAAAAACGTGACACCTGTTTCCCACTAAAGAGGGAAATTAATGGGGTGTGACAAAACACACAATCAGAATCAGAGATATATTGCAGATAATCAGAAAAAAAATAATCAATCAACACTATAACCAAATTCCAATAATGGAATTTATAACCCTGTTATGATCCAGTCGATTGAATTAGTAATCTAGTCGATTTCATTCCTTCTCTGTGAGTTGTATTTCCATTAGTGAGTTTCAAGCAATGTTTTTCCTGCAAAACCTTTCAAAGATCTCTTGCAGATCGAGCAATTTAGTTATGCTAGAAAATTAATCCATAAGATGTTAATATGCAGAAAAATGTAACAGTTTAAACATGCATAGTCAATTTCATTCAGCATACAGTCGAATCAATACTTATTTTATACTACTATCGTTTAAAATTCCCAGTTCATTTCAAATAGTGAAAAATATCTCCCTATTGAGTGGTTTAGTAAAAATGTCAACCCATTGATGTAAGGTATCAACATATTCAATCTTGATTTCACCCTTGAGGATGTGATCTCGAATGAAATGATGCCTTATCTCAATATGCTTAGTTTTTTACCGTAAAACGGGATTTTTTGTCAAATTTATGGCACTGGTACTATCACATTTTAGAGGAATATTTTCTAACTTAATACCATAATCTTCTAATTGACTCTTAATCCAAAGAGACTAAGCACAACAGCTTCCTGCTGCTATGTACTCGGCTTCTGTGGTAGATAAAGCCACACATGCCTGTTTCTTTGAATGCCAAGAAATCAATGCAGATCCAAGTAGATGACATGTACCACTGGTGCTCTTTCTGTCTAGTTTACAACCTCCAAAATCTGAATCAATGTAACCTTCCAAACCGCTGAGCGGCCAACTTTGGCGCCTGTGCGGTTGTGTGTTTTTATATTTTGGATTCTGAGATCTTTCTGTTATCTTTTTGGCTTATATATAGCCCTAGTGCGAATCCAAATGTAATTCTTTTTGCAGAAAGAAACGTTCAGAGCTGTTCCACACACCTTGGAGGAGATTTCTTGGATGCTTAGGCTCCACTTTATCAAACCTAGTGTTTGCTTTTCCATTCTTCCATTATATTTTATCTAGTTTCACCATGATTACGGTGAACTAAACCCTTTGTTGTTGGGGAACAATGTAATCTTTTGAAACTCTCATATATCCAAATTCTGATTTAGTTTATATGTTTTCATATGCTTGATTTATCAATTGTTGGGTTCCTTACCTGTATTTAATGCTTTTATCGTTTAACTCATTCGGTAAATGTTGTTTGTCTTTATTGATACGGGGACCTACAGTAATGTCATGAATTGGGGGGAATTCCTTGATTATGCTAATACTGCCTAGGGATAGGGGTAGGACGGTCAATTGTATTTTGCTTCCGTTTATCATGCATTATTAATTACTAGGGAAGGCTAGGGATAGCAAGCCGGTAATTAGTAATAGGCTCTTGTCACCAAGGGATTGGGTTAAGGGTAGACCAAGAAAGTTTGCATGGCAATATGATAAATAAGCAAATTAAATAAGAAGAGTAGATATGTGAGGGTGGATAAGATGAAATTCTAAACCCCAACAACTCCATTCATCCATATTTTCTTTTAGCCAATTAAATCACTGCATTTGCATGTTTACGTTTGATTTGAATTTAACCATTCAAATTAATTTCTTTTCTCAAGTCTCAAGCGATTAGTTTACACGAAAGATTAGGCCTTAAGAGTCCTTTGGGAAGAACGATATTGGGTTTACCAATTATATTACTTGATACGATCTCGTACACTTGCCAGTGTGTTAAGAAGTGTTTGGCGCCGTTGCTGGGGACACTTGCTTTAACTTTTTCTAGTAGTGTAAATTGATTAACTTTGACTTGATTGTAGATATTTGTATATATTTTATAGTTTTTTATATAAAAGTGCTACTAGGGTTTGTGTTTCTTGTGCATGCAACAGGAGACTAGACATACTAGAAGCAAGAAAAATACCCAACCTCTTCTTGAAGGCTTAAGCGAGACAAGGGGAAGAAGGAGAGACAGACGCCCATCTAGGGATTTATTTCCTTCTCCTAGCAGATTATTATCACCTTCACCAGATAGAAGAACAGAAGAGATGGCAGGACAACCTCCTCCAAGACGCACATTCGCAGATCAATCTAATGTTGTTGGTCCTTTCCACTTCAACAGCATAGCCATGCCTACGAATCAAACGACCAACATGGTGATGAATCCAGCGCTTATACACCTAGTACAAGGCAACCAGTTTCACGGCTTGTCAAATGACAATCCATATGATCATTTGACAACGTTTAGTGAAATCTGCAATACTATGAAGATGGCAAGTGTATCAGATGAACGAGTAAAGCTTAGCTTGTTCCCATTTTCATTGGCGGGCAATGCTAAGGCGTGGCTTAATTCTTTTCCTAAAGGAACATTCACCACAGGGGAGACTGTGGCTACAAAGTTTGTCACTAAATATTTTCCACAGTCCAAAATTACTCAAGGAAAGTTGGAGATCTCATCATTCAAGCAGGGCATGGAAGAGACTCTAGGTCAAGCATTGGAAAGATTCAAGGGCTTGTTGAGAAAAACGCCAACCCATGGTTTTAACAAGACCACCTTGGTTCTTGCATACCTTGGAGGTTTGAACACTCAGGCGAAAATGATGCTAGATGCCTCAGCTGGAGGCAATGTTAAACAGAAGACTGAAGATGAAGCCTATGATTTGATAGAAAGTATGGCTGCTAATGAGCAAGAAAATTACAGTGAAAGGGCGTACCTACACAAAAGAGAGGAGTTTTGCACTTGCCTGAAGATGAGGCCATGATAGCCCAGAACCATCTTCTGACTCAAAAGCTAGATAATTTGACAAAGATTCTCTCACAACTTCCTAAGGAGATTCGTAATATCTCCCAAACACAACAGTTGTGTGATTTTTGTGGCGGTGACCATATCAATGGTCAATGTGCTTTACCTAAGGAGATGCAACAAGAAGCTAATTTCATGGGAAATCAGTTCCAGAATACTTACCAAGGTAATTCCAAACAAGGTTGGAAGAATCATCCGAGTATTAGGCACCGAATATCCTATCAGGGCAAACAGGAGGCTTCAGACAGCAACAACCTTCACCTCTGTGGCAGCAGGTTACCCCTTTGACAGAGGTTGTCAGAGACCTGAATGATAGATTTGATAAATTTTTGAAGGTTTATAAGTCCAATCAGGCAAGCAATCAAGCCAGCTTCAGATCTTTGGAGATGCAAATTGGACAGTTGTCAAAAAGGGTAGAAACCATTGAGAAGCACCAATTTAGGGCTAATACTGATGTTAACCCTAAAGAGGAATGTAAAGCTGTTGTTACAAGAAGTAAACGAAAAGTTGAAAGGGAATTTGTGGAGATTGGAAGTAGTGATGAAGAAGAGGTGAAAGGAGAAGTCATTGAAATAAGCAGCAGTGAAGGTGAGGAAGAAGAGGAAGAAAAATTCAGTCACAAGAGGCAACTTACAGAAAATCAAGTGACTGTTGTGCCTTCTGTAATCCAACAAATTCTTGCAAGGATGAAATATTATCTTGGAGATATGATAGATTTGGATGCAGATGAAGATGAGCAAGAATTTGAACTTCAACCTCTAAAAACGAATTATCAGCTTAAGGTAAGAGATCCAGGTTGTTTGACACTTTCATGTGTTGTAAATGATTTTGATGTAGGAGGAGCCATGATAGACTCTGGATCTAGCATTAATATGATGCCCGAACGTTTCCTGAGAAAGATTGGAGGGCTAACATTAAAACCGTCTAATCTTACTGTGACGGTGGCAGATGGTTCCATTAAAAAGCCACTTGGTATGGTGGAAGATGTGGTTGTGCATGTGGAACAGCTGGAGTTTTTGGCTGACTTTATAGTCAGGGGCATGGAAGACGAAGAGAGGATTCCAATGATTCTTGGAAGACCTTTCATGGCTACTTCAAAGATGTTCATTAGTGTCTATGATGGAAGAATTATAATAAGAGATAAAAAGAATGTGCTCTTGCATACTGGTTTTGAAGGAAACAATGTTAGAATAGAGAAAAGATCCAGATTCAGAAAGTCAAGAAGAGAAGCTGCATCAGTTGAAAGCACAACAGGTACCAATTATAACAGTTGTAATGTTTTGCAGGTACCTAAAAATGAGGAGGTTGATAAAGGAGGAACAATCCACTCAGAAGATATACACTTCCACGAGGCTCACAGGTAAGATTTAAGAAAAGGAAGTGGATTGTCAACAGTATTAAAGAAGATGGCAAGGTGGAGATCAGAAAACCATATACTAAAGCCATCAGAAGAGTGGATAGAAGGCAATTGATGAGTTGGGAGGATGAAGATCCCAACCGGGATGGAAAGATTTGAAGATATTTAATTTTATCCCATTTGTTGTAGAACAATTTTTAGAATAGGTTTAATTGATTTTGGTTATGTAACTTAATGGATTTTTTTTTTAAAACTCTTTTGGGGTAGCATCTACTGAGGGATGCTAAAATTTTTATGTATCCACTGAAGGATACAGGAAGTCACACTTACTGAAGGGTGTTGGGAGGATAAGCACTTACTGATGAGTGCTAGGCAGGTTTGGCTCAGACTCGTGACGTTAAACAAGCGCTACCTGGGAGGCAACCCAGTTGATTATGTTTGTTTTAAACTCTGTGTTAAGTGCATTGCATAATTGAATGCTGCTATTTTAGGGGAATACAAGGATTATGAAGAACTTGAGAGATTGATGTGTATCCCTGGGAGACATTTTCAGAGAAACCCTAATGGAGCACCAATCAACATACTTAGGGTAGATTTGGCTCCCCTAGACAAGTATTGGATGGCATTTACTCATGCCAACATACAACCATGCTCCCATGTCTCCGATATCACGATGAATCGGATTCTTGTTATCTACTGCATGTTGAGGCAGATGGATGTTAATGTCGGAAAGATTATCGCCGACGAGATTCAGAGTTGTGCTACCACTGTGAGTAGCAGGACACCACTGGGACATCCATCCCTGATTACATACTTGTGCCAGGCGGGAGTGGACACTACAGTTCCACCCTATGAGAGGCTGAGGAGGGCTATTGATGCCTTCTATTATCGTCAGTACTGTAGAGAGGAGGAGCCAACCGAAGCAGTTCCTAGGAGACATCCTAGGAGAGCACCAACACAGCAGGAGGATGTACCTGCAGATGAGGGACAACATGCTGAGCCTTTCCAGATGAGGGACATGTATATGTCGATGATGGAGTCGAGGATAGAGTCTCTCCACAGAGGGCAGGTGGCCACTGCCGAGATGATTATAGGACTATATGATCAGCCACTAGTGCACAGGTGGACTATGGATGAGTTCCATAATACGATGACTTGGCCTCAGGAGCAGGTACATGGTAGTTGGTTTGAAGCAGCTGGAGCACCAGGTAGAGATGATGATGATGATGATGAAAACTTTGAGGACGCACAGGATGAGGAGGAATATTACTCAGATGAGGACTTGAGTTGAGGGTATCTACTGATGGATGCAAACACTTGGACAATGATTTTTCTTTTTCTTTTGTACTTTGGATCTGTAGAATAGGTTGGATTTTAATTTCTGTGTCTATGCTTGACTTGTACACTGATTCTGATGATGGTTTGATAATTATATTGCATGACAAGTATTTGATAATGATTGAATGTGGTTGATGATTAAGAATTTGTGTGTGCTGATATCCAGATGAATGGTTCACTAACTATATGAACAGATGTATTGTGGTTTATGGTTGTGATTGTGATGCTAAGCAAGATTCATGAATGATGTGTGAGAAAGCATGTTGTGTGAGGTATTGAGCTCCAGAATCTTTATTTATGTATGTACTATTCATAGGGAATCATGAATGATATTGCCTTAGTCTTGATAATTGATTGATTTGCATGTTTATGTTGTATGATCAAGGCCATGTTTGGAAGCCCTTATTTAGCCAAATTTTCGCCCAAAAAGTTTAAAATTGTATACCCCTTTTGAACCTTGGCCTTAAACAGGATGAAAACCCTTGATTTGAAATTATTTATCTTGAGTTGAGTTGAGAATAATCATATGTGATGAAAAGGTTCAAGTTTGGGGTTGTATGGGGAAAATTGAAAGGCAAAAGAAAAGCATTGAGCCAAGTATTGAAAAAAAAAAGGAAAGATGAGCTCAATGTAAAATTAATGAAAAAGGGAAGAAGTTGGGAATGAGTGAAATTGGTGACACAGAGAGAGTTTAAACTTGAACCTTTTCAATGATGAAATAGTTCGCTTAACTGAAGGATTTTGTGATCCAGAAAAACCAATTTTTCTTGATAGCCCAGCCTCATTACAAGCCTTGGAAAAGCCCTTGTGATGGCATTTGCATGAAAGGATTTTGGTTGTTTTAGATGAATGGCAATATTGTTCTATGTGACATGTGAATAGTAGAGAGTGGAGTGATTCCTGAAACACTTGAGTGATTGAGTGAAACACTTGCTTGGTGAGAATTGTTGAAATCCATGTGTACATCTATGTTTAGGGGATTGATCAATCATGAATAAAACATCTGTTGGGAAATACTTAAGTATGTGAACTAGATTGCATTGAAAGCATGCATTCATTTTGGTAGGATTCCACTGAAAATCTGAATTGAAAAATAACTTGTTGTGAAGAAAAGGATTTTGTAAAGTGTAAAACTATTTGATGAAAAAGTGGAAGGCCAAGTTTTGTTTTGTTTGCTTGAAGACAAGCAAAGTTTTAAGTTTGGGGTTGTGATAATGGTCTAAAAACCGTTATTTTCATGCATAAATTTGATATCAAAACACACCCTTTGTAGCTTAAAATGAGCTTAGAATCAAGTAAAACTCTTAAGTTATGTCACATGAGAGTCAAAAGTTGTTTTTAGGGATATTATGCTTGTTTTGCATTGTTTTGCAGGGTTTTTGATGAGAATTGAAGATGGAAATGAAGTAGGAAGGTCATAGACTAAAGAATGAAGGAGAAAAAGGAAGAAAAGAAGAGTCTGTGGACCGCTCAAGCGTCAAATTCCAGCGCTGAGCGTCCTAATTCAAGGTGGAGCTACTGTCTGGCGCCCAGGCGGTGACGCTGAGCGTCCAAAACGGCAAGAGGCAAAACGCTCAGCGGTCAAATGTGACGCTTGGGCAGTGGCGGGGATTGAAGCAAAACTTTGGCGCCTGTGCGGTTGTCTGTTTTTATATTTTGGATTCTGAGATCTTTCTGTTATCTTTTTGGCTTATAGCGGTCAATTGTGACGCCTGGGCAGTGGCAGGGATTGAGGCAAACCGCTGAGCGGCCAACTTTGGCACCTGTGCGGTTGTCTGTTTTTATATTTTGGATTATGATATCTTTTTGTTATCTTTTTGGCTTATATATAGCCCCAGTGCGAATCCAAATGTAATTCTTTTGGCAGAAAGAAACGTCCAAAGCTGTTCCACATACCTTGGAGGCGATTTCTTGGATGCTTAGGCTCCACTTTATCAAACCTATGGTTTGCTTTTCCATTCTTCCATTATATTTCATCTAGTTTCACCATGATTATGGTGAACTAAACCCTTTGTTGTTGGGGAACTGATGGGTTGTCGCAACCCACACAAATTTAATGTGCAATTTAGAAATGTAGTATAGCTAGGAAATGACTCTTAGGTCGTCTCTAAAGGACCAATTTTGCGGTTCAAGAATTAAGTCACACACGAAGTGGGGGGGTTTGTGAAAACGTTGTGGTGAATACGGATTAATAAAATCAAAACACTGAAGCAAACAAAAATGCAAACACAGATCTAACACGGTTTCAAAGACAGACTGAAAATGGTTGGTTATTAACTTAATTACAATGCTTCCTATCACAGATCACAAAATAAAGTTGCGACTCAAACCTCTAATCCAACAAAGTTAACCAACTAAGCGAAGGTTAACCCTGTTTTCATAAAAGCGAACTAAGCGGACGCAGTGTTAATGTCAAATCTAATTTACACCATGCAGTTACATCAACTAAGCGAAGATGTAACACCAACTGGGCAACTAAGCGTATACCCAATTTATCCACTTTCCTCAATCTACTATTCTTATTAAATTAGCTTTATTATCAATGTCATGCAACTTTCTAAATTACCCTAAACCCGATCCCTCGGTGAAAAGAGCTTACTACCATAATTACTAGTTTACTATCCCTAGTCTCCCTAGTAATTACTAATGCATTAATCACAGAAGGATTACATCATTCCCCAACAAAAAAGGGTTTAGTTCACCATTTTCATGGTGAAACTATATGAATTCAATGGAAAGAATGAAAGAATAAACCCTAGAAATGGTAAATTGGAGCCTTAGGATCCAAAAGCCACCTCCAAGGAGTGTAGAAGGTGTTTTAACGTCTCTGTCTGCCAAAAGATAACCCTAAGGGTCGCACTGGGTTTATTTATAACGTAGAAAAATAACAGAATTTCGGCCCAGGCCCATAATTTAGGTGCTCAACGGTCATTTTACTGCTCAACGGTGGGCTTCAGTAGCACAGGACACTCAGCGGTGGATCCCAGCACTCAGCGGTGGGCGATTCTTCTTTTCTCCCCTCAGAGTGCCCGCTCAAGCGTCAGACAGTAGCTTCCTTCTCAAGGCTAGCACTCGCGCTGGAAATGGCACTGCGTGATTCCTCTTTTTCATCGTTTCTCATCCTTTCTTGAGTCTAAGTCCTTCCTTCTTCACCCAAAAACTTGTTACGTGACTTTGGCAAGTGTACCAAATTGTGCAAGTAGTAAAATCGGTAAGACCAGATATCGTTTCCCAAGAGACTCGGTTACTACTTTACTATCGTATAATTAACTAACTAATTTAAGCTAAAGAATGATTTTTTTTAATGTGTATTTGTGCAATGGAATTAAACATACTGCATAAATGGTAAAATGACCTCCTTGTGGTTAAAACACTAGAAAATGAAATGATTTAAGATGATATGGAATGGATATGTTGGAGAATGATTTCAACTAATACAATCCTATGAAAATGCACTAAACCACTCTTCTTTATTAACTTGCTCTTGTCAACTAGCTAAGTTACTTAAACCCAATCCCTTGGTGAGAAAGCCTAGGTTCACTTGTTAAATCCCAATCCCTTGGCAACCTAACAAGTTCACCCGCATTAAGAAAAGAAGTTTAAGACAACCAAAAGTCCTAGCTCTATCCCTAGACACTATTTCCTTTAGGTGTTTAGTCCATTTCAAGGATCACAAAACATTTCCCAATATTAAGCAAACCCTAACATCATGCCATGGGTGATCAAATCATAACAAGCTTTAAGCAAAGAAATAAACACTAGCAAGTAATGAAAGAAGCATATTTTCATTTAAAACAAGTGCATTTACAAGTGGGTTGTAAAGTTTACATCATTCCCCAACAAAAAGAACTTAGCTCTCCATAGTCATGGAGAGCTTGAGCTTACAATGGAAGAAAATGGGGTAGATGGAGACCCAAGGAGGAAGCAAGGAGAGCTCCCACAGTCCAAAACCAGCTCCAAGAGGTCCAAAATCGCGTTTCTGAGCTTCAGCCGCCAAGAAGATACCACCCTCGTAAACTGTGTGCCTTTTATAGGGCTAGGGTGCCAAATCAGCAAAAAGTCGCGCCCAACGCCCTTTTCTGGGGCGCCCAGGCGCCATCATTTAAGCTCCAACAGCGAATCAAAGGGTGCCCAACGCCGCCCAAGGGCGCCCAGGCGCAAGAAACTGAGAGAAACTACGAATTGAAGGGCACTCAGCGCCCTCTAGGGGCTCCCTGGCGTGGAGTTTTGGCAGAAATTGCGAGTTTTGGCATTAACTTCTTCAAAACTTCCTTTTTCAGCTCTTCCTTGGTTCTCCACTCTTGATAGTTTGACTGTCCTTCCAAAGCACGCAAAGTTCCTACAAAATTTGAGGAATTAGTGATGAAAACTAATATGTGTAACCTAAGCTGAGTTTATGCATAAAGTTAGATCAGAGAGAGGATTAAGCGTGTTTCAAGCTTCAGGAGAGTTGATTTGGTAAGAAAATTGCACCATAGATAATGGTAAGAATTACCGTTATGAGGTGGACGATTCTTCTGTTCTCCCCTCAGAGTCGCCGCTCAAGCGTCAGACAGTGGCTTCCTTCTCAAGGCTAGCGCTCAGCGCTGGAAATGGCGTTGCGTGACTCCTTTTTTTCATCTTTTCTCATCCATTATTGAGTCTAAGTCCTTCCTTCTTCACCTCCATCATTCAATTCTCATCAAATCCTTTCAAAACAATGTAAAAACAAGCATAATATCTCTAAAACCACTTTTGACTCTCTTGTAATCAAACTATAGTGTTTTATATGATTCTAAGCTCATTTTAAGTCATAAAGGGTGTGTTTTGATATCAAATTAATGTGTAAAAATAACGGTTTTTAGACCGTTATCATATGAAAGGTTAAGTTAATTCCTTCTTAAAAAGGAATTCCAAAGGGGTATAGTAGATTCTACTCTCTTTATTAAGAAATCTGGTGAAAATATGCATTTTGTGCAAATATATGTAGATGATATTATATTTGGCTCTACTAACCCTCAATTATGCAAAGATTTCTCTAAAAGCATGCAAGAGGAGATTGAAATGTCTATGATGGGAGAGTTGAACTTCTTTCTTGGGCTCTAGGTGAAACAACGTTCTATAGGTATATTCATTCATCAATCCAAGTATTGTACTCATCTTCTAAAGAAGTTTAAAATAGATGGATGCAAAGAATCTGCCACTCCAATGGCCATAAATTTTTATCTAGATAAAGATGAGATAGGTAAGGATGTTGATCCAAAAATGTATAGAGGTATGATTGGTTCCTTACTATATTTGAAACCTAGTCGTCCATATATTATGCATAGTGTATGCCTATGTGCTAGGTTTCAATCATGTCCAAAAGAGTCTCACTTAATTTCAGTTAAAAGAATCATGAAATATCTAAAAGGGACAAAAACACTAGGTCAATGGTATCCTAGAGATGCAAATATATCTCTAGAAGGATATAATGATTCTGATTTTGGTGGATGCAAGCTTGATAGAAAAAGTACTGGTGGTACTTGTCATTTGCTAGGTTGCTCATTAATCACATGACATTCCAAGAAACAAGCTTGTGTGGCTCTATCCACTACAGAAGTTGAAAACATTGCAGCTGAAAGCTATTGTGCTAAATCACTATGGATCAAGAGTCAATTGGAGGACTATGGCATTCATTTAGATAAAATTCCTATGAAATCATGTACTGCATTCCAAAACCAAGCATATAGAAATAAGACATCGTTTTATTAGAGATCATGTATGTAAGGGTGATTACAAAATTGAATTTGTAGATACATTACATCAATGGGTAGACATCTTTACAAAATCTTTGTCAAAGGAAAGGTTTTATACAATTAGAAATATATTAGGAATCATTGATCTAAGTTATGCATCATAAGTGTCAAAAGCGTTTTAGTATTACATATTGTTACATTCATAAATTGTTATAATATTGTCTTGCATGAAAACATTTCACATTGACAAATACTACACATTTTAACAGATTAAACATATAGCATAACATATTAAATGACCATTTATGCAGATTTTAATCTGTTAAGCTATTAATATAATCGGTTAGATGATTAAATTTGTTTATATACACACCTAACTGCATTTCTAGTCTGCTGCACAAGTACAAATTATCATTAAATACATATTTTGAGTGTGATTCATATTATATGTTGTATATAGTATAATTTCACATTGAATTCCATTGTACATAGTGTAATATGCATCATTTTGAGTCAATTTAAGCACTTATAAACTTTGTTGCATAACTTTGCTACATAACTTTGTTATATATATATATATATATATATATATATATATATATATCATGATCTTTGTTGCATAATACATGGAATTTGTCATATGATACTCTATGTTTAAATTTGAAAATCATACTTGCGTTAAGCATTGCAAAGTGTACTTGACATACTTAGCATTTGATATCATTGTATTATCATTATTGTTTTAAGTAAATACTGCTTTGATACAAGTACAATTGTTCTAATACATGGATTTGGGATAGTTATATTGAGCTTATCTTTATCTTGACATAATTCATAAATTGCTCACACCATTCCATAGTGCACCTACTCTTTTTGATAGAGGGAGCATCACATACTTCAATGGTTTGTAAGTTGTTTTTATGTTTTGCACTTGTGAATTCCATTAAAATTGATTGTTCTTCCATTTTTTGCTAATGCCCAAAGGGGGAGCGTTATTGGAAAACATATTTTTTTGTTGGTCATTATAAAAAAAAGGAGATTGTTGATAAGGGCAACTTAGCTTCTTTACATCTTAGTTTTTTATGATGAATAGGTTAAATGATTAATAATGGTTGTAATCATGCTTGCACAATAAAATGGTATAATAAATGGTTATATCTTTGAGATGTTAGTGCTAGATGTTTGAATCCATTAATGATGAGCGCCAGAACGGCAAGAGGCAAAATGGTATAATAAATGGTTATATCTTTGAGATGTTAGTGCTAGATGTTTGAATCCATTAATGATGAGTGAATCAAGCCTAAAATAGATTAGAAATCTAGTTTCTGGTATAAATAATCTATTACATAAGTTGGAAAATCTGTTAGATTTAGCCAGAACACTTAGAAAGCTAAACAGGGGCAAATCACTCTATTATAATCGATTATATAAGTTACATAACCGATTAAAACAGAGAGCAAGCCATAAATTGTTATATAAGTAACATAATATGTTAAGAAAGGTAAATGGATGACTAATATGGCTAAGTGTCAATATAATCAATTACATAAATTTAATAATCGATTAGAACCGAAAGCATAGTCTAATCCATTACACAGGAAGCCTAATATGTTAAGACTGTTAGACGAGGCAGTTATAGGCATAAGTATTCAAATAATCGATTATACACATGAGATAATCTGTTAAAACAGAGGCAAAATCATAATAGATTACACAAATAATATAATTGATGAAACTGCGTCAAGATTTCTTTTTCTATATAAACCTTACTTGAGACCTGATTCTTTATCGTTCTAATTTTCATATACTAACAGATTTTTTGAGTTTTGAATATAGGTGCTCTAAAGAATCATTCTTGGAGAAATCAAGCTTCATTGGTAATCACACAACAAGATTTCATTCAAGACCACTTGTGCTTCATAGTTTCTAATTCTACTGCACTTCGGAAGTGTGTTTTGATCAAGTTCTTCATTAAACTATCATATTGGATACCTGATAACGGTCTCAAAACCGTTATTTTCATGCATAAATTTGATATTAAATCACCCTCTATAGCTTAAAATGAGCTTAGAATCTAGTAAAACTCTTAAGTTGTGTCACATGAGAGTCAAAAGTTGTTTCTAGAGATATTATGCTTGTTTTGCATTGTTTTGCAGGGTTTTTGATGAAAATTGAAGATGGCAATGAAGTAGGAAGGTCATAGACTCAAGAATGAAGGAGAAAAAGGAAGAAAAGAAGAGTCTGTGAACCGCTCAGCGGTAAATTCCACCGCTGAGCGTCCTAGTTCGAGGAAAAGTACTGTCTGGCGCCCAGGCGGTGACGCTGAGCGTCCAGTGCGACAAGAGGCAAACCGCTCAGCAGTCATTTTAGGCGCCTTGGCGGTTGTCTGTTTTTATATTTTGGATTTTGAGATCTTTCTGTTATCGTTTTGGCTTATATATAGCCCTAGAGCGAATCCAAATGTAATTCTTTTGGCAGAGAACAACGTCCACATCAGCTTTACACCTTTGGAGGAGATTTCTTGGATGCTTAGGCTCAACTTTATCAAATCTAGGGTTTGCTTTTCCATTCATCCATTATATTTCATATAGTTTCACCATGACTATGGTGAACTAAACCCTTTGTTGTTCGGGAACAATGTAATCTTTTGAAACTCTCATATATCCAAATTCTTGTTTACTTTATATGCTTGCATATGCTTGATTTATCAATTGTTGGGTTCTTTACCTGTATTTAATGTTTTTACCGTTTAACTCATTCGGTAGATTTTGTTTGTCTTTATTGATACGGGGACGTACAATAATGTCATGAACTGGGAAGAATTCCTTGATTATGTTAATACCGCCTAGGGATAGGGGTAGGACGATCAATTGTATTTTTCTTCCGCTTATCATGCATTATTAATTACTAGGGGAGGCTAGGGATAGCAAGCCGATAATTAGTAATAGGCTCTTTTCACCAAGGGATTGGGTTAAGGGTAGACCAAGAAAGTTTGCATGGCAATATGATAAATAACCAAAGTAAATAAGAAGAGTAGATATATGAGGGTGGATAAGATGAAATTGTAAACCCCAACAACCTCATTCATTCATAGTTTCTCTTAGTCAATTGAATTCCTGCATTTGCATGTTTATTTCTGTTTTGCATTCAAACCATTTAAACTAATTTTCTTTTACTCAAGTCTTAAACAATTTGTTTACACGAAACATGAGGCCTTAAGAGTCCTCTGGGAAGAACGATATTGGGATTACCGATTTTTATTACTTGATACGATCTGGTACACTTGCCAGGGTCTTAACAAGTTTTTGGCGCCATTGTCGGGGACTCTTGGTTTAACTTTTTCGAGTAGTGTAAATTGATTAAATTCGACTTGATTTTTTTTATGTTTGTTCTAATAAATTATTTCTAGGATTTTGTGCCTAATGTTTACAGGATGCAATATGCACAAGAATTTGGTTCTATGGACACTCAATTCTATCAATATAATTTCAACTACTGGTGGAAACCTCACTCAAGCATGGATCAGAGTTGGAATCGAGAAGCAGGAGATCTACATCAACAATTACTATTAGGGCAACAGGTGTCTGCCTTGAAAGAGCAAATCAAAAAAGTGGACGAGATATTGGAACGACTTATCCAAATTACTCTCTCCTCTATAGGAGAGAATGAAGCAAGGAATAAAAGGTTGGAGATACAGATTCGTCAATCCAATGAAATATTGAATTCTAGGGTTAATACCGAGGTTAACCATAGGGAGGAATGTCAGGCCACTAGTTGTGAAAGTGATAATGTTGATGAAGAGATAGAAAAGGAAAAGATAGAAACAGAAAGGTTGAGTGAGGGAGATAGAGATGATGATAAGGAAAAAGAAGTAGTTGAAAGAAAAGAAAAAAAGAGAAAAATGGTGAAAAGAAAGAAAAAAAAAAGAAAAGAGAAAAAGGGAAAGTTGAAGGGAAAGATTGAGAAAGAGAGGAAGAAAGGAAAGAAGAAAAGATCATATGAAAAACCCCTTCCTCATCAAAAGAAATATCATAGGAAGGAAAAGAAAATGAAGTGCTTTATGGAAATCTTCAAGAGATTGGAGATCAAAGTTCCTATGATTGAAACATGGAAACATGTGCTTGGTGTTGTCAATTTTATGAAGGAATTCAGGAGGAAGAAGAAAAAGGAAAGAATATCAAGCAAGGGGGTTATCAACACCTACTGATGGGTGGGGATCATCCCAGTTGTTGTAATATATTAGTTTTATTTTATGTAAATTAGTTGGATATTTAAACAATTTTGGGAAGCATCTACTGAGGGATGCTAATTTTTATGTATCCACTGAAGGATACAGGAAGGTACACCTACTGATGGGTGTTGGAAGGATTTGCACTTACTGATAAGTGCTAAGCAGGTTTGGGTCAGGCTCGTGACGTTAAGCAAGTGCTACCTGGGAGGCAACCCAGTTGATTATTTGTTATTAAACTCTGTCTTAAGGTAATTATATGTTTGCATGTGCATCTGAGAGGGGAAAGGCATGAGATTGAAAAGTTGAAGGTTAAAATCAGGTGCAAAAGTGTGGAAGCATGCAAAAGTAAGCAAAAAAGAGAGAAATTTTTTTTTTCTGGGCGCAGACTCCGCTTGGGCTTTTAAAAGCTCTGCGTTTTTGGGATTTTTCACTTTTGAAAACTTTCTTTGAAGCTTGCCCAAGCGTTCTCTGTGAACTTTAGCACCCAATTTCAATTTCAAAGGTTTTCCAAAGGGATTTCCCCACTTTTTCTCATCACCCACTCACAAAAATTTCACTTTTCTATCTTTGTCTTATCAAAGTTTGGGGTTTTTGTTGAGGGATCGTACACTTAAGAGGCATTTGTCATCAATTAAAAGGAAGTTAGCAAGAATCTAGTTTCTCCATTCAAGTAAGTTGTGCACTTTCATTCTTAGGGTTTCTACATTTGAACTTTGATAAAGAACATGCTTAGGAACATGATAAATTAGGGCTTTTGATTTCTATGCATGATTTGATGAAATAGGAACTGTTTCAACCGATTGAACTGCATGACTTTGGTCTGGATTGATGAAATTAGTGTTAGAATGAAGAATAGGGCGATTTTAAAAGGGTTTTTAAAGAATCCCTAGTCACCACCGCTGAGCGGTCTCCTTTGATGCTGAGCGGTGGTGCAGCTTGAAGCAAACCACTGAGCGGCCAACTTTGGCGCCTGGGCGGTCTGCTGCAGATTTTGTTGGATGCTTGATTTTTGATGTAGGGAGGCTGAGGGGCCCTGTTTTCTCTCAGTGTTGGAATGTGATCGGTTTGGAATTTAATTGATGATATACTAACCTCTAATGATGAATTTTTGTGGTATTTTGAACTTTATGTAGGAATGTCTTCATCATCAAGAAGGGTGAAAACTCTTGGTAACAAAAGGAAGGAACCTGAGAGGCAAAGAAGACTCTATTCGCCTAGGTTCCTCTCTAGGAAACATGAGGAACATTTTGTGACTGTGCAAGAGAGGAGATTATTGATGGAGAGGAAGGCCACTTTTATCCCAAATTTAGCTCCTGAATTTGGAGCAGAAATCATGAGGAGAGATTGGGAGAGGTTGGTCACATATCCTGCACCGGCCAGCATTGAATTGGTAAAGGAGTTTTATACCAATGCTTTGCCTAGAGGAGGAGTTGATGCTGGGAGATATATGAGCTATGTAAGGGGACAAATCATCAGGTATGACCCTGACACTATTAAGAGCTGTTTAGGCATTGAATGGCCAGGTGAACAGTGCTAGTATGCAGCACTTGTTGGGGGGTTCAGAGATATAGCAGATATTGAGAAGGTTATGTGCCTTCCTGGAAGGCATTTTCAGAATAACCCTAATGGATTGCCCGTCAACATAAAAAGGGCAGATTTGACGCCTTTGGCAAAATATTGGATGGCATTCACTCATGCCAACATTCAGCCGTGCTCACATGTTTCCGACATCACCATGCATCGGATCATCTTCATTTACTGCATCCTGAGGCAGTTGGATGTAAACATCGGGAAAGTCATTGTCGATGAGATTCAGAGTTGCGCTACTACTGTGAGTAGCAGGACACCGTTGGGACATCCGTCCATGATCACCTTTTTTTGTCAAAAGGATGGGGTGGATACAGCAGTTCCACCATATGAGAGGCCTAGGAAGGCCATAGATGCTGCTTATTATCAGCAGTACTGTGAGGAAGAGGAGGCAGCTGGAGCACCTAGAAGACATCTTAGGAGAGCAGCAGCACAGCAGGAGCATATACCTACAGATGCATCGGCGCAACATGCTGAGCCATTCCAGATGAGGGACATGTATATGTCTATGATAGAGGCTAGGATGGAGGCTCTTCGTAGAGGGCAGATAGCCACTGCTGAGATGATAGTAGGGTTGTATCAGCAACCACCAGCGCACATGTGGACTATGGACGAGTTCCATGAAGCTATAGCTTGGCCTCAGGAGCAAGCACAGGGCAGCAGGTCTGGAGCAGCTGAAGCACCAGATATGGATGATGATAATGAAGAGAATTTTGAAGATGCTGATGATGGAGACCAGGAGGACTCAGATGAGGACTTGTGTTGAGGGCATCTACTGATGGATTTCAGTACTTGGACAGGGATTTTTTCTTTTTCTTTTGTACTTTGAATTTGTAGAATAGGTTGAACTTTTATTTTGTGTCTATGCTTGGCTTGTACAATGGTTCTGATGGTAGTATTAAAATGCATGACAGGTATTTGATAATGATTGAATGTGGTTGACTGAGAGTGTATGTGTGATGATATCCAGTTGAATGGTTCACTAACTATATGAGCAGATGTATTGTGGTTTATGATTGTGATTGTGATGCTAAGCAAGATAAATGAATGATGTGTGAGAAAGCATGTTGTGTGAGGTCTTGAGCTCTAGAATTTTCACTGATATATGTATTGTTCACAGGGAATCATGAATGATATTGCCTTAGTCTTGATAATTGATTTGCATGCTTATGTTATATGATCAAGGCCATGTTTAGAAGCCCTTATTTAGCCAAATTTTCACCCAAAAAAAAAGTTTAAAATTTTATACCCTTTTTGAACCTTGGCCTTAAACAGGATGAAAACTCTTGATTTGAAATTATTTATCTTGAGTAGGGTTGAGAATAATCTTATGTGATGAAAAGGTTCAAGTTTGGGGTTGTGTGAGGAAAATTGAAAGGCAAAAGAAGAGCATTGAGTTCAAGTATTGAAAAGAAAAATGCACGAGTAAAGAAGAAAAAGAAAAAGTAGAAGCATGAAAAAGGAACTCAATGCAAAATTGATAAAAAGGGAAGAAGTTGGGAATAAAGGAGATGGGTGATAGAGAGAGTTTAAACTTGAACCTTGTCAATGATGAAATAACTCTCTTAATTCAAGGATTTTGCAATCTAGAAAAACTAAATTTTCTTGATAGCCCAACCTCATTAGAAGCCTTGGAAAAGTCCTTGTGATGGTATTTGCATGTAAGGATTTTGATTGTTTTAGATAAATGGCAATATTGTTCTATGTGACATGTGAATAGCAAAGAGTGGAGTGGGTCCTTAAACACTTGAGTGATTGAGTGAAACACTTTCTTGGTAAGAATTGTTGAAATCCATGTTTACATCTATGCTTAATGGATTGATCATTCATGAATAAAACATCTGTTGGGAAATATTGAAGTAGGTGAACTAGATTGGATTGAAAGCATGCTTGCATTTTGGTAGGATTCCATTGAAAATCTGAAGTGGAAAATAACTTGTCATGAAGAAAAGGATTTTGAAAAGTGTAGAACTATTTGATGAAAAATTGGAAGGCCAAGTTATGTTTTGTTTTGCTTGAGGACAAACAAAGTTTTAAGTTTGGGGTTGTGATAACGGTCTAAAAACCGTTATTTTCATGCATAAATTTGATATTAAATCACACACTTTGTAGCTTAAAATGAGCTTAGAATCAAGTAAAACTCTTAAGTTGTGTCATATGAGAGTCAAAAGTTGTTTCTAGAGATATTATGCTTGTTTTGCAGGGTTTTTGATGAAAATTGAAGATGGCAATGAAGTAGGAAGGTCATAGACTCAAGAATGAAGGAGAAAAAGGAAGAAAAGAAGAGTCTGTGAACCGCTTAGTGGTAAATTCCACCGTTGAGCGTCCTAGTTCGAGGAAAAGTACTATCTGGCGCCCAGGCGGTGACGCTAAGCGTCCAGAGCGACAAGAGGCAAACCGCTCAGCGGTCATTTTAGGCGCCTAGGCGGTTGTCAGTTTTTATATTTTGGATTTTGAGATCTTTTTGTTATCTTTTTGGCTTATATATAGCCCTAGTGCGAATCCAAAAGTAATTCTTTTGGCAGAGAACAACGTCCACAACAGCTTTACACCTTTGGAGGAGATTTCTTGGATGCTTAGGCTCTACTTTATCAAATCTAGGGTTTACTTTTCCATTCTTCCATTATATTTCATCTAGTTTCACCATGACTATGGTGAACTAAACCCTTTGTTGTTAACAATGTAATCTTTTGAAACTCTTATATATCCAAATTCTTGTTTACTTTATATGCTTGCATATGCTTGATTTATCAATTGTTGGGTTCTTTACCTGTATTTAATGTTTTTACCGTTTAACTCATTCGGTAGATGTTGTTTGTCTTTATTGATACGGGGACGTACAATAATGTCATGAACTGGGGAGAATTCCTTGATTATGTTAATACCGCCTAAGGATAGGGGTAGGACGATCAATTGTATTTTGCTTTCGCTTATCATGCATTATTAATTACTAGGGGAGGCTAGGGATAGCAAGCCGATAATTAGTAATAGGCTCTTTTCACCAAGGGATTGGGTTAAGGGTAGACCAAGAAAGTTTGCATGGCAATATGATAAATAACCAAAGTAAATAAGAAGAGTAGATATATGAGGGTGGATAAGATGAAATTGTAAACCCCAACAACCTCATTCATTCATAGTTTCTCTTAGTCAATTGAATTCCTGCATTTGCATGTTTATTTCTGTTTTACATTCAAACCATTTAAACTAATTTTCTTTTACTCAAGTCTTAAACAATTTGTTTACACGAAAGATGAGGCCTTAAGAGTCCTCTGGGAAGAACGATATTGGGATTATCGATTTTTATTACTTGATACAATCTGGTACACTTGCCAGGGTCTTAACAATACCTGTGCGAGGATTGCCAGGGTTGAGAATTAGGATTGCTCTTGTGATTTGTAAGAGATTGAGAGTTTCATCTCTTGTACTTGCTATTTTGATTTGAGTTGTGTGAGGAGTGCATTTGAGGGTGTTCATAATATTCTTGTAAAGTCAAATCATTATTAGTGAATTTCGTTCAACTAGGGTTGTTGAAGGAGGACTAGATGTAGCCTTGTGATAGCCGAACCAGTATAGATTGGTGTGTCTTGATCTTTCTTTTCTACTTCTTTACTTAGTTGATTCATATATCTTTGATTATTGATTTCAAGATCCAAGAACTCATAAAGATTTAAATTGATTTCAAAAAAGAGTGAATCAAATTCAACCTCTCGTAGATTGAGATATAAGGCCTAACATTTTTAACACCCTGTCTTTTTTTTACTCACAACAGTTGTACATTTTGAAATGGGTGGACTCTATATGAATCTTGATTCTGGTTAAAAGATTTTTTGTGTCCCTGCATACTAAACTCTTGTTATAATAAGTGATAATCTACATTCATTTTAGTTACGTGACATAATGTTTTTCTTTTGAGAAAAATCTGAATGCATGAGCTTCTTAGGTATATATCCATGGTGCTATACATGAGTGGAACTAACTTTTGCATGACATTGAGATGGGTTTGTGAGATCCATTTTGGTTCTAATGGATAAATTGGCGTGACATGAACGTGTGGGACCCATTTATTTGTGCATGTTATTTTTAGTTTTTTTTCAAATAAAAACACTGGGTATGAGTCATATTTGAAAACTCTGATCCCTTCTATGAGATTTGGTGATCGATGGTAATGAATTAAAGCAATTTTTAATTACATTTATCTTGCAACCATTTGCATTTTTAAAATATGCATTTAATAAAAGTTCTTATTACCGGAGGATTATTTTCGAGAGCCTTTTGCCCTTCGGTAATGCCTGCGATGCCTCTTCATATGCGTACCACATCTTCGTTTAGCCATTCTATAGATATTTCCGAGGGCCTTTTGCCCTTCGCTAATGCCTGCGACGCTTCCTCATATGCGAACCAAATCTTACTTAGCCATTCTCTAGAGAGATCCACCGCACACAATTATTTTTCTCTCGAACCTTCGCTCGTCTCCGATCCATATTTCGAGCTCCTCCGCCTCAGATCTTAATCCGCCAGCCACGGTTAGTATCTAGATCTTCATCCTCCTGTACATTTCTCCCTTACCTTAGCCTAATCCACCATAGAATCCATTTTTCACCGATTAAATCTTCACTTTTGCCCGATTAAAACCTCTTTTCGTTCCATTCTGTCGATTCAATCGTTGAATCCTTTCTCTCCACCGATCAAAATGTCCCAAATCCCCACCCTAGAATGTTCATCGATCAAACCATTCAATCTAGGGTTTGCCTCCATTGTACATCATTCGTTGTTCTTCTTCTTCGATTAGCTCGATCTGTGCCAGTTTCCATGGTTCCCCGTCGATCCGCCTCGACCTGAAGCTATCAAGTGGTATTTAGAGCCTAGGTTAGGCGCGTCTGCTCGGAGCTAAGTATTTTCTTTGCGTTTCCATGTTGTCCTCGATTAATTGTCTTGATCTGTTTTGGTCTTGTATTGAAACTTTATCACATGGACTGAAAAATATAATTTTTTTTCTTATTATTGTCAATACCCTGTATGAACTGTCTGTTTTGATCATGTGAAAAGAATAAGTTTCTATCATAGATTGCTTTACATTATTTGGTTTGGTCACAACTCCTACTTTTTCCATGTTGTTAGATATTAGGTTTTGTGTTTATGTTAATTAGGGAAACATAGTCCCTATGCTTATTATGTTATTCTTATATATTCATTTGTATTTGGGCTTAGCCCACATTCTTATTATTATAAATACATTACCCTATGTGTATGCAAAGACACAAGGGAGATTAATCCCAAATATAGTTTTTCACTATATTCAACATGGTATCTAGAGCTTAGATTCTGTTCTAGCCTGTTCTACAGTCTCCGGTACGCATCACCGCCGCCGTCACCGCCGTCGCCGCCTCGCCTCATCGTCGTCGCCGCCGTCACCGTGGCCGGAGTTCCAAAATCGACCGGCGACCACTCCATCCGAAGCGTCTCGGCCGGGCGACCACCGCGGTCCAAAGATCGCCGCGATCGGAGCATCCACGCGCCGCCATGCGCCGCCACCGTCACCTGCGCGTATAGCCCACGCGCCCACCTCCGGCAAGACCGACTCGCCGGCGCCGCCACAGACAGGGTCGCCGGAGACCCGTGAGTCCATTCCTAGGGTCGGTGACGACTCGTTTGGACTGTATTTGAGCATATCTGACTTTTACGGTTTGCTCCTTTTTTTCCCGGTGAAACTCACTCGCGTCGCCAGAGCTTTCCGCCGCCGACCAGCATCACCGTGATCGCCTCCTCGCCCTATTTCTAGATCTGTGGTCGTTACGTCAATCGGAGCACATTGAATTTTTAGGGTTTCTCCTTCTCCATGGCTGCCCAACGTGATTATCGGAGTCTGTCTCGCCAGCCAGACCATCCTACTTCATCAAATAGCATAGACAATCCTGCACTCTTTCAAGAATTTCTCAGATGGTATGAGAACCGTCAGCACTCTAGTTCCACTACATCTGCTTCTGTTACACTCACAGGTACTCCTTTTGTTGGTCTGACTCACTCTCTTGGATCTTGGGTCCTTGATTCAGGCACCACCGATTATATCACTGGTAACAAATCCTTGTTTTCTTCCTTGTCATGT
Source organism: Vigna reflexopilosa (assembly GCA_027742785.1). Lineage (NCBI taxonomy): Eukaryota > Viridiplantae > Streptophyta > Magnoliopsida > Fabales > Fabaceae > Vigna > Vigna reflexopilosa. The sequence goes on from CM050921.1 coordinate 15,800,310, forward strand.
CCGGATAATTTACCCTTGGTAACAATGGCTGATGGGTCTAGAGTCTCCTCTCACGGTATTGGTACTGTTCATATTTTTCCGTCCATATCCATTGATCATGTACTTTATGTCCCTGGGTCTCCTTTTAACTTATTGTCCATAAGTCGTCTAACTCGTTCCCTTAATTGTGTAATTTCATTTACCAAAGATTATGTTTGGTTGCAGGACCGGAGTTTGAAACACATGATTAGCACAGGATGTGAGTCTCATGGCCTATATCATCTCCGTCCTTCTCCACATGCTGGCATAATCATGGAGTCACCATCCCTTCTTCATGCTCAATTAGGTCATCCCAATCTTGTCAAACTCCAGCAACTTGTTCCTAGTTTGTCAAAATTATCAAGTTTGCCGTGTGAGTCTTGTCAGTTAGGTAAACAAACTCGTAGTTCCTTTCCTCGTAGTGTTTCACAACGAGCGTCATCCCCTTTTTCATTGGTTCATTCTGATATTTGGGGACCTAGTCGTGTTAAGTCAACTTTAGGGTTTCAGTATTCTGTTACATTTATTGATGACTATTCCAGGTGTACTTGGTTGTTTCTAATGAAGAATCGTTCTGAGTTGTTTTCTATTTTCCAAACTTTTTTCAATGAAATAAAAACTCAGTTTGGGGTTTCTATTCGCACTTTACGCAGTGATAATGGCTGTGAATACCTTTCTCAACCATTTAAACATTTTATGGCTTCTCATGGCATTCTTCACCAAACCTCATGTGCCTATACCCCTCAACAAAATGGGGTGGCTGAGCGCAAGAATAGACACCTTATTGAAACAACTCGTACACTTCTAATCCATGGTCAAGTACCATCGCGTTTTTGGGGTGATGCAGTTCTCACTGCATGTTATCTCATAAACCGCATGTCGTCTTCTGTCCTAGATAACAAAATCCCTCATTCTATCTTATTTCCTTAAGACCCTTTACATCCATTACCTCTTAGAGTTTTTGGGTCTACATGTTTTGTTCATGATTTTAGTCCTGGTCTTGATAAGTTATCTCCTAGATCTCACAAATGTGTCTTCTTAGGATTTCCACGCTCACAAAAGGGCTATAAGTGTTTTTCCCCTTCCCTCAATCGCCATTTTATCTCCGCTGACGTCACTTTTGATGAATATTCGTTTTATTTTTTACATCTATCTTCTAGTTCTGTACCTCCCCCTGTTTCTGTTGGTATTCCTATTGTCTGTGATCCTTCTCCTCCTTTAGACTCTCATTCCCCACAGGATCATCCTTCAACTCCACCCCTTCAGGTTTATAGTCGCCGCACTCGTCTCCCTCATGACTCACCTCCTGTGCCGTCTCTTGTGTCTCCTCCGGCTCCAGCAAATGAGTCTGACCTGCCTATTGCCCTCCGTAAAGGTATACGCTCTACTCGTAACCCTTCCCCCCATTATACTGTTCTTAGTTACCACAAATTATCTCCATCTTTTTACACATGTCTCTCATCCATTTCTTCTGTGTCCATTCCCAAGTCTGTGAGTGATGCCTTAACTCATCCTGGTTGGCGTCAAGCCATGCTGGATGAATTAAGTGCTTTACAGAAAAGTGGAACTTGGGAGCTTGTCCAATTACCATCTGGAAAGTTTGTTGTTGGTTGCAGGTGGGTGTATGCTATCAAAGTTGGCCCTGATGGTACAATTGATCGTTTGAAGGCTCGACTGGTTGCCAAAGGATACACTCAGATTTTTGGTTTGGATTATGGTGATACTTTTTCTCCAGTGGCGAAAATGACCTCTGTTCGCCTATTCATTGCCATGGCCGCTCTTCGACAATGGCCTCTTTACCAACTTGATATCAAAAATGCTTTCCTTAATGGTGATTTACATGAAGAAATTTATATGGAGCAACCGCCCAGCTTTGTTGCTCAGGGGGAGTCATCTGGATTGGTATGTCGTCTTCGCAAATCCTTATATGGCCTAAAACAGTCTCCTCGGGCCTGGTTTGGTAAATTCAGCTGTGTTGTTCAACAATTTGGTATGTCTTGGCAAGCTCCAGTACTTTTTGGGTATTGAAGTAGCACAATCCAATGATGGTATTGTCATATCTCAGAGAAAGTATGCGTTAGACATCTTGGAGGAAACAGGGTTAATGAACTATAAATCTGTTGAGACACCTATGGATCCTAACATCAAACTCCTACCAAATCAGGGGGAGCCTTTCTCAGATCCTGAACGGTACAGAAGATTAGTTGGTAAATTAAACTATCTTACTATTATGCGTCCTGACATTTCCTTCGCAGTTAGTGAGGTGAGTCAATTTCTAAACTCCCCATGTGAAGACCATTGGGATGCAGTTGTTCACATACTGAAGTATATTAAAGGATCACCTGGAAAAGGTTTGCTATATGGTCCTAACAACGATACAAAAATCGTTTGTTATTCAGATGCTGATTGGGCTGGTTCCCCTTCTGATAGGAGGTCTACTTCTGGATATTGTGTCTCTATTGGTGGCAACCTGATATCTTGGAAAAGTAAGAAGCAAAGTGTTGTGGCAAGGTCCAGCGCAGAAGCAGAATATAGAGCTATGGCATCTGCTACTTGCGAGCTTGTGTGGCTTAAACAATTACTTAGTGAATTGAAATTTGGAAACGTCACTCACATGACACTTATATGTGATAATCAAGTTGCTCTTCATATTAGCTCTAACCCTGTCTTCCATGAGAGAACCAAGTACATTGAAGTTGATTGTCATTTTATTAGAGAAAAAATCATATCCGGAGATATCAAGACTGAGTTCGTTAACTCAAGCAACCAGTTGGCAGACATATTCACTAAGTCCTTGCGAGGACCTAGAATTGACTATCTTTGTAACAAGCTTGGAACATATGATTTATATGCTCCAGCTTGAGGGGGAGTGTTAGATATTAGGTTTTGTGTTTATGTTAATTAGGGAAACATAGTCCCTATGCTTATTATGTTATTCTTACATATTCATTTGTATTTGGGCTTAGCCCACATTCTTATTATTATAAATACATTACCCTATGTGTATGCAAAGACACAAGGGAGATTAATCCCAAATATAATTTTTCACTATATTCAACACATGTTAAGGACGAAAGAAGGGTACTCTGTTTGTGACTGTGCCGTTGATCCACTATCAGTGTTGCTGTTGTAGCATGTGTATATCTCTTGACATCTTAAGTCTCTAACCAATTGAACTTTTCAATTAATATTACTCCAATTTTTTATGTACTTTATTTTTATACAACTTATTTTTTATACAACATCTTTGAACTATAATGTGACCCTTGCTGTATACCTGTGATTCTATCCACTTTGCAGTGCATTATTGGCCTTTTCCATTTTCTGCAGTTCATGATTGATAACAACCTTACCCAGTCTCATAATATAACATTTAACTTTTGGAAATAGCATCATTTTGACATAAAATCAGTTGGTGTTGTTATGAGAGGATTTGGAAAGGGAAAGCCATGTATGGTGTTGGGTAGCACTGCAGATGTTAAAAACAAAGGAAAAAAAGTTTGCTTTACTTGATTTCAATTTCTGTCCATTTGAAATTTCACTATCACCTCTATCTTTTTGAAATATTTTGTTTATTGCTTTCGTATTATATGTATGTTAGCCATTTCTTTCAATTAAAGTTTGTTTTAAGGATTTTATATGAACTTGTTATTTTTATTCTCCAAATTGTTGTGGTAGAAACCAACCAAATACAAAAAAGTGAAGATTTGGAATGTTGTCAGTGGGAAGTGTGAAATTACGATGGGCCATCACACAAAGGAGGCAAGAATTAAACTTTTATTGCTCTGTACTATTTTAAACTTTTGAATCAATCACTTTTATTCATCTCTCATCATGTTTAAATTATAATGTTTTTAAATTATATTGTCTTTAAAAAATTAAACAGTTTTTTTTACAATTCTGTATTTCTCGACTTAATAACTTTTTATATGATATCATATTATATCTATATTGCTAATATTTATATGTTACCAATGTGTTTTATATGTTAATTCTTGAGTCTACTATTTAGTTGTTGAGACAACTAAAAGCAAATTAAATAAGTAATATATCATTCCTCAACATGATATTAAGATGATTATACTACTATGCCTATTGTGGAGGACGGTTTGTTATATACCTCTGGTGAACAACCTGTGTTTCTGTTTATGTGATGAGGACTGGTTGCAGCTTTAAATTCTTGGTTCATGGAAAAGACATAAATCCAACTTTGACTATGTTCAAGTCAAATTTGATTATGATAATCTATTTATGGTTTTTATGATCAGAGATGAACTTTTCTCATGGGTGTTGTTAATATATATGATTTTTCTTTTCAATGTTAATATTCTGCTTATATGCTTAATGCTTGTTGTGGTTTGATCACTCATGGCTTGATAATTGGTTCTTGAGGTGTTGGGAAATATCTTTTGTAACCTATAACTTAACAAAGTACATAATTAAACTTGCATTTAAGGATAGAGCATGATTCATTATTAATGATTCAAGGAATTAGAACTTTAATTCATAACTCTGATGCCATCATTCCAAATTAACGAAAACAAAACCTTAATTTATTCAACCCAAATAAACTCAACATTTAATTATTCAAAATTAAACCAACGTTTTATGTTTTTTGTTTTTTTTTTATCAAAGTAATCCTCATCTAAATAAGTTCAAATGCAAAACAAGTTATACCCCAAAGAAATCCCAAATCTCTTATTGTTGTGCTTCCAAAACATCATTTGTAAAAAAAAAATATCTCTTATAACACAATCATATGATCATCACAAGTGAAAACCACAACCATAAACATGCAAAGGTGAACTAACTTAAAAAAAACATCATTTTTAACATAAATAATATGCAATAATTACCACATCATTGCACCCATACCATTACAACACCTTATTTAATATTACACAATTCACCATAGTGTTTACAAAACCTCGCACGTAAGATACCATCCCAACCTATTGTTGATGGATCGACAAGTGTACCGAATCGCACAAGTAATATAAAATGGTAAGACCAAGTATCGTATCCCAGAAGACTCTCGACACTAGACAGTCGTGTGATAACTCAATTAATTAAGACTTAAAGAAAACAAGATCATTGGTTTCAGATGCAAAAACAGAAAATTAAATATGAATGCAAATTGATCAATAGCAAAGTAGCACCGAGATGAACGAATGTTGTTTAATATGAGATGAATATGTTGTTGGGGTTAGATTTCACCAAGTTTCCTCTCATGTATGTAAGAATTATTCTTTATGCACTAAAGTTAACATCACTCACTAAATCACCTAAACCAGATCCCTCGACGAATAAGTCTGTCCCAAATTACCAGTTCATGTAATTCCCAATATTCCTAGCAATAAGATGTGAAGATCAAGAGCTTTAAGACGACCAAGACTCAAACCCTCATCCCTGAGAAATATTACTCTTGGGAGTAATTCAACAAGAACCTGAATTGTAAGGAACCTCTTGACACTCATGCAATTCATAAATCATATTAATGAATGAGTTAAACACAACAAGCGTTGAAACATATGAATTACTCTAAAAACTAATGAAAAAGCATATATTATTAAGAATCAATTCAAATACATGAGAGTTCACAAGGTTACATCATTCCTCAACAACAAATAGAGTTTAGTTCCCCATAGACATGGAGAAACTAAATGAACAATGGAGAAGAATGAGATAGAAAAACCCTAAAAATTGGGAATGGAAGCTCCTGCATCCAAATCCGCCTCCAGAGGATGAGAGAGTGTGCAGTTGCGCTCCTTCTGCCAAAGATACAAAACCTAGGACGTCAGGGTCCTTTGAATAGAGCGACACAGAACAGAAAACAAAGTCCGGCCCATGTCGCTGGCGCTCAAGCGCCCCACTTAGGGCCCCCGGGTGGTGAGCGGCACTTCCTGATGCTCAAGCCTCCAGAATGGCACCCAAGCTTCGAGCCTTCGAAGCTTAAGCGCGCCAAAGGGGTGCCTGGGCGGTGGACGACACTCTTTAGCGCTTAAGCCCCCTAAAAGGGCGCCCAAGCTTCGTGCTTCCTTCCTTTCTAGTGTTTTTCCAGGCCTTTCTGAGCTCCGTCTTCTTGACACTTCACCTCTGCTTTCCATATTCTCTCATTTCCTACCAAAACAAGGGAATTTAATCATTATTTCATCAAACTCAACCTCAACTCTCTTATTCACACAACTTAATAGAAAATCAAGATTTCAAGCAAGTTCTAAGCACAAAAGGGTTCATTTGGTATCAAAATTACACGTCAGATAACGGTATTTTCAACTGTTATCACTTACTCACCCCAAAAGTCAAAACAACTCTTCTCTCCTACTCCCACGAAGTCTCTAGACAAAGTCTACTTCGCATAATTCTTCCCTAAGTCCTACAACGAAGTCCATCAATGGTACAACTATGTCGAGTCCACCAATCGTTGTTGTTCTCCCGAGAAAGTAGCCAGAATCACTAAGGTCAGGTCCTAAAACCCCCCCTCCTCTTACTAAGACTCTCATACTTCACAATCACCATCTTAACATTCATGCATTACATTCTTAATAACACTTTTCACATAAATTATAGTCACGTCATTAAAACATTCCACTAAATATGGAATTTAGATGATGTCAAACATCTCTAACTTAGCACACAACTGCACCAAACTTCAAAACATAATTATCACTATAAATCTAAAATGAAACAATAATGCATGATATATTTCTCTACATATGGATAGCCAATCGACGATCCAAATGGTCAAATTAAAGAACCATATATTATAGACTAGACGTCAAAATTTTAGCATGATCCATCAAATAACGAAGTGATAAACTCTATTTTATAAAAGTTGTCCAATGTTATAATAATAGATAGGTTCACAACTACTTTTTTTTTTCTAGAGAAAAACTTATCCAAAGTCTAATTTTAATAACATGAAATCATGACTTATATAATTTCAAAAATCCCAAAAAATTCTTAAACACTAACCACCAAATGAAAATATTATATGATAAGAACCATTTTTTTCTTTTTTTGTTATAAACTCATTCATTTCAAATTCTCATAACTATAAAAATTACCACTTATTTAACAGAACCCCGATTATAACCGATTTCATCATATAAACTATATTTAGAACTTGCTATAATCATCCTCGACATTTTAGACCATGAAAATAGTACATAAATTACTATACACATCAACCTCACATCTATCCATGCAATGTAATAATTTCACTACATAAAACATTCTTAAAAAATCGAAAAGATTAGATTAGCTCTCTTTACCTTGTTTGACAACATGTTTCTCCCTCGCTACTTGTTCTTAAAACACTTTTTCCTTTCTTATGATAAAAAAATTAAAAGAACCAAAGAAAAGCCTTTTTAATATTATTTCCACTAAAGAAAAAAAAAATCCTTTCTTGATAGAGAAAAAAGGATGCTCTTACTAACTACACTGTCTAAACCTTGACCACAATAAATAACCCTGTTTTGCACCCATTTACTCTCATGGAATACTTTGATTAACATTTTACAACACTACCCTTTTATGTTTTCGCCCACTTAGCTTCCCACAATTTTTTCTGACATAAAGTAATAAAGACACATGTCTCAATCCTAATTTATAATGTGTTTAGATTCATCACCTAATGCACCTTTAAATGCCCATTAATAAAAAAATAAAAATCATAATAAAACCAATTTAATTTAGGTTGAGCCTACTTTAGTTATCCAATTTAATAAACACACTCAATGAGAATTGAACCCATGAACCTCTAACTAATCGAATCCTCTAACCAAGTACACCATGATATCACATTAATCATTCAACCAACTTTATAATATTAATGGGACCTACTAATGATTCTATCAATATTTTAAAACTTTAACAAACACCAAAACGTGTTTTAACCAATCAGGCTACTACACCATTTCCACAATAAAATTAATATAATTCTTCCACAATAAAATTAATATATTATTGCATGCTAGACTTTTCTATAATAATTCTAAGTAATAACTAATAAGAGTATTAGGTGAGAGTTGAACTCAAAGCTTCATTTACTAACAAACCATAATTAGTTGAGTAACCACATCTTATAATCAACATAAGAATTTAAATATAAACCTCATCTATTTAATTTATTTTATCAATAGAAAATATTCTTGGGTCTTACAAAAAACACAATGGAGGTTTGCCAACTGATGAAGGTAAAGCAATCTCATAAGTCATTAGACCAATCCTTTTTAAGAGTTTGGTATGAGCTAATAAAATTAGGTGATAGGTTCTTAGACTAGATAGGTATGTTGATACTGATAACGGTTTAAAAATCGTTATTTTTATACATTAATTTGATATCAAAACACACCCTTTATGACTTGGAATGAGCTTAAAATCATGCAAAACACTTTAGTTTGGTTACAAGAGAGTCAAAAGTGGTTTTAGAGATATTATGCTTGTTTTTACATTGTTTTGACAAAATTTGATGAGAATTGAATGATGGAAGTGAAGAAGAAAGGACTTAGACTCAAGAAATGATGAGAAAAGATGCAAAGAAGGAGTCATGTCCACACCTTAGCGCCATTTCCAGCGCTGAGCGCCAGCCTCGTGAAGGATGCCACTGTTTGACGCTTGAGCGGCGATGCTAAGGGGAGAAAAGAAGAATCGCCCACCGCTGAGCGTTAGGATTCGCCGCTGAGCGTCCTACGATACTGAAGTCCACCATTGAGCGGTGAAATGAGCGTTGAGCGCCTGACTTATGGGCCTAGGCCAGAATTCTGTTATTTTTCTGTATTATAAATAGATCTAGTGCGAACCAGAGAGGTATCTTTTGGCAGACAGAGACGTCAGAACACCTTTTACACTCCTTGGAGGCGACTTTTGGATGCGGAAGCTCCAATTGACCAAACTAGGGTTTATTCTTTCATTCTTTCCATTGAATTTATATAGTTTCACCATGTCAATGGTGAACTAAACCCTTTGTTGTTGGGGAACGATGTAATCCTTTTGAAACTCTCTTATATTGAAATTCTTACTTTATTCATATGCTTTTATTATCAATAGTTTGGGTTTTCTTTTCTATGGTATAAAACTTGCATCGTTTAACTCATTCGGTGTCATGATCTTTGATTTTGTCCATACGGGGATGCACGGGGAAATCTAGAACTGGGAAGAATTCTCTTGATTATGAAATACTACGTAGGGATAGGAGTAGGATGGTCAATTGCTTTAAGCTTCTGTGATTAATGCATTAGTAATTACTAGGGAGACTAGGGATAGTAAACTAGTAATAATGGTAGTAGGCTCTTTTCACTGAGGGATCGGGTTTAGGGTAATTTAGAAAGTTGCATGAACATTGATAATAAAGCGAATTTAATAAGAATAGTAGATATAGGAGGGTGGATAAGGATGAAACCGTAAACCCCAACAATTTCGGTTTTGCATCACAACTATAAATCATTATTCTTTCAAGTCTTATACGATCAATTCACATGAAAGATAAGGCCTAAGAGTCCCTTGGGAAACGATATCTGAACTTACTGTTCTATTATTACTTAATACGTTCTGGTACACTTGCCAGGGGCTTAACAGATACCAATGGTAGGAGTTACTCTAAAAACTAGATGATATCCAACCTCAAACTCCAAAAGTCTCCTCCTTGGATCTGCATATTACTTTTGCCTACTTTATGAGACTCTCATTCTCTCTTATATCTGCTTGACCTTCTCATTGGTTTGTTACAACTCTGATCCCATTATCACTGATTCTTCATCCTAGTACTAACATAAAGGAGTTTACACTTCCAACCATACAAAGCTTCATAAAGAGTCATTCTTATACTTTCATGGTAGCTATTATTGTATGTGAATTCCACCAAAGGTATTACCTCATCCTAGTTGCCCAGATGGTCACACATACAAGCTCTCAACGAATCTTCTAATGTATGGATTATTATCTTAGTACCATCTGTTTGAGAATGGTAGGCAGAGCTCATTCTCAATCTACTTCTGATAACTCTCCAAATTTGCATATTTTTCTCTGTTTAGAAGCTTTTGCTAGTGTATTTTAGTCTTTAATTTTCTAGAATTAGGATAATTTTAAGATTTTCCTTAAATTCTTTAGTTTTGTAAAATTGTGGTTAAAAATGTGTTTTTAGAAGTATTTTTGGTGCTCTTTAAATAAATAGTAATTTGCTCTTTTATAGAAACTACAAATTAGAAATACTTTTTCTTTAATTTTTCTTATATAGCCTTTATTTTTCACTTTTTACTGTTTAACCCTTTCCATTTTGCAGAAATGCCCTTGGTCAACTAGACTGAAAGTCAACTGCAGAAGTTGTTTTGGGCAGAAGAAAAATTGGGCTGAAAACGTTATTGGGCTAGTGAAATTGGAGTTAAACGCTGGTGCACTTAGCATTTGGGCCGCTGATGGGTTGAAGCCCACTGAATCAAAACGCTGCTGCCACAATTGAGCTGTTGCTGGCATGCTTGAAAATTTGGTTGATTGGGCTGGCAAATTGCAAGTGCTGAATTGGGTCGTGCAAGACTATTAGATGGGTTGATCTCCAACTAACTAGAACGCTGCCGTTTTGAGGTCTGAAGCTGAGTTTGGGTCCAACTAAGTGGAATGGCGTCGTCTGGTGCGTTACTGCTACCAATAATGTTAGGCTGCTACTAAAATTGGGCCACTGCATTTGGAATTACTTGGAGGCAATTGGCTAGAATTGGGCTGCTCTATTTGGGCTTGCTCCTTTAAGTGAAACGGTGAGTTTTGGCAGCAGCTGCAGGGGTCTCCTATCTTCATTCTCATTTGCAAAACAATTTCATTTTGAAGAGAAAATACCCTTCGAGCTAGGGCTTGGAGAGAAGCGGAAAAGAAGAGAAAGCACGTGATCAAACTTGCCAGGAGAAGATGACCGACGCTGCCACGTGGATGATCAAACGGCTATTAGAGAGCAAGGAGGCAGAATAAAGAGGACCGTTGGATCAAGTTAAAGCTCAAAGCGTCGAGAACAAGTTTCACTCTTTCCTTTTCTTTCTTTCAATTTTTTTTCATTTGTTTCTGACCCTATAAAAAGGGGTTTCTACCATGTAAATAGAACTCTCGGACACTTTCTGCAATTTTACATTTCGTTCTATAGTTTAGGGTTTTTAGTTTTTCTTATATTAGTGACTCTGTTCGTGATTCTGGATTTTGCTGATGAGATTCATGGAATCGTGACAATCTGTGAGCTTCTCATTCGGTGATCTCTGGTATAGTGTTTGTAATTTTCTCTTTTTCATATTAATAAAGTTCAATTTCATGCTTCTTTTTCTATTTCTATTTCCGTTGAGATTGTTCTATGATGTTGATGTTTGTAATGCTATTGTTTAGAAAATGAATTGGATTCTGATTCTCTGATATTTTGAGATTCCTTTTTGGAATTTAAATGACTCTGTATTGAGCATTCTCTATCGAGATGTCTTCTCGAGTCGGAGAAGAGTCCAATAAATAAAGATTAATCAGATTCATTTTTCTCTATCTACTGTTTCCTAGTATGTGTGATTTTGTACTGTTATTGAACCGTGTTTGAGAATTGTGAAGGAAAACATCCACAATATTACATCTGTTTAGATGTAATAGGACCCTGGATTGGGCCTAGATTTTCAAGAGGTCTTCTTGAGAGATGTTAAGCTTCGTAATTGTCAGACTAAGTCCAATTTCAGTGTTGTGTTTTCAGTGCTTGTGAAACTGTGGATTGGTTGAGTAATTGAGTGAGAATTTCCACTTAAAGTTCTGAAAGATGAACTAAAAAGACCATGTGATGGGCTTAACTTTCTCAGAATGTCTTTCTGAAGAGGAATTGAGACTCTTTCATTCAATCTATTGCACATTATTCTCTGTTCTTTGCTTGTGTCTACTATCTTTGGTTTGTTGCTTTATTTGTAGTACTTCTGTTGAATTGATGTTTGAATAGTCTTAGTTCTAATTTTGATTTTTATTTTACCTTCCATTTGGTTATGTTCTGTGATGATCTAGTCCTTACATTTACATTTCTAGAATAGGCATACAATTAGGAGATTCATTTGTTCATTGATTTCATATGTTGAGCACTAGGTTTCTTTAATTTTGCATATCCAGACTCATTAGTTTAGGATCATTTTATTTGCATTTAAATTTTCATATTAGCTTTTGTTGTTGTTTTTGTCGTAGGTAGTTTAGAGTTTTATTTTTTTTCTTTCATTTCAATTCAATTTCTTTCTTCTTTTAAACAGTTTATAGATTTTTTTTTTATTTCTTTTCCCCACCTTGTCCATTAGTTAATAGTAATTAGAAAATAAAAGCAAGATTTAACTATACACTTTAGACTTAATCATAGTTGAGTCCTTGGATTGATCATTGGTATCCCTCTACTACATTAGTGGGGAAATTGAGTTTGTTGGCTTTGATGCGACTAAAAGCGAGTTTAACAAATGGCGTCATTGCTGGGGACTCGACGAATTGAGTTTTAGAGTGTTAGGTTAGTCTTGTTTAGGTTTGTTTCTTTTTGCATATTTTTTTAGTGTGCTTAGGGTCTGTTTTTGAAGTTTTAGCATTTGTAAATATTGGTTCTTAGTTCTGTGTGTTTAGTTTCTTTGTTTTTAGCTTGTGTTTCTGAAATTTTTGAAATTCTATCATTTGTACATATTGGTTCCTTTCCATGTTATGCTTGTGTGTTTGGTATAATCTGCTCCTGTAGTTGAAGTACAGGTTTAGACAGGTTGTGCTCTAGAGTTGAGAAGAATGGAAAATTCTCAAGATTGGTTATACAAGTTGATCAAGAGGTTGCCTAAATACCATGGAGTGCCTGGAGAAAGTCCACATCTCCATTTGAAGGAGTTTCAAGTGGTCTGCTCCATGTTTAAGCCAGCAAAAGTCCCTAAAGATTGGGCCAAGTTGAAGACATTTCCCTTCTCCCTTCAAGATGCAGCCAAGGACTGGTTGTACTACAAGACTTATTCAGAGCCATTCACTGCCTGGGCTGAAATGCAGAGGAGTTTTCTGGAGAAGTTCTTCCCAGCCTCAACAACCGTCTCCAGGCAAAGGGACATAAGCTCCATTATGCAGATGCAAGGAGAGACATTGAGGGAGTACTGAGACAGATTCAACCAACTGTGTGCCTCCTGTCCAGATCATCAAATCAGTAAGCACCTGCTTATCCTGCACTTTCTGGATGGATTGAGCATGCAAGACAGATTCTATGTAGATGCTGCAGTTGGTGGATCCATGATGGATAGGACAATTTCTGACGCTAGGTCCTTGATAACTAAATTGAGTGGTTGTCCAGATGAAGCTACTAATTCTACTGAGAACACAGGTTCTGGTCTGCAGCCTGAGTAGGTTTATTCTAAACTTGACATTTTTGTTCATATCTCTGAGGTTCAAATGGATTTAAATGTTTTTGATCTTTTACAAATTGAACCTATAAAGCCTGCTTTGAACACAAATACTTTGATGCCTGTGCATTCTCATATTCTTCATTCAGCACTTGAAATTGAGTATATTGATATATTTCGTGATGTTCCAGATTCTTGGAATGACTTTGAGCTTGTTTCAGTGGAGGATAATCCTTCTGAATGTGTTGAGGTAGCCACTGAGTTCTCGTATACTGGTAAGGTTGTCTTTGAGGAAGTAGTCCAGGTTGCCATTAAACCTAATCTTGCTATTGGTATAGCTGAAATGCACACTGTTTCCAATATCTTGCATAATTTACCTGATTTTCCTGCTACTTCTGAGCAATTTAAAATGTTAGAAAAAATTCTTGCTGTGAATCATACAAAAACACCTATTGATGGGTGTTCTGACTTAAATGTATTGTCTGATGACTTGCTTAAGGATTTGAGGAATGATTTTGATATAATTTCCCATGTCTTTATAGATGCATATGTTAACTTTGAATTTGATATTGGTGTAGCAGAGTTACATGAGAAGGAACTTACAGACACAAAGGCAGCCCTAATTGATGCAAGAGAGGATGTCAAAGCTACTGAAGGAGTCTGGAACATACAAAATCAACAGCAAGTGCAAGAACAGATTTGGTTGCTGCAGCAAAATGTCTTGAACATGCAGAACCAGTTGCCAGCCTTGAAGAGAGAGCTGATGCAATTGCTGCAACATGTGCTAAATTCAATGCAGCCATGGAAACCTTACAAGAGGGAGCTGAGCACAATGGAGAAACACCAAAAACAATAAGCTTTTTCTTATATGTTCTTTTTAATAATTTTAGATATTTTCTAGTAAATAGAGTAGTCATAAACAACATAATAAATGGTATTATAGATAATATGTTGTTTTACATAAAAATTAAAAAGATCAATTTTGACTTGTGGCCTATTTGAATAAATTTTCTTTTCATTGTAGCTTTATAGTTTTAGTTTTCGTTTTATAGCTTTGTTTTTGTATATGTTGTGTTCTTTTAAGTTCAGATTTCTTGCTCTTGTTATATACATTGTCTTGTTTAATTTTAATACTTTTCAATTCAGTTTTGCATGATTGTGTCCTGATTGATCTGTAAATATGTTTGTGCTGTGTAGAAACCTTACCCACTCACACATTGAGGGCAATGAGCCTCTTAAGTGTGGGGGTGGGAAGGTATAGGTAATTTTTGTTTTCTGATGTAAATAAACTCTGTTTAGAATCTGTTTTTGAGTAGAAATAGGGGTAAATTTTATTTTCTGAACTGTTTTCTCTTTATTTTTAGGTCTGGTCTGGTTTAAAATACTTATAGTAGTTTCCTATTCTTTTTGTGGTCTGTAAATACATATTCTTGTTACTGATCTGTTTTAGTTTAGTTGTTAGCTTTGTAGATAATAACTTTTAGGTCTTTAAAATTCTTTCATTCATTCTTATTCTTCCTCACTATTTTAGATTCTTGTTATAGTCTTTAGCTTTGATTAGTTTCTTATTTCTCTTCTTTATGTTCGTTTCTTGTTATGTTTTAAGCTCTTGATTAGTTTCTATTCCTCATTTTAGTTTTATGATTTGTTTGTAGTCTTTAATTGAGATTCCTTTCTTCTTTCTACTACTGTTTTATAATTGTCCTGAATCTGTTTAGCTTTTTCCTTTTCTTTTTCAATTTTTTTTTGGTTAATATGCCCTTGTTTAGATAGCCTATAGGAATAGTTTAGATTTATCTTTTGTTAATATCTTAGGTAGTTTAAGATTGATTTGTAAGCTTTTTAGATCTCTTTCATTTCTGTTTTCTTATTTCATGTTCTTATTTTGACATTAGTTTCTATTTTGACTTTTGTTTCCTTGCTTTAATTTTCATCACTTAGGTTGTGTTTTTAGTCTTTAGTTAGAATTTCTTTTAGCTTCTCTTAGTTTAAGGTCTTTTTTTTAGTTTCTTACGTCTCCGTTTTGATAGTTTATATGTTGTTTAAGTTCCTTTCTTTCCTTTGTTGCTGGTTTTCCATATATACTTGTAATTAGGACCTGTTAGCTTTATACCAATTCCCATTTAGGTTCATTGTTTTAGATTTCTTGTTATTGCTCCTTTGTTTAGATTCTTCCCTTTCCCTTTTACTATTTTGCTTTATAGAGCTCTAGTTTAGGTTCTTCCAGGTTACATTCTCTTTTGTCTTAGTCTGTGTATATTGTATATAGTTAGGTAATTCTGTTAGGTCTTTCTAGGAGCTTTTAGGTTCTGTTTTATGCTTTTCCTCATTACTTGCTGAATTCATTTAATTTTTAGCTTTATTTCCTTATATTAGAATTGTCAAGAGTAGGCTTAGCTTTAGATTTAGGCAGAGGTAGTTCTAGCATTAATTTTTTGCAGCTTTAGTTCATTTCAATTCAGTAATTTTTGCATAGGATGAGTAGCAAGTCAGTTTTAACAATTCTTAAACCCTTGAGAGATTTTGGGCTAGTTTTTGTCTTTCTTGTGTGATAACATGCATGTTTAGCTGCCATTCTGATTTTGCATTGATTCTTTATTGATGTGCTTGCTCTTAGTAACTTTGAATATGATCTAGGCATCCTTCATTTTCAGCCATAGCCAATTTAACTTACCCATTTCATTTCTTACCATTGTACCTTGTCTTGAGCCTTAGCCTATTTTCTTGTTCCATTCATTTCAAGCCATTTCCCTAACCATTACATAACCTTAGAGATTTGTGAGACTTAGGGAGGAGTCTAGAACTTGGTGAGTGCATGAAATAAAAAAGTGAGGCCAGAGATGAAAATTAAAAGAAAAATGTGCTGAAAAAAAATCTGGTTTGGTTGAAAAGAATGAAACAGGTCTGGAAATCAGAAAAATAAAGTAAAGGAAAGACATGGAATGTGTGTAAAAGAGAAAGAGGACCAGAGAAAAAGAAAGAAAAATAGGCTGGCCAAAGATTAAAAGTTAGACCTTGCACTGAGTTCTAGTTTTCTCCCTTGTTCTTCACATTTCTTTGTTTCATCTTAGTTCCCATTCTTTTCTGTTTTTCTATTCCATTCCATGAACATTACAAGCCAAATAAAGACCTATTATTCTAGAGAAACCTTGAGTAGAGCACTATCATTTAGAATCTTTTCAAAGTTGTGAATGGTAGTTAGCATGACATGAATGAGTGAAACAGGATAACCTAAACAGTTGAGTGATTGAGTGCATACACTGCATCCTGTGAGGTTGAGGCTGACTGCTACTCTTCCATATGTTGTCTTTGCTGATTTTGAGTGGATTAAACTGTTTCTCACTTGCTGGAAATGCTGAAGCTTGAGTTTGAAGTTAAGATTTCTTTTGTTCAGTTCTGATTTGATGAAATAGCTAGAATTAATGTGTTTTCGACAGGTTTGAGAAGCTGAAATAGAATTTATAAGTCTCTTGTTTTGTGTAGAGTCTTTTCTTTGTAAATTGAGTCTTTGCTTTTTCTTTTTGCTTTTTAGTTTGTCCCTGCCCAGGAGGGCAGTTGTCTAAGTGTGGGGGTGTGATAACTCTCCAAATTTGCATATTTTTCTTTGTTTAGAAGCTTTTGCTAGTGTATTTTAGTCTTTAATTTTCTAGAATTAGGATAGTTTTAGGATTTTCCTTAAATTCTGTAGTTTTGTAAAATTGTGGTTAAAAAGGTGTTTTTAGAAGTATTTTTGGTGCTCTTTAAATAAATAGTAATATGCTCTTTTATAGAAACTACAAATTAGAAATACTTTTTCTTTAATTTTTCTTATATAGCCTTTATTTTTAAATTTTTACTGTTTAACCCTTTCCATTTTGCAGAAATGCCCTTGGTCAACTAGACTGAAAGTCAACTATAGAAGTTGTTTTGGGCAGAAGAAAAATTGGGCTGAAAACGTTATTGGGCTAGTGAAATTGAAGTTAAACGCTAGTGCACTTAGCATTTGGGCCGCTGATTGGGCTGGCAGATTGCAAGTGCTGAATTGGCCGTGCAAGACTATTAGATGGGTTGATCTCCAACTAAATGGAACACTGTCGTTTTGAGGTCTGAAGCTGAGTTTGGGTCCAATTAAGTGGAACGGCGTCGTCTGGTGCGTTACTACTGCCAATAATGTTAGGCTGCTACTAAAATTGGGCCACTACATTTGGAATTACTTGGAGGCAATTGGCTGCAATTGGGCTGCTCTATTTGGGCTTGCTCCTTTAAGTGAAACAGTGAGTTTTGGCAGCAGCTGCAGGGGTCTCCTATCTTCATTCTCATTTGCAAAACAATTTCATTTTGAAGAGAAAATACCCTTCGAGCTAGGGCTTGGAGAGAAGCGGAAAAGAAGAGAAAGCATGTGATCAAACCTACCCGGAGAAGATGACCGACGCTGCCACGTGGATGATCAAACGGCTAGTAGAGAGCAAGGAGGAAGAATAAAGAGGACCGTTGGATCAAGGTGAAGCCCGAAGCGTCGAGAACAAGTTTCACTCTTTCCTTTTCTTTCTTTCAATTTTTTTCATTTGTTTCTGACCCTATAAAAAGGGGTTTCTACCATGTAAATAGAACTCTCGGACACTCTCTCCAATTTTACATTTCGTTGTATAGTTTAGGGTTTTTAGTTTTTCTTAGATTAGTGACTGTGTTCGTGATTCTGGATTTTGCTGATGAGATTCATGGAATCGTGACAATCTGTGAGCTTCTCATTCGGTGATCTCTGGTATAGTGTTTGTAATTTTCAATTTTTCATATTAATAAAGTTCAATTTCGTGCTTCTTTTTTTATTTCTATTTTCGTTGAGATTGTTCTGTGATGTTGATGTTTGTAATGCTATTGTTTAGAAAATGAATTGGATTCTGATTCTCTGATATTTTGAGATTCCTTTTTGGAATTTAAATGACTCTGTATTGAGCATTCTCTATCGAGATGTCTTCTCGAGTCGGAGAAGAGTCCAATAAATAAAGATTAATCAGATTCATTTTTCTCTATCTACTGTTTCCTAGTATGTGTGATTTTGTACTGTTATTGAACTGTGTTTGAGAATTGTGAAGGAAAACATCCACAATTTTACATCTGTTTGGATGTAATAGGACCCTGGATTAGGCCTAGATTTTCAATAGGTCTTCTTGAGAGATGTTAAGCTTCATAATTGTCAGACTAAGTCCAATTTCAGTGTTGTGTTTTCAGTGCTTGTGAAACTGTGCATTGGTTGAGTAATTGAGTGAGAATTTCCACTTAAAGTTCTGAAACATGAACTAAAAAGACCCTATGATGGGCTAAACTTTCTCAGAATGTCTTTCTGAAGAGGAATTGAGACTCTTTCATTCAATCTATTGCACATTATTCTCTGTTCTTTGCTTGTGTCTACTATCATTGGTTTGTTGCTTTATTTGTAGTACTTCTGTTGAATTGATTTTTGAATAGTCTTAGTTCTAATTTTGATTTTTATTTTACCTTCCATTTGGTTTTGTTCTGTGATGATCTAGTCCTTACAATTACATTTCTAGAATAGGCATACAATTAGGAGATTCATTTGTTCATTGATTTCATATGTTGAGCACTAGGTTTCTTTAATTTTGCATATCCAAACTCATTAGTTTAGGATAATTTTATTTGCATTTAAATTTTCATATTAGCTTTTGTTGTTGTTTCTGTCATAGGTAGTTTAGAGTTTTATTTTTTTTCTTTCATTTCAATTCAATTTCTTTCTTCTTTTAAACAATTTATAGATTTTTTTTTATTTCTTTTCCCCACCTTGTCCATTAGTTAATAGTAATTAGAAAATAAAAGCAAGATTTAACTATACACTTTAGACTTAATCATAGTTGAGTCCTTGGTTATCCCTCTACTACATTAGTGGGGAAACTGAGTTTGTTGGCTTTGATGCGGCTAAAAGCGAGTTTAACAACTTCCCAAATCATCTTCCAAGGCTTGTCAAAATCTTGACATGGATCTAGGATCTCTATCAGACACTACATAAGAGGGCATGGCATGCAACCTCATTATCTCCTTGATATATAGTTGTGCTAGTTTGGCAACAAACATTTTTTGGAATTGGTATCACACAATAGAATGTTTTAAAGAGTGTGTCAACAAACAATAACCAAAAGAGGAGGGGTGAATTGGTTTTTTTAAAATTTTGGTTTTCTTTCAGAACTTGTATCGAATAGTTTATGAATAAAAGATGCAGAGATAGATAACAACACACACATAATTTTATCCTGGTTTGAATCAAAAGATTCCACGTCCAGTCGTTAATCACTATGAAAAGGTGATTAACTTTTCACTAAAATCAGTTTAAGATTACAATAAGAATGATAATACAATAAGAGCAGAAAACACCTTCCTTCGACATACGATAGAATGAACAACAACTTAATCAACTTGGTAGAGAACCGCTTGAACCTTCAGACACACTAAAATCAAGCTTCTCCTTCTTCAAGACTTGATCAAGCTCACACTTAAACTTGAGAACTTCCTTAGAACCAATTTTGTGCTCTCAAATGGTTTAGGTTACCTTTAAAAGGTTTAAAAGGGTTTTATTTATAGGCCAGGGGTCAGAAAATGAAAAGACAACTCCCAACTGCAGTGATAATCGATTGTAATAAGTGATAATCGATTATTTCAGGCGGTTATGGGTTTTGGAAAACGTGATAATCGATTATCCTTTATGATAATCGATTATTGCCAAGACAATCCATTTTCAACTTTTCTTTGTGATAATCGATTATCCTTTATGATAATCGATTATTGTCGCAACAAATCAATAAGCTATAATACTTCTAAGTGCTTACAATTGAAAAATAACTCCTACACATATGAATTCTACAAAGAATGCTTTAAAAAATTAATGTATTTATTTCTTCAAGTCTTCAACTGCATCATCATCAAAATCTCTTCAAAGCATCAATGCTTCTCATTGGTAACAACATTCTCAATTTACAGGTAGAAAATTAGCACTCTTCGTCAAATGATCCACTATGACCCATATAACATCATTGCCCTTTACTGATTGTGGCAAGTGAGTAACAAAGTTAATAGTAATTATGGTGTTCTATCTTAGCTTTCTAACATGTCAAATAGGCTGTTACATACTGAGCTATATTGCTCTTCATGTTTGGCCACCAAAAAAGGACTCATTTTATGCCCTTCATCAGGAATCATATGCTTCAACTCACTATCAACTGGTACACAAACCCTTCCTCTAAATCTCAACACACCATACATACCCATTTCAAAATCCTTGACTTGATCATTACCTAACAATTTGGTAGTTCATGTAAAGCTAGAATCCAACAACTATTCCCAAAACTTCCAGTTAGATACACAATTTCACCATCTAAGCTTGGAAGAAATGGTAGAACATACCATTCAGACTCAACTTTCCATGGGAAAGGCACGACAAGTCCACGACTCATAGGTCATCCTATGGACGAATTGCTATGATACCATTAATGTATTGTCCTAATTTTAGTAATATAAAACTACCAAAATTAATATTACATATATGATGAATTATCTACTAATAGAAACAAACCTACGAAAGATAATATCTACACCTGTAGATTAATCCGACTTCTTTACTGAATCCCCTCAATCATATATCGCTAAAGTAACTGAAACAAATGTATCCCTAAGCTCACATCAATCAGGTGATCATCGCAAAAGAGAAAACATACAAAGACAGACAAATACAAAAGCAAGGGTGAGCTAGATATACAAAAATCATGTTATCGCAGTCACACACAACATGCAAGTTAAAAGCAAATATACTAGACTACACAATCATGACTTGTTACACTTTTAACTTGACTCGTCCTGACTAGAATGATTGTCGAGCTATGGTGGGTCATGCACTCGTGGTGGCCTCTACTGCTTTGCAAAGTCGTTGTCAATGGGTTTCACCCTACCACACTCACGAGGTTAGTTTGTACCACGGCTTGGAGCATAGTGGAAGCCTCTAAGACTAAGACCTCTTACTACTACTCACGACATGGTTCAATCCTCTTTACTGGAGAATGTTTGACCATTGTAGTTTCAGGATAACCCTCAAGACTGAGCTTCCATGCAAATCATTCTAACACACTCAGGGCACCACCATAAAAACCTCTCTGTGAGGATCATGGAATTACGTCCATCAACCATACAGGGCACCACCATGTAACCTCCCTTGAGGATCATGGAATTACGTCCATCAACCACACTTTGTTGCTAACACCAATTCAGAATCTTTATGATCACATACTTTCAAGTTAACAACATCACCTCAATAATAATTTACATTACAATCATTCCACACACATTACCAGACAATAACAGTCCCAAAAGAACCACTAAACAACACAAAACCCTGTAAACCCATACTTAGATAAAGAAAATGACTTTGAAATCATCATCAACAGTTTCAGAAAGGTCTAAAACCCCCAAAACGACCTAAAGGACGTCCAAAAATGACACCCGAAACCCCGAAAACCACCCAAAATTGTCCTGGATGATTTTCTGACGACAATAATTGATTATCATATGTAATAATCGATTATTTACGAGAGCTTTGAAGAAAATATGACGTTTTGACTTGAATAATCGTTTATCAAGTGAGATAATCGATTATTCTTATCAGTTTTTGACAGCAACCTAATTTTTCTAGTTTTAGTGCATCTGAGACACTTCCAAATGATCAATTTAAAATATGTAACACTAATATTGATATGAAATATGTTTATAAATGAAAGTAAAGTATTGCATTGGTCATTTGTTTAGTAATTAGATGTACTAAACCAACTCAATAACACAAAAACACCTAAAATGGACTAAAACCAACCTAAGATGCAACTTTCACCTTCATGACGAAATTTTCACTAGTTTGAACCTCTAACTCGTGATTTAGACCTAATTAAACTTGTCTAGATGATTTTAAACATTCCTACAATGTATCTAAAGTGATTAAGACCCAATTTCATCTCTAGAACACCAAAATCAACAACCTAGTGACCCAATTTCAATTCTACCACTTGCAACATGTTTTAGACAAGTTTTATGTTCTCAACAAGTCACATTGGACCTATCTAAACTTTTCCAGCCCTCCAGAAACACTTCAGACCTCATTGGTTTAAAATCATTATCTCACTTCCTCTCAAATGACCTAAAAAACTACTAAAACACTAAAATTTCTATCTACTCAACCTTACAACAGATTCACCACTCCAAGCACTTACAAAATTATCCATTCAAGCAATTAAATACATCCAATTTCAGTTCATGGCATCACCACACAGTTTCACAGAATATGCACTCTAGTTTGTATTACTCAACTTAGAAAAATTCAAAAAATTGATCAAACAACACACCAGTTCCAAATGAAATATTTTTACATATAATACAACCAATTTAAAGAAATAACTAGCTCCCCTTACCTTAGGGTTTCACAGCTAAGCTCACAACTTCATTCAACAGTGCCTCACACAACACGCACGCAACAGACCCGTTAAAGAATGTGAAACTAATCGGAGGCTTTTCAAGCCCGTAACTCCGGGAACGCTTGCACACCACCTAATCGAAGATTCAACAGTTCAGTGATTGAGAATGGTAGAGAGAAGGAGGAGAAAGTTGAAAAATGAAATTTCTAGAGAGAGAATAGAGTTTGAGCTACTAAACCAGGTGTTCTAAAATTTGATTTATATATTTAAAAATCCTGGTTCTCACAGTGTTTAACCCCAATTTAATGAAAAACAATCACATTTAATCTTATAAATAAAATAAAGAATTGAATTAAGGGAAAAAAAATTAGAACGTCACATCCCATATATCCCACACAAATAGTATGATTAAAATACTAATTAAGTCTAACTTAAATAAGATTATATTTATTTTTAATATTTATTTTGTGATCAACATTTAATAACATATATGAGTTTATTTTAAGGAAGGACTGGGATATCTAGATTCCGCATATCTTGTAAGGGATTTTATGTTTTCTTTTAGCGAGCTTTACAAATTCACAATCAAGAAGGATCAAGCATTAGCAACAATGAATATGTCAAGGGTAGGCAAAATACCTACGAGTTCAAGAATGAAAAAAAAAAGTATGTAAAACGAACCTTTCGTTAACTAATTTCGTTGCGAGAAAACTTAAATTTAATAGCTTTTTTTTTTTTATCGCAATTAGACTTAAATCTCGATAACTACGGAAGACTAGCACTCAATAAATACACAATTCATTGCCTATAAATTAGTGAGAGCATAACTTTATGTATTATTGACACTGAATTGCTAACCAAGAGATGAAAATAAATAACATATAAAAAAAAAATAAACTAAACTATTCTTTAAGATGATTTTGAATTGGATATATCTTCTTGATATGTACAATGTAACTCCGTACCAAATTGATCACTCCGGAAGCACGCTGAATGAAGTTTGAAAAAAATTAAAGTGGTTGTTTATCTCATTATTTGACATGAAAGGAATCACGGGGCAAATGGATTTATTGGTATTGTTTTGATTTAGACCAAAAAGCTTTGGATTGAATAAATATGAGTATAAATAATGTTTGCTTTTTAAAATTGTATATGAATATACGTATCCATAGTTCAATATTCATTTTATTCTCGTTATTGTTTTAAATATTAAATTGTTTTTTATTTATTAGGTAATACAAAATTTATATTAACTTTTATTTAATTTTTAGTTCTATAACTTATTTATCATATTTAATTATTTTTATTTTTTTCATAATTATTTCATATTTATTTAATTTTTATTTAATATTTGACGTGAAACAAAGAATGTAATTATCTTTTTGACTTGCAATCATTCATAATACTATGATCTTTAGTTATGATTTTCATACTTTTATAGAAATATGTTTAATTAATATATAAAAGACGAAACCAATACGAGTATTAAATTTGAGAATGAAACGATGAAAAAAGTATACTCTATAAAATAAAAATAAATTTTTACTTTGAAATAAAACTAGAAAGTGAAACCTAACATACCCCCCTTCCCGAGTACGATCTCAAGAAAATAAATTTGACTACTTTTATTGCGAACAAATTAGTTAGAAAAATAAATACAGGCACATGTGCTTCATTAGACAGTGTTTCACGATGCTAGGACTTCATCGATGTGTCAATTACTAAGATATACGTGTTATCACATCAAAATTAATTTCAAAATCTTTTCATACAAGAAATTCATTTATTTTTTAAATTGTTAAGTATATGTATATACACTAATATTATGTTTTATATCATATTAAATACTCATCAAAGTTATTAAATGATGCTTAACTACCTAAGAAGGAGATGTCTTACTAGCTAAAATAAGATATGCAATAATACACATGTTATAATTCCATTGTTTGTCCTTCAATCATTGTACATGTATAATTTTATGTGGCTTTGGGTTTATAGTGTTTTAAAAAAGTTTTATTTTCGTGTCTTTTTGGTATATAAAATTAACTAAGAATCGAAGCTTGAAATTGTATTTTTTTTAGCACTAATGAATGTTGTGACAAATTTATTAAATTAGAATATAACTAATTTGTGTAATTACTTTGTTTTATAAGTAAAAGGTTAATATTTAAATTAAATGAAAAAAGTAATTTAGTTTTTTAAAGTTATAAAAGTTATATATAAGATACATTTATTTTCTATTTATTTAAATATTTTATTTTTCTAAATTTTAGGGTAACATGTTTAGTTTATAGGAAATATGAGATTGATTTTGAAATGAGTATTTATAGGAAATATTTTTTATGAAAGTGATAGTATACTTGTAATCGATTAATATATGAATTTATATAAACTTTTTAAGTTTATATAAATGTTTGAGAAAGAAAATGTTTGGTCTTTTAAGAAGAGATTTTATACCAATGAGTCATAAATTAAATCTATACAAGAGACTTGATCCCAACTCTTATCTAAAGCCTAAACTTTATATGTTAGTTAACTTTCTTAGTCAATATAAAACTTTTAATTTGTTTTAAATTCCTAATAAAAAAAGGTAGATAAATAGCCTTTAGAGATTTAAGTTAATTATGAAGAATCAAAGAAGTTGTAAGAATTTTCAAAAGCTACTTTATGAAAATCTTGATTATTAGTTGGGATGAAAATAAAATGTCATGAAATAACCATACTTACCATTATTTATAAGACATATTTTTGAATAATTATTTATTATTGTAAAATTATTCATTTCAGTTGCCTTATCATATATGTGTTTTGTTATGTTGTATATGAACATATATTTTTATGCGAAATAAATGATGCTAAAAAAATATATGAATAGTGTGAGACGCGTAGAGGAGTTGTCTAAATTATATTTTTAAATGTTTTAATTTTTTTATTTTAAATGGAATATATTTAAAGGATCATGTGAATATTATAGACAATAAATTTATAGGTATGTAATTATGTTAAGTACTTCTTTTGGGATGTTATAAGTTGAGTAATTTTTAATTCAATAAACATGTTAAATTTAGCGCATTCCACATACATTTTTTGTTTATGTTTAATTTAATAATATTTTTTACAATTATTATATATTATTTTCATGATTTCATTTTCTATTTGTTTGTTTGATTCTTAATTCAACATTGATTTTATACATAAACAATTATATATTAAAAATACTAAGGACACTAGTGTTATCCAAATTAAAAATGATCAAAATTAAGGTATTAAATTATCAATTACATATCTTAAAAGATACGAGACTTTTAATGCGTGGTGATTAAATTTCAATAATGCATGTAATATCAGTTGAAAAAAAATAATCAAATTTCATAATAATAGAACAAAATATCAACTATAAATCATATACTATATTTAAAATACTTCCAAATATCAATATCAATAATCTCTAAAAACACTCAATATCATATACTTTCTTTTATAATTATATTCTTATTTTCAACAAATATACAAATAATTATATAATCATATTTTAACATTGTATATGCATTCAACAAGAATACATTTCAAATATCGAAATCAATATCCCATATAGATTAGTTTCCTAATCTTGATCTACTAGTTATTACCTTCCTAGAAATAGAATTATATTTTGTCAACATAACAATTCAACTATCAAGTCTGGATCTTATAAATAATTTAGATATTAAAATTCAATGAGTATGAAATTTCACATAACAATTCAACTATCAAGTCTGGATCTTATAAGCGAGTAGTTGAAGTCACTAAACGAGTATGTTAATTGTTATTTTTGAAGTGTGAGGTGAAGATCTGTTATGGAATTATTATTCTATAGAGGTTTTAATATAATGAAAGTAGATGAATAGGATGAAAGGATTGGTATAACAATCTGAATGTCTTGTATGAATGTGGTACTTCTAGGGATCCTCATTGTGAAGTCATCTTAAACTCCCAAACTAATATATAAGATGAAATCTAGGTGGTGAGAATTGATGAATGTTATTATAACAGGATTTAGGATAAGGACCCCTTGTCTAACAAGGCTATGATAAAGTAAATTTGGGTCAGTCATGACATCTCTTTCATGATTTCATGACAGGTACACGACTTTTAGTGTTTGATTCAATGCATAAAAATATGGAATTAAGTCTTGAATTAAGTACGCTTATGAGTCTTAAAATGTGTTTCTTATGGTTATGAATGTGCAACTAATTTAAACGTTATTAGAGATTATATAATATAAAATTATGATATATGCATGTTCAAATTAACATTAGCTTATCTTTCTTTTGTTTTTGGTTAGTCGTTATGTTCTTTTTCTCTATGATCATTGTTATGGTGTGAGCATATACAACTGGAGATGAGGTTGGATAATATGAGTGTTGGTATAAGTGGAAGTCTTAAATAGTTACCAACACAACAAGTGTTGGTGAAGGCTAGATGCAAAATGTCACAAATGTGATCAACTGATACATGTAGAAAAGATATGCAAATATCAACATCCTTAAAAATATGTTAAGATTGAGGACGAATCATAGTAAGAACTACTTCTTACAACATCAGTTGTTACAACTAACAAATCTATGAAAGGTTGGTTTATAGATATTGGTTAATTGATGATCGAGAACTTTTCAAAGAGCTCACTAAATATGATATTTCTAAAGTAAGAATTAAGAATGGAGAACAACTTGTTGTGAAAGCTAAAGAAATAATTACATTTCAAATTCATTTAGGTTTCAATTTAATTTTTGATGTCTTATATGTTTTATTTATTATTCAAAATTTGTTGAATGGTATTCAATTTTTAGAGAAAAATTGTAAATTACCCTTTTAAAACAAACTTTGTGTGATTGAAGATGCAACCAATCTTCAAATATTCAAAGTTCATATAAAAGACAAAATCTTTGTTTTGAATTTGATGAAAGAGGGTTGGCTACAAATTAAGAATATATAAAATAAAGGTTAATATAAAACAAGATAGAGGTCTCTTAAAGAAGTTTGATGTATAGGAGGAAAATATAGATGAAGAATGACATTTCAACATTTATCAAAGACCCAAATCCTAAATCCATAATAGGTGAAAAAGATGATAAGGTTGATAAAAGGAGAAATATAATGAAGAATGTTAGATTGAATGAAGATGTGATCTCATGGAAGAAAAAGAGTTACAAGTTAAAAAAAGAAAAAAAAGGAGGAAATCAAGCATAAATAGAATGATAATCAAAATTGAAATTCAAATTGAAACAAATAAGTATTAAGACAAGGAGTGTGTTTAAAATATTGCTTCATATGTTTTTTATTTAAATTATCTTTAAGAACATCTTTCAGTTTTAGAAATTCTTTTGTATAAAAATAAAAATATAATTTTTATTGTTTAAATTTGGAAAATTAAGATTGAGATGTTTTTAATATTTAATATTTTGTTACATTTTTATCCTATATAAAGTACATTAGTAACATAAAATAATAAGTTTCTTCACATAACATATTATTTATATCTCTTATATTTCCAAAATCCTAAAAATCTCAATAAAATCTCCCCTCGAAAGACAATTATTTTCTACTTATGTCAAAGAAAAATCCAACCCCTACTAATTTGATTAAGTGTTAAAAATAGCTAAGAATAAAAATATGATTATGCTTTGTTTGAAGCATGAGGACTTAATGTACAACAAATTATCATGAAAGACACAAGTCATTTGTCTAACATTATGCAATCTTATTTTAAATTTGAAAATTCACAAATGCTCTTAGGCGATAGTACACATGGAAGTTAGGGAACCCAATACCAAAGTAAAACTACATAAAAGGTTATTCTATGTTGAAGGAAACATAAACCTCTTTTGTATGGTTAAAGAGATTCATTACATAAGGGATAAGTCACATAATGACGGTCTTTTGAAGAATGAGCTAAAATTGTTTTTCTTTACTAAATTGTCAACCAAAACATTTTCAACTTTGGAAAAATGGTCTACTTCATACAATATTGAAATTTAAGATGAAATAAGTATATACACATTGTCTAAGGAGAAGATAAGTTGCATTCAATAAAGAAGAAAGAAGCATTTATTGTTGCATGGAATGCCTTTAATGCATCCATTTTTATCAAGCAATATAAGTAATGTAAAAAGCATTAAAAAAAAGTTGAAGCTATTATGGAATAGGGCCAACCCATGGACCTCTTACTAGAGCAATGATCTGGAGAATGAAATAGAAACTAGAAGAAGAGGCACCAAATGCTAAAGAGTCATGGCAAACCAGCTAATTTGGAAAGCATACGACCGCTCAACGCAACTTGGAGTCACCCAGCACAAGCCACATGGTGCTTCACATCTTACCTTGCAGATCAGACCTTGCCCAGTAAAGACTAGGAATGCCCAGCACAAGCCATATGGTCTTAACATTTTGCTTTGCAGACTAGGCACACGCCCATCGAAGGCTATTGGTGCCTAAGGCCAGCGACATTCTACAATAGTCATGTTTTTTGTGCTTTGTGTATACGTGTAAGAACCGCTTAAAAAATGTGAATCCACGTGTTCGCTAATCCGTGAGATGTGGCTAATGATTAGTTAGGATTGATGCTTGTGCAAAAGGGGTTGAATCCACTATAAATTCAGCACCCCACCCCTTATATTTCTCACTTTTGAGCTTTAGTAAAGACATGTTGTTGAGATCACTCCACCTTCTTCCTTGCTTTGAGAGTCACCTTACCAGAGGCTTTCTAAGTCTCATGTAGCCTCCTTCCTTGGTTAGGTTAGTTGGCTAGACCAGTTGCACCATAAACACGCATCTTCCCTTTCTCTTTGCTCCATTCATTTCTTCATTTCTATTGCATCTTTCATCCCTCCTCCTTTCCATTCACTGCACCTTTTGAATGGTTGTTCGAGAGCACCTGTAGGTGTCTATCAAGCAATATAGCCACAAAAAATAGTTTTACGACAACTACTTTCTTTCAAGCTTTCATAAAGCAACTCAAGAAAAAAAAGACCATATTGTATTGTGTAAAAACACTAGAAATTTTTCTAGACCAACTAAAGCTTTATGAAGGAACACTGATAGTGTTCATTTTAGCAACCTAGATGAAAACAACAACTCTACACATGTCTTCAAACGATCAACCTCACTAGTGAGCAAAAGTGTGACCAATGATCACAAATCGTACAAATTATTCTACAGCAAGAGTGGTCATTTGGCAAAGAATACTAGGTTATTAGATAAGAATGATTGAGGTTTAAAGAATACTTGTTTAAACTAGAAACCAATACTTGGATGAGGCTGAAGTAGCTAGGGAAATAATATTTGATTGACCCTAGACTAACTTGAAAAAAAATACTTTTTTGGGTCAAGAGTGGACTGGGAAAGAATAATTGGTTAAACCAAGAGTGGGTTGTTGAAAGAGTGCTAAAGGGGTTAGCCAAAAGTACCTACAAGCCCAAAGAATACATAGTGTTAAAAAAGAAAGGCTTAGTTTCTCACACCAAGAGGGGGGTGAATTGGTGATGCGTAAAAACAAGAGCTTTCAAAATCTTTTTCGCAAAATAGGATGTCTTTATGATTTTCTTGAATCGCAAGTAAACTAATATGTAATGCAACAGTGCGCTTAATCGAATACACAAACAGGTTAATCGACTGAATTGAAAAGTGTAGGGATCAAAGAAATCCAACTATGATTTTTATACTGGTTCGACCAACCTACCTACATCCATTGTCCTTCCAACCACGAGAAGCAAATGAACTATAAAGATCAAGGTTTTTACACCAAGGTTTTTACAACGACCTCACGTCAAAATGTAAAACATCTCTCTAACCCTCTAATCTAATATAGGCAGTAAACAATACAAACACGCAGCAAGAACACCATGGTCAATCTTTGGTTCTTGGAGCTTTTCTTTCCTCTGTAAGATCACACATCGTTTTCTGAAAGATATGAAAGTGTTAATTCACCAAAGTTCTTACAGAATTCAAATCAGCGTCAATTTATAGTATTACACACATCAGACGCATTTTAATCGATTTAGCTATTAATCTAGTCGAATACACTTTGCAGTTCTAACAGACTAACAACAATCAAAACATTTAATTGAATGCACATTTAATACAATCGACTCACAATAAATGTTTGGTCAAATATAAGAAGCATACATCGATTAAGTAAAAACATTTAGAACATTTTTGAAAACTTTTCTCTTCAAAATATCTCACAGCACACTTGAAAAGAATTTGTGCAAACCCAGGAGTTTTAATCGATTCATCCCTCAATGTAATCGACTTGAAACTTTTATTTTGCCACACTTTTAAGTTCAACCAAAGTGCTTATGGTATTTCATTTCCTAAAACTTATGTTAGGCTTCCACAAATAAAATCACATATTAAACACAGTGGTATGCAGTAAACAACACAATAAAGTTAACATATATGCTTGTACAAATATAACACATTTAACATAAGCATATAACATGTATAACACAGAACATGTAAACACAGAATACACATGTGTTATTAATTATGTGTTGTCATCATCAAAAACACAGTTATCACTGAGATTGTGGGTTCAGCTAAACCTGTGCTCCCCCTATCAACAATCTCAACAATCCCCCCCTTTTTTTATGATGCACAACCATGATCAATAAACAACCATGTTGTACAGTCACAATACAATCACAGAATCACAGATTATTACAATCAAATTCTCCAATTGCATTAAATTCTCCCCCTTTGGGCATTATTAAAAAGGTATAAAAAGTATACTGTAATTGAAACATAGATAATCAAACATATAGAGATGCATCAGATAAGATATTAGAATTAATTTGATGCTCCCCTTATCAGTGATATTCACATGATATTAATGTTTTCTCCCCCTTAATGAAAACATGTGAATTAATCAGCAATATGCAATGCTCCCCCTATCATTATGCATGTTTCAATTTCAAATCTTAGATGCACAATGAGTACTATCAGAGTATGTATCAAAGCATATAAAGGCATATTCAAGCATTGTATCAGAGCAAATACACAACAGTAATTTCAGAGAATAATTGATACAACTTGAATCACCAAAACAGTTTAAACACTTAATATCTCATAAACATATTCATAACAGATAAACACAGAGATATAGATGCATAAACATTCAATCAGATAGTAAATCAAGGTTAAAAGATATCAGACAATAGCAGTTTGGAATCTTCAAACCCAGTTATGAAACACAGTCGATTAGATTTCTATCGTAATCGATTTCTTTGCTGTAGAGTGTTGTAGATTTTCCATTATAGCTTAATCAGCAAGCATTGTTCTTGCATAACCTTGTTAGGCTTAACTAGATCAAGAATTTTGGTAACATTGCAGTACAATAATCATCACAGGTAGTGTATGAGTATGCAATGATGTGAATATAACAGTAAAATATATCAAGTTGCATACATGCACAGTGTAATCGATTTCCAATTTGATTAAATCAACATTCACAGTAAGCCATTTCAAACACAAATTGAAAAACAGAAATATGATTTCATTAATGATCAACCTTTGGGTACAATCAGATAAGAAAAAAAACAATGGCATATAATGCCAAACATTACAAAAACAACATAACAATAGCCAACTATTAAGATAACACATAAACTCCATACTAAGACATCAACACCCCAGTCTGAGTTCGACATGTCCATGGAGTCTTCACCAGAGGATCCTTCTTCAGAACCATCAGAAGAATTATTTACTCTTTGTTGGTGAAGATTGTATATCTTCCCTTCAAGCGTTGTAACCCTTTCATTTATATGTCTGAATTGCTCAATAACGAATCGCTCAAAGTTTGTTTTTGGAAAGAAAGTTGTGCGTTCTCCATTCATTGCAGGTGTGCTTCCAGAGCTATGAATCAAATCTTCTTCACCCTTGAATCATCATCCCTTCACAGTCTTCACCAGTCCTAAGGATGCCAAAGTGTTTCTATTAATCACATTTATATAGTTGCAAGAGCATTTCTGTTCCCCATTAACATTCACACCTTGAAAAGTTAAGATTCTGCTTATGAACACAGCATATGGCAAGTATTGTGATTGATTTAGTCCAGCTTCAATCATATGGTCTTTTAGCACTTCCACCCAATTGGTGGGAACATCATTCTTAATGGCATATAGTAGAAAGACATCTTCAATCCTCATTTTGTCTTGCAATAGCCTTCCCGGTAGTATTACCCATGCAAGAAGGTGTGCTGTTATCTTTTCTTCTATGTTTAATCCTTCATGCACATACAATCTTTCTATTGTATATCTACCCGGGAACCTTAGCCAACCTCTGTAGACATCTTTTTTTTTTCAACCATCAGGTTGTTTCAGAATTCGGTAAATGTGAGAATAAACCTTCAACTTTCAATCCAGCAGCTTGCAGCCAGACATTGTTGTCAATGTAGATATTGACCTCCTTTACTCTAGACTGAATATCTCCATTTACGCTTTTCAAATTATTGTAAAACACTCTTACCAAGTCAGGGTACCAGTCACCCTTCATATGTACCAGTGTGGAGAGGCCTTGAGTTTCAATCCATTCTGGGAAATGGAATCCTCTTTTTCGAATAAGCCTAGATTCAGGTGCTTATGTGGTACAACAATCTTGATTCTTTTTCCTCTCAAAAATCTTTCTCGCGTTTCATCATCATTGATCCATCCCGAAGGATCAATACTTCTTGCAACAAATACAACCTTTCCTCTGTTACTAGAGGGGTGTGATGAAGAAGCCATTTGATATTGAACTCTTGGAAAATCTTTCTCAGTGCTAGGGTTTCGAAGACTACAATGAATAAACACATTAAATGTTTACTCAATTTTCAAACAGAACTCATTTAATATGTACTAGACTTCAAACAAAACACATACAAGGGCACAAAGTGAAATTTTAGTATCACGCCTATTTCAATTTTGCAAAACATGAAATCCTATACCAGAGATTTTAATTGATTTTGTTAAAACCATAGTTGACTTTGTGTATGACAAAATATTACCAAAATAGAGAAACATATACACAAAACATAATCGACTCAATACATAACACAATCGATTAAAAGTCGTGTATTCAGATTTTCATACAATCAAATCAATCATATAGGCATTCAGCCATCATGCACATAATCAATCATTCAAATCAACACTTATGATGCATGAGTGTATGAAAATAACTGCTACAGTTACCACATTGTAGATACTCAAGAACTTAAGATTTCTTCATTGTAGTTTATCCTTGAGTTCTGTACTGTTATAACAACAACTTATTTACCTACAAAACAATTAAATGGTTTTGTGGCACGTACCCATATAAATTTGGGTCCTTTTTTGTTAGTTGCAGGGGGCTGTTCCTTAGGAATCCACTTATATTTTCCTTTTAGAACCCCAACCTTCCTATAGTAGCAATTTATAACATTATGGCCAATAGTATTGCCATAAAAATAGGCATTTGTAATAGGCTTACTGAGATCAATAAACTTCTTTGAATTTATCCTATTACTCTTTGCTTTATAGCCAATACCTTGCCTATTAATTGCTCTATCAGATGATCTTAACACAACATCTAAATTTTATTTTACTTGAGTAAATTTAGCTAATGTGCTGGTTAAGTAATCATTTTTTTCTATGTGCACAGGATAGTTATCACAATTCTTTTCTACAATCTTTATTTCAATTTTAACATTCTTTGCAGATAGTAAAGCAATTTCTAACTCATGTTTCAGCTTATCATTTTCCTCTACAAGATTATCGATTTTATATTCATAGTCTTTCCTTTCAAAGAATAATCTATTCACCTTGTATTGGAGTTGCATGGCTTCTGCATGAATTTCTTGAAATGCATCTAGTAGCATGTCATACTTGGCTTCTATCGGCTCACTCTCGAAATCATCATCGTTGTCATAATCTGAGTGTGCAGAGTCTGCCATAAAACACAAATTTGACTCCTCTTCAACACTGCAATCATCATCGCTTGAAGAATCACCATCACTATTTTCCCAAGCTATATATATGATTTTCTTTGCTTTATGTTTTTGTCCTGAGAGTACTTGGTGGTTGCTTTCTGCCTATTCTTCAAGTATGGACAGTTAGGCTTTATGTGGCCTTCCTTTCCATATTCATAGCAATGAACTATGTTGATTCTTGAACTCTTTTTTCCTCCTCTTGAAACACTTGCATTATCAGTTGCAGAATTTCTATTCTTCATGAATCTATTAAATTTTCTCACCATCATATTCATGATTTCCTTTTCTGATACTTCTGCATCTGATTGAGCTTCAGATTCAGGTTTCTTTGAGGCTCTTCTGCTTGTGGCTTTGAGGGTAATCAATTTCTTTTCCTCAATTTCTTCTTCCTCTCTCAGCCTTCTGAGTTCTAATTCATGCTCCCTAAGCTTGCCAAAAAGAGTTGTCATATTCATGTTACTTAAATCTCTAGATTTTGATATAGCATTGGCTGCCAACTTTTGTTAAGACTCTTCAGGATTTTGATGTTGATCTCTTCCTTGTCAAACACTTTGTCAAGAGCCATCAAGTGATTTACTATGTGTGTGAATCTTTTCTGCACCTCACAGATGGTCTCACCAGCCTTCATCTTGAATAACTCATATTCTTGCACAAGGGAGTTCTTCCTAGCACACTTTACCTTGTCAGTGCCTTCATGTGTCACTTCAAGAACATCCCACATTTCTATAGCTGTCTTGCATTAGGAAATCCTGAAAAACTCATCCATAGTCAGTGCAGAGGAAATTACATTTCTTGCTTTAACATCATATTGTGCTCTGCGGTTCTCATCCTGAGTCCACTTAGAAAAGCTTTTCAAAACAGTTTTTCCATTGATAACTTGAGTGGGCTCATATGGACTGTTGATTGTAGCATCTGATAACGTTTCAAAAACCGTTATTTTTATACTTAAATTTGATACAAAACACACCCTTTATGACTTAGAAACTAGCTTGAAATCATGCATTTTACTTAAGTTAGAAAATAAGAGAGTCAAATGTGGTTTTCTTGGTTTTATGCTTGGTTTCCCTTATTTTGGCAGGATTTTACATGAATTGAATGAAGGAAGCTGAAGTAGAAAGGAGTTGGAGGCAAGAGAAGAAGGAAACGTGATTAAAAGAAGAAACGTAGACACTGTTGAGTGCCATAGTACCGCTGAGCGCCAGCCTCTTGAAGGACTTCTCTGGCCAACACTTAAGCGTCAACGCTGAGGAGAAATTCAGTGCTGCAGCCACCGCTGAGCGCCGCTACCTTGGTGAGTTCTCTGTCAGACGCCTGGGCGACAATGCTGAGCGTTCTTCTCAAGTGCCGCTCCTACCGTTGAGCGGTGGACCAGTGCTGAGTGCTACTCTTTTGGGGCTGAGCCAGTTTCTGCTGATTTTTAATGAATTATAAATAGATCTGGACGACCTAGATGGTCTATCGTTTGGCATAAGAGATGCAGAAAAACACTTTCCACCCCTTGGAGGCGGATTTTGGATGCGGAAGCTCCAATCTACAAGTTCTAGGGTCTATCTTTTCATTCTTTTCATTTATTTCATCTAGTTTCACCATGTCTATGGTGAACTGAACCTCCATTGTTGTTGGGGAAATAATGTAATCCTATTGAAAATCTCATATATTGAATTGATGCTTTATTCATATGCTTCCTTTCATTAATTGTTAAGGATTTTCCTCCATTATCTATGCATGTTTTGTTTAAGACATTATTCAATAGCGTGATCTTTGATTTTATCTTTATGGACACATATGGGTAGATCTAGATATGAGGGAATTCTCTCGGGAGCAATATTACCTAGACATAAGGATAGGAGGACCGATTGCCTTTAAGCTTCTGTGCGAATTTAATGTAATGCATGATCAATTGCTAGGGAGACAAGACATTGTAAACTAGTAATTAGGATTAGGCTCTTTTCACCAAGACATTGGGATTAGGGTAAATTAGAAAGTGGCATTAACATTAATGAAATAGTAGAATTCGTTAATATATGAGAGTGGATTAGGATAAGTCAGAAACCCCAGCAACACAACTCATCCATATCATTCAACTGCCAATTGATCAACTTTTGCATGTGTATGTTTAATTTTCGTTCTAGCATTATAAACCCTAATTTTCGTCATTCAAGTCTTATATAATCAAGAAATCACATGAAAGTCTAGGCCTATGAGTCTCTAGGGAAACGATACTTGGTCTTACCACTTATTATTACTTGATACGATTCGGTACACTTGCCAGAGTCTTAACAACATCCCAAACACCTTTATTCACTGATTCAAGAAAAATATGCATCCTGATTTTCCAAAAAGCATAATTCTCACCAGCAAATAGAGGTGGTCTATTTGTTGATGCACCTTCACCAAAAGTTTGAGAAGTAAAAGCCATTTTTCAGGATCGAATTGATTAAACAGAAATAGTAATCAATTTGTTTTTCAAATATTTTATGAAAACCAGCTCTGATGCCAATTGTTAAAAAAGAAAGGATTAATTTCTCACATTAAGAGGGGGGATGAATTGGTGATGCGTAAAAACAAGAGCTTTCAATTTTTTTCCCAAAATAGGATGTCTTTATGCTTTTCTTGAATCACAAGTAAAATAGTATGTAATGCAGCAGTGCGCTTAATCGAATACACAAATAGGTTAATCGACTGAATTGAAAAGTGTAGAGATCAAAGAAATCAAACGCTGATTTTTATATTGGTTTGGCCAACCTGCCTACATCCAGTGTCTTCTAACCACGAGAAGAAAATGCACAATAAAGATCAAGGTTTTTACAGCGACCTCACGTCAAAATGTAAAACACCTATATAACCCTCTAATCTAATATAGGCAGTAAACAATACAGACACGCAGCAAGAACACCCCCTTCTGTTGTCAAACCCTTTGAGGCACCCTCAAAGTCAAGAACACAGTTCTTCTTCCTGTAAACATCGCAGGGAATCCAAGCCAATCTTCAGAGATTGCGACAAATCCTGAAAGTGTTAATCCTCCAAAACTTCTTAC
The DNA here is from genome assembly GCA_027742785.1 of Vigna reflexopilosa. Taxonomy (NCBI): domain Eukaryota; kingdom Viridiplantae; phylum Streptophyta; class Magnoliopsida; order Fabales; family Fabaceae; genus Vigna; species Vigna reflexopilosa. Next base: position 15,838,128 of record CM050921.1, read on the forward strand.
ATAATTCAAATCAGCGTCAATTTATAGTATTACACACATCAGACACATTTTAATCGATTTAGCTATTAATCTAGTCGAATACACTTTGCAGTTCTAACAGACTAACAACAATCACAACATTTAATTGAATGCACATTTAATACAATGACTCACAATAAATTCTTGGTCAACATATTTAAAAATATGATTGTTATGTCAATTGTGACAAGCGTTTAACAGTTTTCAAAGTCTTAACTAACTTAATCGAATACAAGAAGCATACAGCCGATTAAATAAAAACACTTAGAACATTTTTGAAAACTTTTCTCTTCAAAATATCTCATAGCACACTTGAAAAGAATTTGTGCAAACCCACGAGTTTTAATCGATTCATCCCATAATGTAATCAACTTAAAACTTTTGTTTTGCCACACTTTTAAGGTCAACCAAAGTGCTTGTGGTTTTTCATTTCCAAAAACTTATGTTGTGCATCCACAGATAAAATCACATATTAAACACAGTGGTATGCAATAAACAACACAATAAAGTTCACATATATGCTTGTAAAAATATAACACATTAAACATAAGGATATAACATGTATAACATAGAACATGTAAACACAGAATACACATGTGTTATTAATCATGTGTTGTCATCATCAAAAACACAGTTATCATTGAGATTGTGGGTTCAGCTAAATTTGTGATCCCCCTATCAACAATCTCAACACACAGGTTGTACTTCACAACATTAGTGTCCTTTGTAGAACTCAATTAATTGATTTAGAAACGGATATAGTTTATGTGATCAATTGACCAATATAAAAATAATGTGTATAATACTGTTTTTCTGTATATTTTTCTACTTAAAGGTATAAGCCCAAGGAATACTTAAGTTGTACTTCACAACATTAGTATCTATGAGAAGAGAAATCACACATTGGTCTGAACTTACGTTTAGAAGTCCCACATTGGTGGGAATTTACCTTGAGACTTAATTTTTACATTATAAAATGAAACTATTGTTTCCTTAGGAACACATCCAAAAGCCTGTTCCTTTTCTTTCTTTTTTCTGCTTAAGAGAAAAATTAAGAGAGAAAATTAGGTTCTCCTTTAAGCTTCTCCTTGTATTTTTTTCTTTCTTATTTCCAAGATATAGGTATTTATTGTTTTGTCCTTAGGACTAGAAATAAAGGTATGTAATTTTCTCTTTGAATAAAATTACATTATTTTCCTATTGTCTATTTTATTCCTTTTAATTTTATCTTTTCTTTTAGTTGTGAGTACTTTTAGGATTACTCTTCTACCTAATAGTGGTATCAGAGTTTGATTTGTGATTATAATTTGTTGCTATTGTCATTAGAATAGTGTTATGTTAGTGTGAAAGTGTATGTTTAGGAAAGTTTTGCTTAGGAAATACTTGATATTTAAGTCTGTTCATTACTAACCCACATCTCTTTTCTGGGAATTACCTAGTCCACTAGTTCAGTGTCCTCCTGTATTTTTCTAGTAGATACTATTATTCATAATGAGAATTGCATAAATTGATTTTAAATCTTTTTAGTACTTTATTGTCACAAAATGTGAAACATCATATTCATTAATGGATGAAATAAAGTAGGGTAAAATGATTTAGAATTAGGTATATTGTTAGGAGGTCACGATCAAACTCAAAGTCATGAAAGTTTACATGAGAGGGTTATTAAGAATAATATTAGAGTAATGATGGTGGAGGAAGGTATGGAGAATGAGTGGTATTTGTGATGGTAATTTGTGATGGTGATGACGGTGATCATCATCATCATGAAAACGAGCAAGCATGAAAGTAGATCAATCTCCTTTTTTACCTAAAAATACTTGTTATGTTGGCTATAATTTGCCCTAATATAATGTTAAAACAAAATCATCTAGACATAAAAAATCTCTCAGGTTTTGAAGTTTAATCAAATAACATTAAATGAAATGAGAATTTTAACAATATCTAAGCACAAAGAATTGGATAGATAGAAACACCAACAATAGAAACAAGATTCCCAAGTCATCCATCGACATAGAAAAATTTTAGGAAAACACGTAGGAAAACAAGTAGGATAAAAGCTTTCAGACGCAACGCTAAACGACCCACAAGTTAAAGCATCGAAAGAGAGTTATTGTAAATGTGTAAGCTATATGTACACAAGGGTATTTTGTTAAACTCTCAAGAAGCAAAATGATGTCAAGACAATGTCTCTGACCAAACCCTCTATAAGTGTCAAAAATATTAAGAAAGAAAGATAAATGCTAAACGCTCAAGTCCTTAAAGACAACATTTCAAAAAGCATTTACATAAGCCTAGACGATACCATGAGCTAAAATATTTACTTCGTCTAATGAAGAAGTTCCAACTTAATGTTTGGTATCATAGGAAAAGCTTTATTGATAAACGCTACCTCAATGATAGAAAATTTAAAAAAACACTTTGTTATTCTGAACAAGCATTAAATGTCATTAAATACTTAATGTTCAAAAACATCAAAAGTAATAAGAGATAAGAAAGATCTGCTACATGCATAATCTACTATATTCTATGCCCAATCTACTTTATTTGAAATATATCAAAAGTGGATGTTAGAGACAAAAGAGACATTCATGGAATGTTCTCCTCATAAGAAGAAGTGTCTGAAAGAAAGTACAACCAACTTCAAGAAAAGTACTGAAAAAGCATGTCTGCTCTGACAAGTTGACTTTAAACAACGGCTGCTTTACAAGAAAGAGAAGACACAAGATTCAAGGCCAAGAGCTCAATCTAACGGATATCTTTTCAAGAGATTTTGATGTAAATGCTCTAGCTAGGACAAGCCAAATCTAGAAGCAACCAAGCCATGTACTCAAGATGCTCATGGTTTTGATGATGGTTTGCAGAATGGTGGTGGATGAGGATGGAAGGCTCATGGTTTTTGGTGTGTTTAATGGTGAAGGATGAAGTGTTTTAGGGTTCTCTAAGAGAGGTTGGGCCAACTCTTGGAGGAAGGTGGCTAGAGGAGGCCACTTGGGTTGCTCTAGCCTAGGGTGACCTTAGAAGAGGTTGTGTGCACAAAATGGCAGCATAACCTTACTATAATTTCCAAGGTGATTACATGATGGAGAACACCTCTATTTATAGGCTAAGGTGTCTCAAGATGGGCTGAAACTTTAACCTAAAAGAGCCACCTTGGTTTGCTTGGAGAGCAAGGAGAAATCCTCTCCAATAGGAGAGAGACAAGTGGAAAAAGTCCTCTCAAATGAGAGAGTGACATGTGGCCACTACCTATGGAAAAACTCTCCATTCCTAGAATGACACATGGTCACTAACTAGGACGAAAAACTCTCCAATAGGGTGCTTCCACATGCCTTGGACGAAAATGACTCCTTGGCCTCCAAATTTTTTCCAAAAAGTTGACTCCTCGGTCAACTCACTAAAGAAGACGTCCAAGCAAGGTCAACATTGGGCCTTGGACCTTTGTTGACTTGGTTGGTCAAAACCCTATTCTTCTTGGCCCAAAATACAAGGCCCATTAAAACCTATACTACTAGGCCCAAGGCCCAAATAAAATCCTACACTACTAGGCCCAAATATAAGCCCAAAACTTATTCAATGATGGCCCATGAAAAGAAAAGTTTGACTTTGACTTCACCTTCTTTGTTTGACTCTTCTTATATTTGTTTGGCCATGCTTCTTGCGATAGGACCTTTGTGAGATGGTTGCCATCAACTTTAAATAGAAGATCACTCAAAGGAAGAATCAAAAGGATAACATGGAGAAAAGGTTGCAAGGAAAATATTCATCCTACGAAAAGTGTTTAAAAGAGAAGCACAGAAAAGCTCAAGAAAAAGAAAATATCTAAGCAAGAGAAAAAGAAGAAAAGTCAAGCAATAATATCGAGCTTCATTGTAATTTATGCTTACTAATGTATTGTATTATCCACACATCCTCTTTACGAGACTAATAGTCTAAATGACTTGTAAGCAATCGTTGATTCCAATTCTAAAGAGAATTAAAAAACTTGTTGTTGAAACTATGAGGAGTTGAGGAAGTCTAGGAAATGTATCAGAGGATATCAGGATTGTCTAGTACCAGGAGTGGTGCGAATACTCAACTAATCTAGTGTAACGGAAGGTTATTCGTTGACTAGGGATACTAGGAGTGGTGCGAATACTTAACTAGTGTAGGATAATGGAAGGTTATTCGCTGACCAGGGATACCAAAAGTGGTGAGAATACTCAATTGTGCAATCTCGTTGAAGATTATAGTAGAACCCCTTATGGATAGAGGGGACTTGACGTAGCTCAGTTGGAGTGAACCAGTATAAAAATATTTGTTCATTTACCTCTGCTTAAACGTTTCTCTCATAAAACCTGCAATTGCACTTTAGGTTTACAAAACAAGAATTTTCCCATAATAGACAGTTGTTATTTAACTAAGGAAGTTCTTACAAACTCTTCTGAATAGCACTGAAAAGAAGTTATCGTTTACAATCACTTGAAGACGAGTGTTTACAACTATTTGATAAATCTCATACTCGTCAAACGTGCTATATCAGAAGGGGTGCAATTTTTTTTCTATTAACACTATTCATACCCCGTTCTAGTGTTTTTCAGGTACTTCATATAATATATATTTACCATGCTAAAGTAAGCCATTTACTATAATAATTAAAATTTCACCATCATAGTTAGTACTTACTAGTTTAAGTTGTAGTTGTCATTGTTACCAATAAGTCGTGAACAGGAGAGGCTCGCGTTTCGTGTGTCGATAGTCAGAGCAAGCTCTCTTCGAGTTAGCAAGGTGCTCTGCCTGGTCTCGTGAAAAGGAGAAGCTCGCGAATCGTTGGTCGATTGCCGGAGCGGTTCTCTTCGAGTTGGCAGAGTGTTCTTCTTCCGGTTCGTTCGTCGAAGGAAGGTTTCTTTTATCAATTGTTATTCATTATATTTGTAATCTGTGAAACAAATTTTTAGTGGAACTGCTAATCACTTTTATAGTGATTAACGACTGGACGTAGATTCTGTTGAATCGAACCAGTATAAAAATTACTCGTGTGATTTTCTATTCCCTACACTCTTTATCTTTTACGTATATCAACTGTTCGACAAATTTTCTGAAAGAAAATTGATTTTCTAAAAAGGACCAAATTGATTTCAAAAAGGTGTCCGAACACGTTTCCGCTTACTCTAAGTTTTATTCCGCTGCGCTTTACTCTTCAAACCATACCATTCCTGGTACCAACAGTCATAATAAGTTTACTATATTTATAAAATAATCATCGTGTCATTTACTATGACAATCCTCATTAAATTCATAACATTTTTTTTCTATTGGTGTAAGGGTCACAATTTGGTGCTCATGATTAAAATTTGATTTTGCTTAATGAAGAACATACCACTATGAAAAGGACTTGCATTTGAGAGTAACACTTTTGGTATTCAGGTGTGAGTTTAAGTTTCACATTGTGTAAATATAGAAAAAAATAAGTAACATATAAGTGAAAATGCACAAATGTATTACCTTAAAGTTTATAGTTGAGTGTGGTATCATGTTCTTTTATGTGGCTGACTCTTAACACATTAGTGAACCTTCATGGTGTTTCTCATACTCAAAAACCCAAATTATGCTTTGTCTCTTGAAAAACCTTAATGGTGTAAACATCAAATTTATATTTGCTCCACTACAAAATAAATAGGCATTACCGACGGTAAAATTCTATCAAAAATGTAAGAAAATCCATCAGTCACACATTTTTCCTATGAACCGAAATTCGTCGGTAAAATTTCAATTAGTAAAACTCGCTACTAAATTTTATTGCTAAATACCACGACCTAGTTTTTCTTCTTCCTCCTCTCTCATTCTTCTTCTTTCTTCTAAGTTCCATTTTTTTAATTATGCATGGTGACTCCCATGGCGGATTCTCGTTTGCTTGCGACGATGTGAAGGACTTGGGTGGTTTGCGATAGTGTCGTAGTAATGACCAGGTTTGGTGGGGCTACATGCTGCTTCTTTGTTATCCTCTAGGTAGTGCTTAAGTGCAACCACCTACTCTTTGTTGTGGTGTAATGTTTCCAACGATAGAGGTTCGTTAGTTATGAACACTTCTAGTGGGCACAATAGCTTCGATCTAGGAGGTTCCCAAAGTTTTGAGTGACTTGCATATTTTTCCTAAATTTGTTAAAACAATGGTTATAAGTTCGGAGGGAAGCTTTGGTGGCAGGCGAGGTCTTCTTCTCCTTTCCTCCTCTAATGATACTTGTGCTGGTTATAGGTAGAGAAATTATAACGATGAAGGAGGCTTAAATTTCTTATCTTTAGATGAAAAAGAAACCTTAAGGTCTGTAGGTTTAAAGAATAAAGGATTTAGGTTTGAAGAGGAAATGAAGATACAAAGGCTTAGACGCATTTCTAAACCTCTATTTCTACCACTTATAAACCTAGTAGGCTATTTGGAGGAAAAATTTGTTGTTATTTTTATCGCGAATTTACTAACTAAATCTGTCGATAATAATCATTTCAAATTATCGACAGATTTTACTAACAAATTTTAATATTTGTATGTATTGACAGTTTTTACTAATTGAAAAATTCATCAGTAAATGAAATCTGTATTACTAACAAATTTATTGATGGATTATTGCATTAATAAAAGGTTTATTGATAAAATTCATCAATTTCAAAATTCATCTTAGAATTTATCGATAGTTCAAATTTACTAACAGATTTATTTTCATCTGTAAAATTTCGTCAATAATTCCAAAAACTTTATTAGTGCTCAACTAATATGTCTAAGTAATGACTTAATAATATGAAAAATTCAAGTTATTTTGATTAGGTGAAATGTCTAAGCAATACCTTAATAATGATAAAAATATATGTTGTGTTTGTTGAATTAAGATTATATAGTTATTTATGTATTCATGTGTTGTGATTTGTGGTTCATTCATTCATCTAATTTTTATATGACATGTGAGTCATTGAAAGAGGTCTCTATGGTCTTTTGCCTTGACTTTTGAGGTTTGATAGTCAGAATTCAAGTTATGTCAACAAGTTATGTTTTGTCACTTGCGAAGTTCAGCCACTACAAAAAGAAAATTACAATTACTGGCGGACAAAATCCGTCAGTAACAGGAAAAGTCGTCGGTAATCATGAATTGTCGACGGACTTTCGACGGCAAAATATTCATCAGTGATACTGTTGTCGGAAAACATTACCGACGGATGATGACCCTCGGTAATTATCGAGGACCAATGACCGTCGGTAATTACCAAGGGACAAAGGTCGTCGATAAATAAGCGCGAATCAGGTGGACATTACCAACGATTGCTGACCCTCGATAATTACTGAATGGCGTAGGCCGTCGATAATACCATGATTATGTTTGAATTACCAACGGGGGGCGGTCGCCGGTAATGGCCAAACCATTTTCCATTGTAGTTTTTTTTGTGCCTTATACCCAATACAAATGAAACTACAAATAAGAAATGAATATTAATCCAATTCTGAATTTAGCCAACCAATTCATCTAGTCAATTAATAAAAATGCATTAATTTAAGATTGGTACAACTAAAATATGGAAGTTCTAAATTCATAGTCATTAAAAGTATAAGAAAAAAAATTAAAAATTAAAATCATTACATCAATGTTTTAAAAACTTCTTAAATGACTAATATTCATTGTAATCATAATAATAATCATCATCTTCTTGTTCTTGCACAGGTATTTGCTAGGAAGGCTGGATGGCGGTTGGCTGCTGAGGTTGGCATGGTTGTTGGGAGGATGATGGGGCAGACTGTCCTTGTTGAGGTAGCAATGTCCTCATCAGATTTTCAAGATATTCCAATCTACTTACAACTACATCATGACCCTCTCTACTGACAACATTGCTAGAATCAGATGTGCTAGATATAGATGGTTGGTGTTTCAATATCCCTCTTCCAACACTATAATTGGAGGCAAGTTGTCCTACCCTATATAGTCTTCCTTTCTTCTTCCCCTCGATGACATCAACCCAGCATTGGGCCTTGATGATGTCATCGTCAGCCTCTACTCTTGAGTCAACATTAGGAGTAGATCCCACCTCGGATCTCGTCTGTGAGAATCTCGCAGAAAAATCTTCCTATTAAATAAAATAGAAAATGTCAGTAACATGAATTTCAAAGTATGAAACAAAATAAATAGTACAAAATTGAATGTTTTTAAAAGGTTTACTTACAATGGTCTTGCGAGACCTTTCATCAACATATGTGTTAGTCCCCTTCCGAAGATGGCTTTGTGTAAGCACCTCATCAACGTGAACAACCCGTCCAAGCTCTACTGCCTGTAAAATTTTAAAACACACACAAACGCACACATACACACACACATACACACACACACATACACACATACACACACATAGAGTAACTGACAAGAAATGAATGAAGATTTGTATCATACGAATGACATGCTCGTGTGTAGTGATGGATCCTCTAGTGTGCAGTACACCATATTTTTTTGAAGCCCTATTTCTTTGAGTAGTAGCACATTTAGTGCAGTACTCTGGCAAATTCGAATGTGCTAGCAATGAATTCCATATGTGCTCCCCCACCCAGTAAGGGCGTTGTCTTGCGATCCTTGCATCTCTAAACATTTCTAACAATCTATGATATGATTTCATGTGGAAGTTTTTCTTAATTTGAGCTTCATGCTCAATTGTCAACTGCACTTTTTGTCGTTACAGTAGATAATGTTAAAATAAAGCAGATGAAATTCCTATTTGAAATGAATACAACATGATTAAGTAACATGATGTTTTACCTTAAATCTCTACCACAACGGTTCCATGTCCTCTACAGGGATTGCTCCCCATGATGGTCAGGGCTGAACAAATTGTTGCTTAATAGACTTGGTGATGGCCTGTGAAGCAACTCTAGAAGGAAGAAACCTGAAATATGAATGCAAGAGAGTTATGAATCTATAGGCATAGTAAGACCAACAAACTAATGCAAATAATATCTAAGAAGAAGATGTGATTTTCACACAATTGAGGACCGAATTGAGATTTTCACACAAACATAAGGACCAAGGGAGGAATTAAGCCTAAAATAAAAAATTCATCTCAGCATCAATTAACGTCGTTTGAGACAACTTAACGGTTAGGGTAAAATGTGTGCATTTTTACAAAAATTATGACCCAATTGAGACAGTTCAAAACTTGAGGACCAAACTGAGATTTGCACACAAATATGAGGACCAATGGAGGGTTTAAGCCAAAATATAATATACGTATATACAATTAAGTCTTTTTTTTTCTTTAAATTTTGTTCTAACATTTATTCTCTCTACCACTAAAAATTTTTTTAAACATTCTTAAACAAAAGATGAATAGCTTTTCAGAATCAATATTTATATATAAATTAAGATTTTATTATTTGTTATTACGAGAACATTTATTTTCTCTAAACTTATTTTGAGATTGTTAAAGATCATGGCACAAGTCCTCATATAAAAAGAGAAAAAGGAACACCGAACATGCAAAACAGTTATTAACTAACTGCAAACAAAAAAAAAACTCAGCGTAGCGTAGGTAAAATACCTTTTTTGGTCCTAGTTTTGGTTGGTAATATTCGAAATGGTCCCCATTTTATTTTTCTGTTCAATGTAGTTCTAAGAATGTAATTTGTATTCAATTTAGTCCTTTTTCTATTCAAGGTAGTTCTAAAGAACGTAATTTGTGTTCAATTTAGTCTTTGTTTGTGGTTCACGGAGTTTGGAAAAAGAAAGTAAGTTATAAGAGATTGTTAAAATAAGATCATCTATAAAAATCTTGTTTTAAAATTTAATATAAATATTTAAGCGAAATAATGCTTATTCGTCTTAGATAAAATATTAGACCATGTTAACGATATTCTTTAAGTGCCTAAACGATATAAGAGCGTGTAATAATATAAGAATTTCTAATGGATGTATTACATGCGCTAAATATTATAGGATTTTAACAGGACATCTTGTCGTGACCGTGTCTAATAAAAAGTTAGATCGTCTAGGATACATGTAACCAGTGTTAAATGTTATATATCTTAAATGTTTAAAGTTACTCAAAACAAACACCAAACGATAGTACGTGTATCATGTCTAACTAACACTTTAATACATATCAATTTTATTCAAAAGGATACTCAGAATCAGAACAACGTTAAAAGATAGGAAGACATTCAAGAAATGTTTTATACATGTTTTCTGTCTAATCTTTTCATACACTCAGCAAAGTTGTTATGCCAAGACACAATATAGCTTTGACTCTACCTTAAAAGCTACACCTAGAAGAAAGTCAAAACTCTGAATAACATATATTTTTAAAAAACAACCGTACAAAAAGAAGTTGACAAATTATTGATATACACTCACCGCTATCAAAATTATTGATATACACTCACTGCTTCTCTCTCTAAATTTTCTCTTTTAAGACTTATCTTTAGAAAACTCTTTTACAAGTTTTAAAAAGTTTATTATTATTTCATATCCTCTCTACTCTTTCTTTTTTCTTTTTTTTTATTTGCAGATATCATGTTTTTTTTTCTATGGAAATAAACATGTTCTAAATGATTCTTAGAAAAATAAATAGATGATGTCACTAACATACCTTATTAGTATTTATTTTAGTATACATTTTTTTAAACCAGTAAATAAGACTTCATTAATCCGGTGTAAGTGCAAGCATTTTAATATATTTATATCATTGTTTATTTTTCCAAATGCTTTCAACAGGTTATAGGTGCGGATAAATTTACTATGAGGTGATCAATATACTACCTCTTAAGAATCCATAATCGTTAACAATAAACTTATATTAAATTTAAATCTGTTAACATGTTATATTTTTATACAGTATGATTTTATTAAATTATGTATATTTTTTATTTAGATTTTCATATTGAAATTATTTTGAAGAAATTACTTCTACTTAAACTTTTGTTTTGATTACTGTTTGTTGGAGTAGTAGTCGTTAGACTTATATTTTTTAGGAAAATGATACTTGAACATCAACTTTTGACAACATTTTGACACAAAACACGTGTCAAAATGTGAGTGGTCCACGTGAAAAAAAAAATTAAAAATGAGAATGACGTGAAAAGAGAATTGGGTGAAGGGTTTGAAAGTGAGGAGGTTCATTTTCTCTCTTCAGAATTTGAATATGAGGCAAGGTGAGAGAGAAAGCGAACCCTAGGGTGAGTCTTGCTCCCTCCCACCCAGCCAACCTGCCTCTTCCTAAAAACGTGTCGGTGCAAGTGTGGTCCGCCGGAGTTTCGTGTGACGAAGTGGTGTCCGTTCCGGTGATCGGCGGCGTTGGAAGCTTTGATTGGAACCGCCACCGACAAAGGCGCGTTTTGAGCTACTGTTGTTTGCGTCTACTCACCCACCCAGTCATTGTGGTTCATCTTCCTTAGAGTGTCGCGGTCCTTTGTCTGTCGGATTGTCGTCGTCAACGTTTACCCACCCACCCATCTTGCTCCGTGCCACCCACCGAGCGACGTTGGTGTTCATCAAAGTGTGGTCGGACTGTCTTTGTTCATTAAAGGTGGGTTTAGTTTATTTAAATTTGTTAAGGCATTTATGTGTTGTGTTTTTTGGGTATTTTTCAAGGTATGGTTTAGTGTGGGTTGAAGTTGTGTAGAAGATTTAGTGGTTGATGGCGTTTTTGGGTGGAAAGTATGAAGTTTTTTTCTAATTTTTTTGACCATTTATTGGTTTAGTTCTTTTGACACACAATTATTATGCCATTTATATACAATTCCATGTCCAAGGAACCATTTTTTGTAAAACTCATGGTGCAGAAACTGTAGTGGTAGCAAAGGCAAAATAAGTGGGGACTTTAGGCAAATGTTTTGCACAACCAGGTCAACTACGTTGCAGGTACAACACTTGCACACTTCAAGCCAACCAAATTTGTAAGTTTTTAATGTTTATTTCTGCAAATAAAAATTTTTATTGTTTCATTGATATGTTAAATAACATTATTTGTATGTTGGACTTTGTTTGATGTAGATATGATTGTGGAGTTATTTTTTGAAATTTATGGAGTTGTGGGATGATGTTGAGAAATACGAAGGCAACACAATGTCCACCTAAAGAACTGTAAGTTATAAAAATTTTCATTCTTGGGAGCTTTGATAGAAGATGTTGAATTTTATTCATATGTTGTGCATTTCTCTCTTTACAGGAGGAACTGCAACAGGTTAGGGAGAAGTATGTTTGTGATTGGATCTTGGATGTGGACAATGTCAGGAGGGAGGAAGTGTCGCAAGATTTAGGCCTTATGTAGATGTTGTTGAATGGGATTTTTGCAATGTGATTGATGTTTTGTTTACAATATGTATTGATGCTGACTGTACACATTTGTTCTTAAGAATGTTGAAAGAAAAGTAGTTGTTACATTTATTGTTAATGAAATTTGAAAATCAAAATGATCAATGTTTAACATGTTTGCACTACAGTCCGCACTAAATTTGGTTGTCAGGATTTATGAAATATTGTATGTACATGGTTCTTTGTAGAAAGAATAATGAAAATAAATTGGCTTAAGTGGCAATGATGAAAAGAAATTAGGCACTCCAAAATGAATTCCATGTACATAGTTGACCTTCCTGTACAAAAACTTCAACTAAAGTACCCACTTATATTACCTTTGATACCAGTTCTGTTCCTACACCATGACTCTTGGTAATTATGCTTCCTTTTCCACTTATTTGTTCATAAATTGTATAAAAATTGGTTCCAAATTACTTATAATTGGAAAAAATGATGAGAAAGAAATTAAGCACTCCAAATGAGTTTCATGGTCATAGTTGACCTTCCTGTGCAAAAAGTTCAACTAAAGTACCCACTTATATTGCCTTAGGTACCAGTTATGTTCCTACACCATGACTCTTAGTAATTATGCTTCATTTTCCACTTGTGTGGTCCTAAATTGTATAAAATATGGTTCCGAATTACTTATAATTGGAAAAAATGATGAGAAAGAAATTAGGCATTCCAAATTGAGTTCCATGGTCATAGTTGACCTTCCTGTGCAAAAAGTTCAACTGAAGTACCCACTTATATTGCCTTTGGTACCAGTTCTGTATAAAAATTGGTTCCAAATTACTTATAATTGGAAAAAATGATGAGAAAGAAATTAGGCACTCCAAAATGAGTTTCATATACATAGTTGACCTTCTTGTGCAAAAAGTTCAACTGAAGTACCCACTTATTTTGCCTTTGATACCAGTTCTGTTCCTACACCATGACTCTTAGTAATTATGCTTCCTTTGCCACTTATTTTTTCATAAATTGTATAAAAACTGGTTCCAAATTACTTATAACCAGAAAAAATGATGAGAAAGAAATTAGGCACTCCAAAATGAGTTTCATGGTCATAGTTAACCTTCCTGTGCAAAAAGTTCAACTGAAGTACCCACTTATTTTGCCTTTTGTACCAGTTATGTTCCTGTACTATGAATCTTAGTAATTATGCTTCGCTGGTTTATTGAACGTCCCTAATTCTGAAAAAAAAAAATCACAAATATGGTCAGTTCAAAAGCACAAATTTCACAAAAAACCAGAATGTGCAAAATGTTCATAACTTGTTAAATTTCAAGTTACAGTTCAACCAATAAGTCAAAGAAGTTGGGACTTTCTCACTTCCTAAATGAAAGCGCAGGTTTCAAGTTCGCACGGCGGCACTCCGACAACAATGGGTGGCTGGGTGGAGGGAAGACGAGACCTTCTAGGTTTGTGTACGAACGGTGGCACTCTCGCGGCACTGAGTGGCTGGGTGGAGGGAAGACGACACCGTCTAGGTTTTGCCTACGAACGCCGGCAATACGGCGGCAGCGATGGCAAGGTGGAGGGAAGACAAGTCTCTCTCTAGTTTTTGCGCTCAAAGGTTCTCTCTCAAATGTTCCTCAAATTAAAAATCTAAAAATGAGAAAATGAAACCCAAATTTGAAACATGCCCCCAATTCTCATTGCCACGTCATTCTCATATTAAAAATTCATTTTCCACATGTACCACTCACATTTGGACACGTGTTTTGTGTCTAAATGTTGTCAAAAGTTGTTGTTCAAGTATCATTTTCCTATTTTTCAACTATAATACATCAGCGTTTATTCTTTTCCGTGTTATTTTAGATAATTTATTTAAAAATATATAAAAGATTTCCTTTGAAAAGAAAATGTCAAAAGGATAGATTTTAGTAGGTACGTAATAAATAACAAAGCAGCTTTTTTAATGGAAAGCGGATAAGTACATACAGTTGTTCGAATCTATTGTCACCCCTCTCTATTTGTAACTTATTTAATAGGTAAAGTACAGCGTCTCATTTAATTTTGATATACTAGTGATTAATATTGTAATTTTAACATATAGTATATATATATATATATATATATATATATATATCATGTCAAGAGATATATTTAGTGAACGTATATAGTATATTAATATTCATTTTATGTGTGAGATGATTTATCACATGGAATTATATTTGTTTTATTTAGGTTTTGAGTGAATTTATAAATAGATGATGAGATTTTAATAGTGGTTTGATTGTTTCTTTTGTTTGAAAAGAGTTTTCTTGGAGTTGAAAAGAAAATTATTTACTTGTAAAAGACTTTTCAATATTCAAGTAAATAAAAGGGTTAGAATCTTTTACACTAAAGTGAGAATAAGTGTTTATGAAGTGAATATTCATTATGGAATATATATTAGTTGTATTTATAGGATCAATATTGATCTTAGAGAATATAATGATACTATAATAAATAATAACATAATGATAAATAAAAACTAATACATCAAACTATCCAGATTTAGTCATAATTGTAAATATGGCTCAAATAAGTGTAAGTTTGTGTTGTTCCATAATGAGGAGACTTAAAGGGTCTTATTAGATCACGTTCTTTAATATGCCTATTAGACCACGTAAAAACAATACTATTTTACAAAATTATATATTAGTAAGCTAATTTAATTTTAAATATTAAGTATATGATATATAACACATATTATATATTTTATCGATCATATATCAACAACATACATAATGAATTACATTATTGTATTTTTAACAAGAGGAATATATTTTTCAACATTTTCAATATATAAAATCAATTGAAATAGTGCTCATAATGTTGAAATCCTTATCCACATTCATTATGCATAGTGTAACTATCAGACATCTTAGAAGACTCGCTTATTAAAAATTGATACGCTGTCGTTGAAGCTATCAAATTAATACTACATTTCAATGCAATTTCAGTATTGCCAAGTAGTATTCAAGAAAGTAGATAGGGTTAAAGTAACCCTGAGACATCTCCCAATGAACACTGAATTGTTTTTCAATATTTGACTCTTATGAATGTTATGCAATGCTCAAGAATAAAAGTGAGAAATTATGCTAATGAAGTTAATTTTTGAAGAACAAATAGGAAACTTAGAAACAATTATAATGAAATAGGCTAATTCCACTGCTTTTCCAAGATAGATTTATCATTGGTTATCAACATATCATTGTTAAATTGATTATTGTTCGAGTTTCAAATTAATTAAAGTACATTCTCAATTACTTTGAGGGTGATCTCATAATCAATCAAAGTAGATTCTTAATCAAATGTAAGACCTTTCTAGATTATTCACAATGAATTCAATTAAAGTACATTCTCAATCAAATCCTATTGTGTTTAATCAGGTCTATTCTTAAATTTCCTAACCAGATTAAAAGCTAATTAATTAAAGTAAATTCTCAATTAATTATAGTTGAAATTATTGCCACCAGCCAAAGTATATTTTCAATTAGTAACAAAAAACCATTTAATCATATGAAAGTTCATAAATTCAGCCAAAGCAAATTCTCAATTAAATCTAGAAACTTTTGAACTCATATGATGAATATGCATGTAGATTCAAACACCTTATGATGTAAAAATCATTGCTTTTAATATGATTGAGAGATGAAAGATATAGAAGAAGAAGAACTCAAATCAATAATCAAAAGAAACAAATACATTAATTCAACTTAACCTCAGAATCCATAATGAAATTACAATGGAATAGCTCTAGAAGCTTAGCCCTACATGAAGGGAGTGAAACACATCGTAAAATAAAAGTGAGAGGAGTGGTGAATGATGACTTCCAATGGAGGAGTAGTTGAGATTGTTGACAACACAATATCTATATCACTTTCGTTTTTGATGTGTTACATGTTCTATTGCTTATTGATTGATATATTGTTGAACATGTTTTATGATATGTGAATGCACATTTACTGAGCTTATGTATGTTACATCATATCTGGTTGCATTACACATGATTTGAAAGATGAAAACCACATGCACTTTTATGAACTTACATTGTGTTGCATATCTGCAAGCTGTAAGTCGACTTCATTATGGGGGAAGTCGAATTAAGCTCGTGACTATGCACAAATTTTCAAAAATAGTGCTATGTGAGATTTTACATTGAAAAGAATTTCAAAGTGAACTATAGTGTCAAAGTCGACTGTGTGCGCCACGCATTCGACTGTATTAATTGTTTGTTTTGAAATTTTGTTATGCTCATGAACTACAACGGCTATATTTTTAAAAGTTAGTTGGACATTGAATGTTGGTTAACTGCATTGACTAAGGAATTAATTAGTTTGACTGAATTACTGCTATTATGTCTTAATTGTTATAATTGTTATAATACAGTCGACTCTATTAGTAGCATATTCAACTAAAGGATTGTCTGATTTATAGAAATCTATAAATAGATGAGACTTGATCATTTACAGAAAACTTTTGGATTACTAACATTTTCATATTCTGTTTCAGATTGATTCTCTGGATTTTAGAGCTCCAAGAACTCATCAAGAAGACGGTTGTGATCTTGCTTGGAATAGTTTCTGAAGGAGAATTGTGTTGCGCGCACTGTCTGATCATAATCTGCACAATTGAGGTGCTTCTGGGTTGATCAAGAACTTGTTTGACATCCGTGGTGATTGTTGTGATTGTTGTTACCTGTTGTGACTACAGGGGTTGGACTCGTGGAGTCTGGTACACTTTAAGGATTGTTCAAAGTGGGTCGCAGATTGCAGGAGAGGGGACATCTTGCTACAAGTTTTGTTGTGTTGTTTGCCTATATTTTGGTTAGAGGGTTAGAGAGGTGTTTTATATTTTTGACGTGGAGGTCTTCTATAAAAGCCTTGTTGTAAAAACCTTGACCATTATAGTGCAGTTGCTTCCTGGTACTGGAAGGACACTAGATGTAGGCATTGAGGCCGAACCAGTATAAAAACCTGCGTTTGAATTCTCTATCCCTATACTTTTACATTCAGTTGACTCCATTATCTGCGTAGTCTACTTTACTTTTCCGCTGCAAACGAATTTCTATAACTTGCGATTCAAGAAAGTTTGTAAAGTTTTCTACTTTGCTTTAAAGATTGCGAAAAGACTCTGATTTTGAAAACCCACCAATTCACCCCCCCCCTCTTGGTGTTAAAACGTAGCCTACATGTTTCCCAACAATTGGCACCAGAGCTGGTTTTCATAACATATTGGAAAAACTAGTCGACTTGTTTTTCTTTGAATCGACTATAGACCTGGGCATGGCTTCCAGTTTTCAAACTTTTGGTGAAGGTGCTTCAACAAACAGACCACCTGTGTTTGCTGGTGAAAATTATCCGTTTTGGAAAATTAGAATGCAAATCTTTCTTGAATCCGTGGATAAAGGAATTTGGGATGCAACTTTGAATGGTCCTTTTGTACCTACTAAAATTGTTGATGATAAAACTGTTATTAAACCCTTTACAGAATGGTCAACTGATGAAAATAGAAAAGCACAATATGATATTAAAGCCAAAAACATTATTGCCTCTGCACTAACAGTTGATGAATTTTTCAGGATATCTCAATGCAAATATTCAAAGGAAATGTGGGATGTCTTGGAGGTTACACATGAAGGCACTGATTAACTCAAGAGAGCAAGGAAGAATGCTCTGATTCAAGAGTATGAACTTTTCAGGATGAAGGCTGGAGAGACTATCTATGAAGTCCAGAAAAGATTCACACATATTGTTAATCACCTTATGGCTCTTGGCAAAGTGTTTGATAAAGAGGAGATCAACATCAAGATTTTGAAAAGTCTGAACAGAAATTGGCAACCAAAAGTCACTACAATCTCATAATCAAAAGACCCTACTAGCATGAACATGGCTACCTTGTTTGGCAAGTTACGAGAACATGAATTGGAACGTGGTAGACTAAAGGATGAGGAAGAGATTGAAGAAAAGAAATCCATTGCTCTGAAAGCTACAAACAAGAAAATCTCAAAGTCAGATGATTCAGATGCAGAGATGGATGACAAAGAAATGATGACCCTTCAGTCGAATTATGAAAAATGATAGTCAACTTACTAACCATGCAGGTCACAGTAAACCAAAGAAAAGCTTCAGATCAAATGTTGTCCAATGTTACGAATGTGGAAAGGAAGGACATATCAAGCCAGAATGTCCAGAATTGAAGCCAAAGCAGAAAGCAAGTACAAGGTTTCCTCAAGACAAAGGAAGAAAACAAAAAGGAGCCTACATTGCTTGGAGAATAATGACTCGGACTCTTCAAGTGATGATGATCAAGATCAAGAAGAGGAGTCTAACATATGCTACATGGCTGGAACATTACAGGATGACTTTGACAACGATACATATTTTGAGAATGAGCCAATAAAAGTGAAGTATGCTCAACTATTGGATGTATTCAGAGAAGTACATGTTGAAGCAATGCGACTGCAATACAAGGTTAATCGACTTAACTCTGAGAGAAGAGATTATGAGTATAGAATTAATAACCTTGTTACTGAAAATGAAAAATTAGAAAAGGAATTGAATGATGCCTTGTTATACTAGCTAAAGAGATTAAAATTGAAACTGTTACAGTAGAGAAACCTTGAATTTTATGAGTCATTATGTAGTCAACTCTGGTTTTATTCAAATCGACTTAAGTCACTATTCCTTGCGGTTATTTTTTAAACTTTCGAAATTGGTCATTTTTGGGTTTTAGTCATTCGTGCTCTTTTTATATGTGTCCTTATAAGACTTGGTTTGTATTCTTCAGTCTGTGTCTGGTTGAAACTCCAAGAACCATGTTTGTGAAGAAAGATCTTTCAAGAAACTCAATCTTCATGGCTTCCATCAGTCACGCTACTTACAGAAATAAAGGAAAAAAGGTCATCACCGTCAGAAGCTCTGACCCAAATGGATGGATTAGTGACAAAGAAACTCGAGAGAAGTTCTTAATTTCTACTCCTAAATTTGTTGTTGACCTTATGAGCATAAACCTGAATTCGTTTAAGAATGAATGATAACGGTTCAAAAACCATTATTTTCATACTTAATTTTGATACAAAACACACCCATTATGACTTAGAAATTAACTTGAAATCATGCAAATTGCTTTAGTTAGGTTAAAAGAGAGTCAAAGGTGGTTTTAGAGATATTATGCTTGGTTTTCCTTGTTTTGACAGGATTTGACGAGAATTGAATGATGAAGAGTGAAGTAGGAAGGAGTTGGACCCAAGAAAGGATGAAAAAAGGTGCAAAGGAAGACTCGCAGCCACCGCTCAGCGCCAGTTTCAGCACTGAGCGCCAGCTTTGTGAAGACAGCCACTGTTAGACGCTTAAGCGCCAACGCTAAGGGTAAAAGATTGAGTCGCGCCTACCGTTGAGCGTCAGATCCAGCGCCGAGCGCTGGCCTTCTCAGAAACAGCACTGCCAGACGCCTGGGCGAGAACGCTAAGCGTCCCACTTAAGTGCCGCACCTACGTTGAGCGGTGAAACCAGCGTTGAGCGCTATACTTATGGGCCTGGGCCAAAATTCTGTTTTTTTTCTAAGTTATAAATAGACACCAGACGAACCTTAGGGTTATCTTTTGGCAGAGAAAGACAGCAGAACACTCTCTACACACCTTGGAGGTAGATTTTGGATGCGAAAGCTCAAATCTTTCAATTCTAGGGTTATCTCGTTCATATTTTCCACTCAATTCATCTAGTTTCACCATGACAATGGTGAACTAAATCCTTTGTTGTTGGGGAATGATGTAATCCTATTGAAACTCTCTTATATCAAAGTTCTTATTTTATTCATGTGCTTTAGTTATCAATAGTTTAAGTTTTCTTCTCTATACTTTATGCTTGCATTGTTTAACTCATTTAATGTCATGATCATTGATTTTGTCGATATGGACACATACTAGGAAATCTAGACATGAGGAGAATTCTCTTGATTATGCAATATTAGATAGACATAGGAATAGGACAGTCAATTTCTTTAAGCTTCTATACACTGAAATGCATGACTAATAACTAGGGAGACTAGACATAGTAAACTAGTAATTGAGAGTAGGCTCTCCTCGCCGAAACATCGGGTTTAGAGTAAATTAGAAAGTTGCATGAACATTGATAACAAAGTTGAATTTAATAAGAATATTAGATATAAGAGAGTGGATTAGGATGAAACCGTAAACCCCAACAACATCATTCATCCATATCTTTATCTGTCAATTGATCAAGCTTTTGCATTTGCATGTTTATTTTAGTCTTTGCATTACAAACCCTAAATTCATTCTTTGTTAAGTCTTAAGAAATCAATTCACATAAACGATTAGGCCTAAGAGTCCCTTGGGAAATGATATTCGGACTTACCATCTCTTTATTACTTGATACGATCTGGTACACTTACCAGGGTGTTAACAATGAAGGATTCATGTTTCCTCATTGGTTTGAAAGGAAAGGACTGTCAATCTTTGTAGAATCAAAAGGATGTTGGTATCCTGATCTCATCAAGGTTTTCTATAACAACGTGAAGGTTGAAGACGATGTCATATACTCAAAGGTAAAAGGCATTGATATCCATATTAATGATTTCATCTGGAATATTATCACAAACTTACCATCATAAGGGGCTTTATCACATCTTCCCACTATTGAGATCAATACCTTGTTAAACAAGAAACGGGTATACAGGGAATGGCTAAGATTTCCTGGTATGTACGACACAGACAATGTCTTTGCACATGAAGGACTATATAAAGAAGAAAAGATCGTGGCACATCTACTAGCAAAGATAATTCTGCTCGGAAGAATAAGGAAAGATAGAATGACAATAGAAGATGTCCATCTTCTTCATGCCATAAGGAACAATACTTCTACAAACTGGCTAGGTGTCATAAAGGATCACATGAAGAACGCTGCAATGAAAAGGTCTTTGTATCTACCATATGCCAATTTTATAAGCAAGGTTCTGGTTCTTCAAGGTGTTGAAATAAGAAATGAGCAAAGATGTTTTTAGGGCTCATCAAATGTGTTCGACAGAGATTCTTTAATGTCTCTTGGTTTGGTGAAAACCATAAAAGGGTGGATCTTCATGGGAGAAGACAAATTTGAACATAGCTTGGGGTGCATCTATACTGATAAGAAGAACTGCTCAAATTTATTTCCTTTGTCTAAGTTTGAAATTTATGCTGCTGAATAGATTAGAATACTCCATGAGAAAATCGACAATCTTGCAGAAGAACGCAATGTTGACCAGGGAATTAAAGCAGAAAGCTTCTCTGAGGAAGACTCAACAAAATCTTACTGACTCAGATTAGAGCACTTGGAAGTTTTTGTACCTTGTGTCTATAAGTGTAGTTTTAAGTCTTAGTCTTAGGTGTTTTGTTTTTATTTTTAATAATGGCTTAGACTGCCATTCTGTTTGATTTTCTCTTGAGTCATGTTCTGTTCTCACCTTTGTAATATCTTTTAAACAAGAAATGAAAATTAATGTTTGAATCATATTCAATTGCTTTAATCAGATTCATTATATTTGTTCTGTTTGAATGATTGATTCAACTGTATGCTGAATGAAGTTGATTATGCATGTTTAAATTGTTACATTTTGCTTCATATTAACTTCTTATGGATTAATTTTCTTGCATAACTAAGTTGCTTGATCGGCAAGAGATCTTTGAAAGGTTTTGCAGGAAAAACATTGCTTGGAACTCACTACTGGAAATACAACTCACAGAGAAACAATGAAATCGACTGGATTACTAATTCAATCGACTGGATCATAAGTGGGTTATAAATTCCATTATTGGAATTTGGTTATAGTGTTGATTGATTATTTTTTTCTGATTATCAGCAATATATCTCTAATTCTGATTGTGTGTTTTATATTTGAGATTATATTGTGAGATTGTTGATAATTGTATCATTTCATGATATAATTGATTGATATCTCAACTGTGATACAATTTTGTGTTATGATGTTTGTATGCTCTGATTGTACTGCATTGTGCATCTGAATTTAATTGTGAAAATATGCATAATGACAGGGGGAGCATTACACATTTGCACATATTTCTTCACATGCTATACTTCAGGGGGAGTTATCATTTTCATGTGAATATATATGATAGGGGGAGCATCATTGCATGTTTTTAATACACATTCTGTTTGATGCATCTATGTTTAGTTTATCAGCTCATTATATCTTAAAGCATACCTTTTTTGTTAATGCACAAAGGGGGAGAAGTATTGTGAAAGCAATGTAAAATGTTATCTGCTTGATATATTGATTATAGCTTTTTGATTGTGTGTAATCAGAGTAATGTCTGAATCTGGTGTGATATTGTACAAACATGGTTGTTTATTAATCATGGTTGTCCATCATCAAAAAAGGGGGAGATTGTTGAGATTGTTGACAACACAATATCTATATCACTTAGGATTACTAACATTTTCATATTTTGTTTCATATTGATTCTCTAGATTTTAGAGCTCCAAGAACTCATCAAGAAGACGGTTGCGATCTTGCTTGGAAGAGTTTCTGAAGGAGAACTGTGTTCCGCGCACTGTCTGATCATAATCTGCACAATTGATGTGCTTCTGGGTTGATCAAGAACTTGTTTGGCATCCGTGGTGATTGTTGTGATTGTTGTAACCTGTTGTGACTACAGGGGTTGGACTCGTGGAGTCTGGTACACTTTGAGGATTGTTCAAAGTGGGTTGCAGATTGCAGGAGAGGGGACATCTTCCTGCAAGTCTTGCTGTGTTATTTGCCTATATTTTGGTTAGAGGGTTAGAGATGTGTTTTATATTTTTGACGTGGAGGTCTTCTATAAAAGCCTTGTTTTAAAAACCTTGACCATTATAGTGCAGTTGCTTCCTGGTACTAGACGGACACTGGATGTAGGCATTGAGGCCAAGTAGTATAAAAACCTGCGTTTGAATTCTCTATCCCTATACTTTTACATTCAGTCGAATCCATTATCTGCATAGTCTACTTTACTCTTTCGCTGCAAACGAATTTCTATAAATTGTGATTCAATAAAGTTTATAAAGTTTTCTACTTTGCTTTAAAGATTGCGAAAAGACTGTGATTTTGAAAACCCACCAATTCACCCCCCCCCCTCTTGGTGTTAAAACGAAGCCTACCTGTTTCCCAACAGGAGTCTCAATGAATGAATGAAATATGATTTTTGTCTCGCCTGGATCTCTTTATATACGCTTGATTGAGCTTGGACTCTGAATCTTTTGTTCATAAAATCTTTTTATCTTATATTTAATATGTTCCAAATATTCAACAAATTTAATCAGTTTTTTAGAATATTTGATAATATATTTTCCAGATTCAAAAAGATTTTGCAAATATTATCTTTCAAAATTTATTGATATAGTTAAATAAAGTAATTGTTTAACAATATCAAATAAAATATCTTAAGATATATTTTCTGAAAATTATCTTTTAAAATATCTAACAGAACCTATTCAACTCAAACTCGTGCTCACAAAGCTTTCCAAAGAGAATTGCCATTGACATTTGTGAAAGATTTTGCGACTCCGAGATGGTTGTCACCTTTGGTTGCCAAGACCTGTCCAATGATTTCAAAATTTTCACATTTAACTCGTCAACATCAAAAGTCTTACCCAACCTTGGCAGATGGTTCACTATGTGAGTAAAGCGCTTTTGAACATCAGAAATTGACTCTCTAGTTTGCATCCTGAACATCTCGTACTCATGAATGAGTGTGTTCTTCTTTGCACGCTTTACATCATCAGTATCCTCATGTGTGACTTTGAGTACTTCCCACATCTCTGGTGTTGTCTTACAAACAGAAATTCTATAGAATTCATCAAGCACCACAGCAGAAGATATAATATTATGAGCCTTAATGTCAAATTGGGCCCTCCTATTTTCCTCAGCAGTCCAGTTAAAGTAAGGTTTTTCAACTTCCACACCATCAACAATATTTTTAGGAATATAAGGACCATTATGTACAGCTTCCTAGATGCCTCTATCAATAGACACCATGAAAATTTCCATTATGACTTTCCAGAATGCATAGTTATCACCAATAAAAAGTGATGGTCTATTAATAGAAGCACCCTCAGCATATACTGGATTTTGATGATCGACCATTTTCGCAAAATTTGAAAAACTATCAAAGCAAGCTCTTGTACCAATTGTTGGAACAATCGATACCGATTTTGCACAGCAGAATTAAAACGGATATGATTGTTAAAGTTGAAAGCGTGTTACAGTCAAATAAAATAGTTCCTTTAATTTTCTTATAAAACTTTTATCAAACAGTTGTGTGCTAAAAGTTTTAAATAGTTTAGGGAGGAGAAAATTAACATAGATCATTTTTATACTGGTTCGAATCAGAAGATTCTTCGTCCAGTTGTTAATCACTATAAATAGTTATTAACCTTTTCACTAAAATATTGTTTCACATATTACAATAATATGGAATAAAGTGTAAGAACAAAAAACACCTTCCTTCGATAAACGAATGGAAGAATCTTCCATCGACAAACGTACTGGAAGAAAATTGCTCAGCCAACTTGAAGAAAATCGCTCTGACCTTAGACTACTAAGCACGAGCTTCTCCTATTCACAAGACTTGACAAGAGCACTCTATCACTTGAGAACTTCCTCAGATAAACACTGTATTCTCAAATGGCATAGATAACCCTCTAAAGGGTTTGGTAAAAAGTATATATAGCCTTAAGGTCAGAAACTGAAAAGACACTTCCCAACTGCCAGTGATAATCGATTATTGTAAGTAATAATCGATTATTCGTGTCTGTTATAGGGTTTTCAAAAAGGTGATAATCGATTATCCTCAGGAATAATCGATTATTTGCGCAACTTAATTAGTTTTGTGATAGGGAATTGCATGCTTAGAGATAACTATTTTAATGACAATTAAGGAATGGAAACTTATGAGATATAGATGGTTGAGATTGTTGACAACACAATTTCTATATCACTCTAGTTTTTGATGATGACAACACATTGCTTAATAACACACATATGTTGTTGCTGAATTACATGTTCTTATGCTGATTGTTTCTTATATCCGTTGAACATGTTTATGTACTATGTTACATGTTCCTATGTTGATTGATTGATATATTTGTGGAACGTGTTTATGTGTTTTATGTGCTACATGCAATGCATCATTACATATGTTTTACTACACATGTTTTAAAGCTGAAAACCACAAGCACTTTCATGAACTTATCACTATGTGACAAAGCTATAGTGCAGTCGACTATATTATTAATAGATTCGACTATGCTAAAATCTTTGTATAGATTTTGAGAATCAATGCTTTGTGATATTTTGAGAAGAAAAGAATTTCAAAATGTTTTACATGTTGAAGTCGACTATGTGCGCCACACATTCGACTATGTTTGTTGTCTGTTTTGAAATTTTGTTATGCTCTTGCACTCTAACGGCTATATTTTCAAAAGTTAGTTGAGCATTGATGACTTGGTCAACTGTATTAAATGTGTTTTGTTTTTGGTTGACTGTAAGCTACCAGGTTAACTGATCTGTTATAATTGTCATAATCCAGTTGACTGAATTAGTAGCTTATTCGACTGAGAGACTATCTGTTTAACATAAATCTATAAATAGGTTGAACACGAATCTGTTCAGAGACTTTTGATGATCTAACAATTTCATTTCTGTTTCAGATTGAATTCTCTATTTTAAGAGCTCCAAGAATTCTCCAAGAAGACGGTGGTGATCTTTCTTGAAAGAGATTCAAAGGGAGATTGTTTGCGCACACATTGATTGATCATATTCTGCACAAAGAAGGTGCTTCTGGTTTGATCACATTCAGGCTTGGCATCCTTGAAGACTGCTGCATATTTTCTGGCTTGGCATCCGTGAAGACTGCTGTTTTGGACCTGTTGATTACAGGGGATAGTTCACTTTGAGGATTGTTAAAAGTGGTGATTGGCAGATTGCAGAAAAGGGAACATCTTGCTACAAGTCTTGTTGTTTCTGTTGTCTATATTTTGGTTAAGGGTTAGAGAGGAGATTTATATTTTTGACCTGGAGGTCTTCTATAAATTCCTTGTTGTAAAAACCGCAATCATTATAATGCATTTGCTTCCTGGGTTGGAAGGACACTGGATGTAGGCATTGTTGGCCGAACCAGTATAAAAACTAGTGTTTGATTTTCTATATCCCTGCACTTTTACTTTACAGTCGACTTTACATTTAACGCAGTCAACTACGTTTTTCCGCTGCATACAAATTTTCATTACTTGAATTTCAAGAAAGTTCAAAAAGTTTCATACTTTGATTTCAAGATTGCGAAAAGAATTTTTTTTGATACAACACCAATTCACCCCTCCTCTTAGTGTAAAAATGAAGCCTACTTGTTTCCCAACAATTGGCACCAGAGCTGGTTTTCATAAGATATTTGAAAAACTAGTTGACTTTGTTTTTCTTTGATTCGACTATAAACCTGGGGATGGCTTCCTATTTTCAAACTTTTGGTGAAGGTGCTTCAACAAACAGACCACCTCTGTTTGCTGGCGAAAATTATCCGTTTTGGAAAATTAGAATGCAAATCTTTCTTGAATCGCAAGATAAAGGAATTTTGGATGCCACTTTAAATGGTCCTTTTGTGCCTACAAAAACTGTTGAAGAGAAAATTGTTTTGAAACCTTTTACTGAGTGGACTGTTGATGAAAATAGAAAAGCTCAGTATGATATTAAAGCAAGAAATATTATTGCCTCTGCACTAACTATTGATGAATTTTTCAGGATATCTCAATGCAAATCCACAAAGAAAATGTGGGATGTCTTAGACGTAACTCATGAAGGCATAGATGAAGTAAAGAGAGCAAGAAAGAACTCCCTGATACAAGAGTATGAATTGTTCCTAATGAAAGCTCGAGAAACCATCTATGATGTGTAGAAACGATTCACTCACATTGCAAATCATCTCATGGCTCTCGGGAAGGTATTTGACAAAGAAGAAATCAATATCAAGATTCTGAAAAGTCTGAACAGAAATGGGCAACCAAAAGTCACAGCAATCTCTGAATCCAAAGATCTCACAACGATAAACGTGGCTACCTTGTTTGGCAATTTAGGTGAACATGAAATGGAAATCGATAGATTAAAGGATGAAGAAGAGATTGAAGAAAAGAAGTTCATTGCTCTGAAGGTTACAAGCAAGAACAACTCTGAAACAAACATGAACGAGAAAGAATTGATGACCTTGATGGTATGGAAATTTAGTCGACTTATACATAATGATAGCCAACTGACTAACCATGCAGGTCAAGGCAAAAAGAATAGCTTCAGTAAAAATGTTGTCCAGTGTTACGAATGTGGAAAGGAAGGACACATCAAGCCTGATTATCCTGAATTAAAGCCTAAGTAGAAAGGAAGGAAAAGATTCCCTCAAGGTAGATACTTAAAAAGAAAAGGAGCATACATTGCTTGGGAGAACATAGATTCTGAAAGCTCAAGTGACGAAGATATTGATCAAGAGGAAGAATCCAACATATGCCACATGGATGGAACATCAAGTGATGACAGTGACAGTGATGAAGAATTTGAGAAGCTACCAATAGAAGAGAAATATCAGCAACTTATAGAGACATTCAGAGAACTACAGGTTGAAGCAATGCGAGTAGAATACAAGGTTAATCGACTAAACTCTGAAAGAAGAGATTATGAGTATAGGATTAACAACCTTGTTGCTGAAAATGAAAAATTAGAGAAAGAATTAAATGAAGTTTTGTTATCTGCTATGGATGTTGAAATTAAAATTGTTACAGTGGAAAAAGCTTGTGAAAATTGTCCTGCTCATATTGAAAAGATAGATTACTTGACTAGCACGCTAGCTAAGTTTACTCAAGGTAGAGACAATTTAAATTTTGTATTGAAATCATCTGGCAGAGCTATATACAGGCAAGGAATAGGATACAAAGCTCAATCTAATAGAACCAATGCTAAGAGATTTACTGATTTAAGTAAACCTGCTAAAAATGCATGTTTCTATTGTAATTGTGTTGGTCATACTGTTAGAAATTGTTATTACAGAAATGTTGTTGTTCCTAAAGGATTATATGTATGGAAACCAAAGGAACAAGTGACAAAGACTGACAAACATGGACCCAAAGTTAAATGGGTACCAGCAACAAAAACTTAAATTGTTTTGCAGGATACATGGCAGATGTTGTTTGATCTCAAGGATGAATCAATCTGGAATAAATCAAAATCTTGAGTATCTACAACTGGTAAAAATGTATCAATTTACTACATATTGCTAAATTTGATTGGTTGTGAGTATGTGATTGCATGAAGATTTTGTCTGTCTACTTAATTGAATGTTTGAGTTTGAAACTCTATTTTCATGTGTTTTAGTCGACTGCTTTATTAATTCATTCGACTATGTTCTGCAAGTGTTTTTTAAAACTCTGTGCTTTTGAACGTTGAAATTTGATTTTTCAAATCTAAGGTTTTCATACTATATCTTTGGTCTGGTCCTTAAAAGGTCTATTTTCTAGCACTGACTCAATATCACACAACTATACTTAAACCCTTTTCTACTCTAAGGAGGAACTATTCTTTATCCTCTTAAAATGGCTTCATCTACATCAAAGCGATTCAAAATCATCTCAACTGCTGAAAGAGAAGTTGATCCTACTACAGGATGGATAAGCGACGATAATGTCCGAGAAAGATTTACTCATGGGGCTATAAAGATTATCGCTACCCCAAAGTTCATTGATCTGAATCTATTTGAAAGAGAAAGATTCATGTTTCCAAGTTGGTTGCAATCTCATGATCTTTCGTCATTGGTTCAACTGAAGGGCTGGTGGTACCCTAACCTTGTGAAAGTATTTTATCATAACTTGAAACTGGTAGACGAAAACATTCACTCTAGAGTCAAAGGAGTTGACATTGTGATTGACGACAACACCTGGTTAGATACGATTGGTCTAACAGCTGATAATGAGACCACTCATCTAATACTATCTCAGGATGATAGTTTACTGAGGAAGAAAGACATTTACAAAGAATGGCTAAGATCACCTTATGATTGTTATGCTATAAGGAACTTTGATCATGAAGGGCCTAAAATAGAAGAAAGAGTAATGGCTCACATTTTGGCCTCTGTAATTCTTCCTGGAAGAATATCTGATTCAAGGATGACAACTGACGATATCTTCCTGCTGTATGTGCTTAAAAATAATGTTCCCACCAATTGGGTAAGAGTATTGAAAGATCATATGACTGAAAGTGCATTGAACAGATCATATTATTTAGGTTAAACCCATTCGGAGGTCTCTATTTTTGTGTTTTTGTCCCATTTACATCCTCGTCTTTTATTTTTTGCCAATTAAGTCCCTAAGATTGAAAAATTGAAAGAATTTGACCCCTGCCGTTAAATCAAGTTAACGGAGTTAAGTTTTTGATGAGCTGTGAGGATGACATGATGTTATTTCAGACGTGGCTTGCAGAGAGTGTTATAAGTGGAATTTTTTTAAGTTTGACATAAAAAATGTTTGATTTTTAAATTAAAAAAAATATCCTCTTCCATACTTTGTCACCTCTTCTTCCAATCCCATCCTCTGTATCTTCATCATCAGATAAAGACTGAGATGTGTACAGGAAGAAGGGTGAGAACGAAACAAAGAAGAAGAAGCACAGAACCGAAACCCACTCAGAAGCTAATCTGAAAACCCTTCATTTATTAGCACGGGTATTCAGCTATTCATGACAAAAGCCTGAATCAATCATGTCACACGGTACAGAAATTGACAGTATTGGTGGAGAAGAAGCTTTCAACTCACCAAGATTTTTAAGAATCTCCTTCCGAGCCTTTTCCATCAATAGGTGCTTCATTTGATGCTCTGATGTCCCTGACACCATTGTGTTTGTAATTTCCAGCAGCATTAACCCTTCCTGACCCAAATTCATTAGCCAAGTTTGTTCCTTCAATTTGCACCTACAGATTTATTTTTATCAGGGTGCAGAGTAAGAGCCAGTTTCCTATATCGTCTTCGAATTGTTTCTTCATCAGCCAAGGGTTGCACAAGGATCCTGTACTAGTCAACTTCTCCATTAACCATTTTATCAGCTGAGATATACACCTCAATAGTTGCCAGAAATCGAGAAAGAAGAAATGCAAGAATGCAAATCACTCTTAAAATTGATTCATTCAAAGGTGTCTACAAAAGGAGACCCTTAGGCTACTTATATAACCTTTAGGATGAATTAAGTGGAGAGTTTTAAAGGATGTGAGACTTGGAATGCTTCCCAAGCTGACCTGCAGCGTCCCAATCTTATATTAATCCTACATCACTTAAATCTTCCATTCCTAAAGGGTTTATAAGCTTCTTAGCAAGTCTAGAATTCAAAAGCTACAAACTATGCATGTTTACTTGCACTACAAGCAACAAAAGGAGAAAGCCTATTTATTCTTCTTCTTTTTTAAGTTCAAGCCATGTGAAGTCCCACATTCCTTGTACTTTAAAAAAAGAAGAGTTTATAAGCTTCTCAACAACTAGAAATAACGAAAGAACAAAAGAGCCAAATATAAGCCAATGAAACCTATTCTACTTTTTTTATGCTTGTTGTCACTTTGAAAACTCTTCATTGTTGCCCCATCTATGATCATATCATTTTGGCTAAGACCAGAATAATCGATTATTTATGCGAGCAACCCTTTTTCAAATGAGCTCGTGATAATCGATTATTACATCAAATAATCGATTATCTGCACAAACTATCTCTTCCTAGGAAAACTTTTAATTGTTTACATCAAATAGATTAATCCTAATACAGTTTATACTACAAGAATGCTTTTAAAAATATTACAACAAGGATCTTCAGGTTCTTCACTTTGTAGCATCATCAAAATCATAATCTCTTCAATTACACCAATGCACCTCATTGGTAACAACAAATTCACTTTAAATCAATCATTTAAGCACAAGAATCTCTTCAAAAATTTGAATTTCACATCATAAATGTAGGCATAAATATGCATTCATCAAGCACACACAAATACATACATACACAAATAAACAAAGACATATAGACATAGGTAGATATAGAGAGACACACACAAATAAACAGAAATATATAACACACAGACATGGACACATCACAGATAGAAAGAAGCACAAAGGCACGCACATACATACACACAAGCGTAGATTGACATAGGCACACACACAGAGACAATTACAAGCACACCAACATAGACACAAAACATACACACACAAACACCCACACATAGAAAGACATACAAACATGTAGACACATATATAGACACACATATACATACACACATATGCAAATAAAAACACACATATACAAAGTGAAACCCTTCCAAATGGGAGAGTTATCTCAATCTCTCTCTCACTTGAGCTAAACGCTCCATTACTTGAGCATTCACTATATGACTCAAGTGATGACGTGTAATGAAGGTAACCATTAAACATCACTTAAACAATGTTGTTCAATGAGTCACCATTTAGTGATAAACATCTTTATGCTTAGCTCTTGATTTATCAAACAATATGAGTGGTCAAATGATGGGTAGAATATGTCATCTAGCATCTACCAACTCGTTTAGTGTCTTTCTCGTTCAATGTCTACCAGTTCATCCATTTGGTGTTAGTTCAAAAACAAAATCTTTTCACAATCTTTATGGTTAAGTGATTGCAAGTAAATGAAAATTCAATGCAGCGGAAAAACGCAGTTGACTGCAAAACAGATAAAGTCGACTGGAAATAAAGAGTGCAGGGATAGAGAAAATCAAACACTGGTTTTTATACTGGTTCGGCCAACAATGCCTACATCCAGTGTCCTTCCAACCTAGGAAGCAAATGCACTATAATGGTTGCGGTTTTTACAGCAAGGAGTTTATAGAAGCACCACGCAAAAATATAAATGTCCTCTCTAACCCAAAACCAAAATATAGCTGCACACAAAAACCAGAATTGCAGCAAGAATCCCCTCTTCTGCAATCTGAACCCACGTCGAACAATCCTCAATGTGTAACCAGAACTCTTCACAGGATACCAAGCCTATCACAGCAAACTTCACAGGTTGCAAAGCCTTCAATCAAACGCAGCAGTCTTCACAGGATGCCAAGGCTTCAAGATCAAACAAGAAGCACCTTCTTTGTGCAGATTATGATCAAGCAGTCAGCACAATTGACTTCTCAAGCAAGATCACCACCGTCTTCTTGGAGAATTCTTGGAGCTTCTAAAATAGAGAATTCAATCTGAAACAGGATAATGAAAATGTCAGATCATCAAAAGTCACAGAACAATTCGTGTTCTGTCTATTTATAGTTTTCTGTTATATCAGATTGCTACTCAGTCGAATAGCCTACTAATACAGTCGACTGTATTAAAACAGTTATAACAAACAGTCAACACAAAGGCTCCTCAGTCAACAAAATCAACACACATTTATTACAGTTGACCAAGTCACACAAGTTCAACTAACTTTTGAAAAATATAGTCGTTGGAGCGTGTAGGCTTAACAGAATTTCAAACAGAACAGTAACACAGTCGAATATGTGATTCACACTGTAGACTGCCACATAAAAAACACTTTGAAATTCTTTTCAACTCAAAATCTCACATAGCATAGTTTCACAAATCCTATACAAATATTTTAGCATAGTTGAATCCATTATGAGTGTATTCGACTAGACTAGAACTTTGTCACAACAAATATAAGTTCATAAAGGTGCTTGTGATCTTTTTCTTTCAGAAATGTGCAGTAATCAAAAACATTTTATCTCACATTTCAAAACAAGCATGTTCCACAAAAATATCACATAATCAATCATGGGAACATACATTGCAGTTCAACAAAACATGTTCAGAAAATATATCAAAAAGTTCAGAACAAGAACATGTAATACTAGAACTTATGTACTGTTATTAAGCATTGTGTTGTGTTAAGTCCTTGGCAAGTGTACCAGATCGTTATCAAGTAATATAAAAAGGGTAAGTCTGAGTATCGTTTTCCCAAAGGACTCTTAGGCCTTAACTTTCATGTAAATCAATCTTATAAGATTTGTAGAGAAATAAATCTTAAGGTTGAATGTAAAGAACGAAAATAAACATGTAATGCAAGTGATTCAATTGGCAAGAAAAAGATATCGATGAATGGAGTTGTTGGGGTTTACAATTTCATCTTATCCACTCTCTTTTATCTACTCTTTTTATTAATCCGCTTTATTATTTAATTGTCATGCTAACTTTCTTAGTCTACCCTAAACCCGATCCCTCGGTGAGAAGAGCCTACTACTAATTACTGGCTTACTATCCCTAGTCTCCCCTAGCAATTAGCAATGCATGTACCACAGAAGCAAAATACAATTGATCGTCCTACCCCTATCCCCAGGTGGTATTGCTTAATCAAGGAATTCCCTATCAGTTCATGACTTCCTCGTACGTCCCCGTATCGACAAAGGTAAACATCTTTTACCGAATGAGTTAAACGATAAAAGCTTTGAGCATAGATAAGAAACCCAACAATTGATAATCAAAGCATATGCAAGTGATGAGTCGATATTTTCTTGGCTGCATTTAGTTTATTGTGCTAGATTTAATCAGGGAATTGTGCTTAATTGTCCGGTATTTTTTCGTTTCTGCTAATTGTGCTTAATTTGATCGGAAGTTCTAATTTTAATTAATTTGAATTTTCTGAGCTAATTAATTGCATTATGATTTTCAGGGAAAATTTTGAATATACAATTTGGGACATTTGGAGGTTAAATTGAAGTGTGCAGCCACCACCAAAAATTAAAGCACTGATTGATGAATTGGAATGTACAAACAATGTTTTATTATTGGTGAGAAAAGATAAGGAAATAGTATGCACATATGCTCATGTCACGGCCTATGAGAAATGCTCTCAAGGTCCGAAGAAAAAAATATTAAGTGCAGCTTATGTGCACGTGAAGGAGCCACCAACCATTTAAAGAAAAAGGGAGAGACACATTTGCATTCAATTTTTGGGGGTGAAAAAGATGTGCACGCTTGAAGTAAAAGCATGGGCCCATACATTTCATTCATTTGGACTTTAGGCAGCTACACGTCAGAAGCTTGGAGAGGTTGACACAGCAAGTCCAGCAACTAAAAGAGGCTCACACGGAAGGCACTGATCACGGCCCAGCTTGGAGATTTAAAAAACAAGAGGAAGCAAACGGTGCTCAAGCTGCCAGCATCACGCGTTGAAGAAAAGTTGTTGCTGGCACATCCCACCTCCACACATTTCAGCCCATTCATCTTCACGCTCCAACAGCCTGGTCCAAGAGGTGTGTGCTTGAAGAAAGTAGCGCATCCTGCAGCACGTGAAGCAGTTGCAGCCCACATGAGAAGAGTCCACCGTTGCAACAACACACAACACGGCCCAGCAGCAGAAGGTGTCTCGGCCAGCACATTCCAGCGTTGGAGATGAAGGGTGTGACATCCAGCAGTTGCAGTAATAAGGTCCATATTGCTGCATCAACAAGGCACATGGGTGTGCTGTCCAGCAAACACACGGCCTGTAATCTGATTGGCGACGTCCAGGGTTTATTTATTTGAAGGAGACATGTGTACTTGGGGGGCAATAGCTGCCGAGGAAGGAGTTTTTTTTTTACGTTTCTCATTGATTGAAGAAGGAGGATAAATGAACGGTGATGTCAAGTAGGATTTAATCTTCTTTCTTGTATAAGCAGCTGCCAGCTACTTAGGATTAGAATTTCTTTTGGTTTTGAAAAGAGAGAGGGTTGTTACGTTTTGTTGGAGGAAGGCAAGCGGTGCTACAGCATAGGTTTTCATTCTTCATTCTCAGTCACGGGTTTTCAAGTGTTGTCTTATTTATCTGTTTGCATTTAAATCCTTAGTTCAACTTTGCATCTTAAATTGTTTCACACATTTTTGCCTTAAAGTTATATTTCACGGGTCTCTAAGCTTACTTTTTCAATTATTAGCTTGAATGATACTTTTTTCTGAATTAACAATTGCATTCAATGATTCACGCAACTAGTATTGAATTTTATTATGCTGCATTGTGTTTTAATTTAGTGACGCGTTACATTCAAAAGTATTATATGCAATTTCGTTAAATTTTAGTTTTGCTGCTTGGTGTTTAAATTGCATTCGTCATTACATTTTAACAACATAAGATGTGTTTTCGGATTTATCAATTGTTTTCCAAGTGGGTCACACAAGTTCTCCTTAATTAAATTGTGATGTTAGTTTAGGTTAGTTGTTAATAAAATTACAGTGTTTCCTTGAGATTTCCCGGACTGTCTTTATGTTTACTCTGCTCTGCTTGACACTCTATGAAATCTGGTTGTGTTCTTGCAACGGGTATACGCTTAGTTGCCTAGTTGGTGATTGTATTTTCGCTTAGTTGATCAATCTGTATTGAACACATTGGATGTAATAGGTGTATTGCGTTCGCTTAGTACGCGATTATGATAGCATGATTAACCTTCGCTTAGTCGGTTAGCTGTGTTGGATTAGAGGTTAGAGTAGTTTATTCATGACATCTCTTGCACTTTTATTGCCATGTTGCTGCTCTGATTTAGCTCATTATTTAATCTGTTGTGTGTCTACGATTAGGTATACGCTTAGTTTCCTAATCCGTGTTTAATCTTCGCTTAGTTGATTAGACTGTATGGTGCATGACTGATTAAATTTGTGCATTGCATTCGCTTAGTTTGCAATTCTAAAGACCGAATTAGCTTTCAGTTAGTTGGGTGATTCGTGTTGGACTTGGATTAGATTAGTGTGTACATGTCATTTATCTGTGATTTGAAGCATAGTAATTGAGTTAATGACCAACCACTTTTATTCTGTGTTTGATTCCGTTTTCACATTTCTGTTTGCATATCTGTTTGCATCTGTGTTTTTAATTCCATTCATCTGCATTCACAAACTTTTCACAAACCCCCCCACTTTGTGTCTGACCTAATTCTCGAACCACATTTGGTCCTTGAGAGACGACCTAGGAGTCACTTCCTAGTCTATACTGCATTTTATTGCACATCAAATTTGTTTGGGGTGCGACACCCATCAAATTTTGGCGCCGTTGCCGGGGACCAACGGTTCGGTTTTAGGTCTTTGTTGTGTTAGTGTGTGTTGTGTTTTGTCTTGTGTTGTGAGTGTGACGTTCTGTTTTGTGTGTGATGTTATGTGTTGTCACATTTAGATAGCCTTAGTTGCATATTTTCATTGCATTCTTCTTTTCCCCCTTTCTCCCTTTCTACATGTCTACCTATTTTGGCTATGTGAGTAATTCTTATTCTGCCTGTGTCTATGATTCTCCTCCTGCTTGTTACTCTGATTATGATTCGCCTGCTGATTTCTGTGTTGAGAACAGTATGATTCCTCCTCCATCTCACAAGAGTGCTCCTAGGGAGCCGTTTCCACTTGATGAGGAGGATATTCGTTGTGTTTTCAACACTGGACTGATACATTTGTTGCCTAGGTTTCATGGTTTTGTAGGTGAATGCCCACGTAGACATTTGGAGGAGTTCTACACATTATGCTCTTTAATGAAACCTCTAGATATCCTGGATGAAGACATGTTCTTAAGGGCATTTTAGGACTCATTACACAAAGCAGCTAAGGATTGGTGTTGTTGTCTTACTCCAGGATCTGTCACCAGTTGGGAAGATCTGAAGCATCAGTTTCTAGACAAATTCTCCCCTGTGTGGTATGGTTATAGCGACGATCCTGGGTGGACTGATCCTAACTTGGGATGGTATGGTACTTCACAGCATAAATATCATGAACCATCATTCCAGACTCCTTGTATGCCTCCTCCAGTCCAGGAATCACAACAGCTGCAGTTTCATGAGCATGCCCAGTCTTCATCAGCTGATGATAGGAATTTGGAAAGCAAGCTTGATTCTCTTTTGAGTTTGGTGACACAGTTGGCATCCAACCAGAAACCTGCACCTCAATTTGCATTTGTTGCACGGTTGTGTGCTGTATGTCCTTCTAGTGACCACTATACGGATGCTTGTCCTTCTTTGCACCACTTATTTGTTCTTGATGTGCCTCAAGCTTATGCTCCAAACATCTTCAACAACAGGCAGCCACCACAACAAAATCTGAGGCAACAACAACAGTAAGAGGCACCTGCCCAACCTTCTACTTCTTCTGAGCCTACATTGTTTGAGTTGTGGGGGCAGATGGCCACGCAGTTCATTGAGGAACAGTCTCAAGCTTCAGAGGGATCACCATTTTAGACTTTTCATATTCTTGATGATGTCAGTGTCATTCACAGAGGAGATGGGGAGCAGAGTCATGAGTTTACTACTGCACCATCTACTTTCCCACATTCTTAAGTCCCTACTCTTGCACCTGAGGAGACTGATGAAGAATTGGAGGACCAGGCAGATGTAAGCACCACTTTTGAGATAGGTAGACCGACTTCACCTTCCATCACTTTAGCCACATCCAGGGAAGTGGAGGTAAACATACCTGAGATAGATTCTGTTTTTGATGATTATGCTGATGATGGGTATGTTGATGATTATGATGTTGATGAGCATGATTTACATTCTACCTCTCTGCATGATGAGAACCACTATTTGAAATCACATTTGAATGTTTATTCTCCATGCACTGAACATGAATTTGAGATTGTTGTTGATATTGTTTCTACATTTGAAAGTGATTCATGTTCTGAGGGTTTATCTGATGTTTAGCTTGTTACATTGGGATTGGGTGTTATACCACTGCATGTCATTTCCTTGGGTTTATCTGATGTTTAGCTTGTTTGCATCTGTGTTTTTAATTCCATTCATCTGCATTCACAAACTTTTCACAAACCCCCCCACTTTGTGTCTGACCTAATTCTCGAACCACATTTGTTCCTTGAGAGACGACCTAGGAGTCACTTCCTAGTCTATACTGCATTTTATTGCACATCAAATTTGTATGGGGTGCGACACCCATCAGCAAGCATATAGATATAATAAGAATTTCAATAATAGAGAGTTTCAAAAGATTACATTGTTCCCCAACAACAAAGGGTTTAGTTCATCATGGACATTGTGAAACTAGATGAAATACAATAAAAGAATGGAAGAATAAACCCTAAATTTGGTAGATTGGAGCCTAAGCATCCAAGGAACCGCCTCCAAAGAGTGTAGAACAACTCTGCACATCTTCTCTTCCAAAAGAATATCATTTGAATCGCACTGGGCTATTTATAGAGCATAAAAGTAACAGAATTTAAGCCCAAGCCCAGTAGACAATTGCTCAGCGTCCAATTTAACCGCTCAGCGGTTTCCTTCAAGTTGCGCCACCGCTCAGCGATCAGTTTCACCGCTCAACGGTTTGCCTCTAATCGCTCTGGACGCTCAGCTTCACCTCCTGAGCGCCAGACAGTGGCTCTCCCTCGAATCATGACGCTCAGCGTTGGCTTTTGACGTTGAGCGGTGCATAGACTCTTCTTTTCTTCCTTTTTGTCCTTCTTTCTTGAGTCTAAGACCTTCCTACTTTACTTCCATCTTCAATTTCCATCAAAACCCTACAAAACAATGCAAAACAAGCATAATATTTCTAAAAACAGCTTTTGATTCTCATGCGACTTAACTAAGTGTTTTTACTTGATTCTAAGCTCATTCTAAGCCATAAAGGTTGTGTTTTGATATCAAATTTAAGCATGAAAATAAAGGTTTTTAGACCGTTATCACAACTCCAAACTTAGAACTTTGCTTGTCCTCATGCAAACAAGACAAAACTTGGCTTTCCACTTTTCATCCAAATAGTTCAACAATCCAAAGATTCATTTTTCTTATGACAAGAACTACTCAACTCAAATTTTCAGTGGAATCTAATCAAGATGCATGCATGCTTTCAATTCAATTCAGTTCACATTATCACATATTTTCCAACAGATGTTACACTTTATGAATGATCAATCAACTAAGCATAGATGAAAACATGGGATTTATCAATTCTTTCTAAGCAAGTGTTTCACTCAATCACTCAAGTGTTTAAGAAGATACTCCAACTCTCTACTATTCACATGTCACATGAAACAAAATTGCCCTTCATCTAATACAATCAACATTCTCACATGCAAATTCCATCATAAGGACTTTTCCAAGGCTTATAATGAGGCTGGGCTAACAAGAAAAATTGGTTTTTCTGGAGCACAAAATCCTTGAGTTAAGAGAGCTATTTTAACATTCAAAGTTCAAGCACAACTCTCTTTTTCACCAATCTCTCTCATTCCCAACTTCTTCCCTTTTCTTTTTACATTGATCTCATCTTTCATGCTTTTTCTTTTCTTTTTCTTTTCTCATGCATTTTTCTTTTTCAACACTTGAGCTCAATGCCTTTCTTTTGCTTTTCAATTTTCCCCAACAACCCTAAACTTGAACCTTTTCAATACCATGCAATTATTCTCAACCCAACTCAAGGTAAATATTTCAATTCAAGGGTTTTCATCTTGTTTAAGGCTAAGGTTCAAAAAAGGGTAGAACACATAGTTCTAATCATTTTGGGCGAAAATTTGGCTAAGTAAGGGCTTCCAAACATGGCCTTGATCATATGACATAAACATGCAATTCAATCAATTATCAAGACTCAGGCAATATTATTCATGCTTCCATATGAACAGTGCATACATCAATGAATACTCTGGAGCTCAATACCTTACACAACATGCTTTCTCACACATCATTCATTCATACTCTGCTTAGCATCATAACCACAATCATAAATCATCACACATTTGTTCACATAGCTAGTGAACCATTTACTTGGATATCAACATGCAATACATTCTCAATCATCATCCACATCCAATCATCATCAAATAGACTCATCATGCATTTCATTCAGTCAAACCATCATCAGAATCAGTGTACAAGCCAAGCATAGACACATAAAATAAATTCATCCTATTCTAAAAAAATCAAAATACAAAAGTGAAAGAAAAATCCCTGTCTAAATACTGGCATCCATCAGTAGATGCCCTCTCAATCCATGTCCTCATTTGAGTCATCCTCATCACCAGCCACTGCATCCTCAAAATCATCCTCCTGGTCATCCTCATCTCCGCTTGGTGCTCCAACTGCTCCAGACCCGCTACCATGTGCCTGCTCCTGAGGCCAAGCCATAGCACTATGGAACTCGTCCATAGTCCACCTGTGCACTGGTGGATGATCATATAACCCCACTATCATCTCGGCAGTAGCTATCTGCCCTCTGCGAAGAGACTCCATCCTAGCCCCCATCATGGACATATACATGTCCCTCATCTGGAATGGCTCGGCGTGCTGTGCAGGTGCATCTGCAGGTACATCCTTCTGTTGTGCTGCTGCTCTCCTAGGACGTCTCTTAGGTGTTGCTCCTGCCTCCTCCTCTGCACAAAACTGATGATAATAAGAAGCATCTATGGCCTTTCTAGGCCTCTCATAGGGTGGAACTGTAGTGTCCACCCCAGCCTACTGACACAAAAAGGTAATCAGGGACGGATGTCCCAACGGTGTCCTGCTACTCACAGTAGTAGCGCAGCTCTGAATCTCATTGGCAATAACTTTCCCGACATTCACATCCATCTACCTTAGCATGCAGTAGATGAAGATGATCATGTGCATGGTGATGTCGGAAACATGCGAGCACGGCTGAATGTCGGAAACATGGTGACCCTCTCAATATCTGCTATGTCTCTGAACTCCCCTACGAGTGCTGCATACTGGCACTGCTCACCTGGCCAATCCGTGCCCATAAAGTTGTTGATGGTGTCAGGGTCATACCGGATAGTCTGCCCCCTGACATAGCTCATGTATCTCCCAGCTGACACTCCTCCTCTAGACAAGGCGTTCGTATAAAACTCCTTTACCAGTTCGATGCTGGCTGGTGCAGGATATGTGGCCAGCTTCTCCCAGTCTCTCCTCATGATCTCTACTCAAAAATCAGGAGCCAAATCTGGGATAAAAGTGGTCTTCCTCTCCATCAGCAGTCTCCTCTCCTGCATAGTCACATAGTGTTCCTCATGCTTCCTGGAAAGGAACCTAGGAGAATCGTTTCTTTTGGGCCTCTCAGGGTCCATCCTCTTGTTGCCAGGAGTTTTCACCCTTCTTGATGATGATGATGACATTCCTGCATAAAATAAAGTTCAAAACAGACCACAGGAATTCATCATTAGAGGTTAGCACATCATCACTCAAATTCCAAACCAAGCACAGGCTAAAACTAAGGGAAGAACAGGGCCCCTCGGCATCCCTGTATCAGAAAATCAAGCATCTATGCAAAACTATAGCAGACCGCTCAGCGTCAAAATGGACCGCTTAGCAGCGGCGACAAGGGTTTTTCAAAAACCTTCTTTAAAGTGCCCTAATCTCCACTCTATCACTAATTTCATCATTCCAGACCAAATTTATGCAATTCAATCGGTTCAAACAGTTTCTATTTCATCAAATCATGCATAGAAATCAAAAGCCCTAATTTATCATGTTCCTACACATGTTCTTCATCAAATTTCTAATTTAGAAACCCTAGGAATGAAATTGCACAACTTACTTGAGTGGAGATACTAGATGCTTGCAAGATTTCTGTCCAATTGATGATTAATGCCTCCCGATGCAAAGCTCTCACCAAAAACCCCCAATGGAATGTTCAAAAAGTAAGGTTTTTGTGAGTGGGTGATAGGAAAAGTGGGGAAATCTCTTTGGAAAATCTTTGAAAGTGAAAATTGGGTGTTAGGGTTCACAGAGAACACTTGGGCGAGCTTCAAAGAGGAGTTTCAAAAGTGCACAACCACCAAAACGCTAAGCTTTAAAAAGCCCAAGCGTGGTCTACGCCGCAACCGCTCATCGGTGCGCGTTAAAAACCACTTCCTCCTTTTTGCTTGATTTTGTGTGATTCAACTTTGTAGCACCTGATTTCAACCTTCAATTTTTCAATTTCATGCCTTTCCCCTCTCAAATGCAACATGCAAACATATAATGCACTTAGAACAGAGTTAAAAACAAGAAATATTCAACTGGGTTGCCTCCTAGGTAGCGCTTGTTTAACATCACGAGCCTGACCCAAACC
Organism: Vigna reflexopilosa; assembly: GCA_027742785.1. NCBI lineage: Eukaryota > Viridiplantae > Streptophyta > Magnoliopsida > Fabales > Fabaceae > Vigna > Vigna reflexopilosa. The sequence continues at coordinate 15,880,501 of CM050921.1, forward strand.
TGTCTAGCACTCATCAGTAAGTGCCTCACAACACCCTTCAATAGGTGTACTTACCTGTATCCTTCAGTAGATACATAAAATTTAGTATCCCTCAGTAGATGCTACCCAAAAATTGTTTTAAAAATCCAAAAATTACATGTCCAAAAGAAAATTAAAATTAATGTTTTACAACACACGGGATTCATCCGGTAAATCACGTCTTCTCCTTCATGTTGGTGTTTTTGGTACACCAAATTCTCAGCTTTCTTCTATCCACCTTCTTAGTACGTCTGGAGTATGGTGCTTCAATCTCCACCACTCATTTCTCTTTCAGTTCTTTTACCACTCACTCCTTCTTCTTGTACTTCACTTTAATACCCGGTCAGAATGGGTCTTCTTTTGCTTCATGATGAATTGTTCGTCCTTTTTCACTCACAAGTACCTGCAAAACATTACAACTGTCAGTATCAGTACCTGTGCCTTCTTCAGATGCAGTATCTCTTCTGGACTTTTTGTGTCTGGCTCTCTTCTTTACTCTCCCTTTATTTTCTTTAGAGCCATTGTATAACAACACATGTTCTTGATCTCTTAGCATGATCCTCCCGTCATAGAAACTAATAAGCATTTTTGAAGTTGTCATGAAAGGTCTTCCCAGAATTATTGGAATCCTTTCATCTGTCTCAATGTCCATGACTATAAAGTCAACCAAAAACTCTAGCTGCTCAACACGAACAATCACATCCTCCACCATACCAAGCGGCTTTTTAGTAGAACCATCCACCACTGTCACATTAATATTAGATGGTTTTAATACTAGCCCTCCAATTTTTTTCAAGAAACGCGTAGGCATCATATTAATACTAGATCCAGAATCTAACATAGCTCCTCCTATATCAACATCATTAACCACACGTGGAAGAGTCAAACACCCTGGATCTTTCATTTTTGACGGATGTATCCTCTTTTTAGGTTGGATAGAAATTTCCTGTTCTTCTTCATCAAGATCTATCACCTCTCCAAGATAATATTTCATTCTCTTGGAGTAAACAGGAATCTGCTGAATCATTGAAGGCACCATAGTCACTTGATTGAAAATCTCTCTAAACTGCCCATTGTGACCATCTCTTCTCTCTTCTTCTTTTTCACCCTCACTATTTTCTAGCTCAATAATCTCATTTTCTTCTTCCTCTTCACTGGTCTCACTTACCATATTTTCACTCATCTCCTCATCTTCCTCCTCACTGCTTTCCACCTCAACAACTTCCTTTTCTACTTTTCTTTTGCTCCTAGTCACAACAGTTTTGCACTCCTCTTTAGGGTTAACATCAGTATTAGCCCTAAATTGGTTTTTCTCTGTGGTTTCCACCCTCTTTGACAATTGACCAATTTGCATCTCCAAAGATCTGAAACTGGCTTGGTCACTTGCATGTTGAGACTCATAAACCTTCAAAAATTTATCAAATCTCTCATTTAGGTCTCTCACAACTTCTATCAAATGATTCACCTGCTGCCACAAGGGTGATGGTTGTTGTGGTCTGTTATTAAGGAAGCTTCCTGATTTCCCAGATGGGTTATTTTGAGTTTGTCTAATACTAGGATGGTTTTTCCAACCTTGGCTTGTGTTGCTTTGGTTGAAATTTCCCTGCCTATATTGAAACTGATTCCCCATATAATTTGCCTCCTGTTGCATCTCTTCTGGCATAGCACATTGACCATTAATATGGTCACCACCACAGAATTCATAAAGTTGTTGGGTTTGGGAGACATTCATAATCTCCTTTGGAAGCTCAGACAAAATCTTTGCTAAGTTATCTAGTTTCTGAGTAAGAAGATGATTTTGAGCTAACATGGCATCATCAGCAGGCAAATGTAAAACTTCCTTTTTCTATACTTGTGTGCCCCTCTCACTATATGTTTCCTATTCATTCGCAGCCATACTCTCTATAAGATCATATGCCTCATCTTCAGTCTTTTTTTTTATATCACCTCCAGCTGAGGCGTCAAGCATTATCTTTGACTGGGTATTTAAACCTCCAAGGTATGCAAGAACTAGAGTTGTCTTGTCAAAACCATGGACTGGTGTCTTCCTCAATAGGTCTTTAAACCTTTCCCAGGCTTGACCGAGAGTTTCCTCCATGCCCTGTTTGAATGAGGAGATTTCCAACCTACCTTGAGTGACTTTTGACTGTGGAAAATATTTATTCACAAACTTTGTTGCCACAGTCTCCCATCTAGTAAACGTTCCCTCTGGAAAGGAGTTCAACCATGTCTTAGCATTACCTCCCAATGAGAAAGGAAACAGGCTAAGCTTTACTTGTTCATCTGAAACTCCATTCATCTTGACAGTATTGCAAATTTCACTAAATGTTGTCAAATGATCATAAGGATTCTCATTTGACAAACTATGAAATTGGTTGCTTTATACCAGATGGATTAACGCAGGGTTCATCACCATGTTAGTTGTATTATCTCTTGGCATGGCTATACTGTTGAAGTGAAAAGGACCCACAACATTGGATTCATCACCAAGTGTGCGTCTGGGAGGAAATTGCTAATTTGCCATTTCTTCCAAATCTCGTGTAAGAGCTTCTAGTGAGGGTTGTAATAATCTCTCAGGAGAGGGAAACAATTCTCTGGATGGACGTCTGACTCTCCTTCCTCTCCTGTCCGATAATCCTTCAAGAAGCGGTTGTTGGTTTTTCTTACTTCTAGTATGAATAGCTTCCTGCATACACAAGAAACAAATACCCTAGAAGCACTTTTATAAAAATAAAAATTAAAATAAAAACAAAATACAAAATACATACAAACAAGTTAAATTTAATCAATTTACACTACTCGAAAAGTTAAACCACGAGTCCCCGGCAACGGCGCCAAAAACTTGTTAAGTCTCTGGCAAGTGTACCAGATCGTTATCAAGTAATATAAAACGGATAAGTCTGAGTATCGTTTTCCCAAAGGACTCTTAGGCCTTAACTTTCATGTAAATCAATCTTATAAGATTTGTAGAGAAATAAATCTTAAGGTTGAATGCAAAGAACGAAAATAAACATGTAATGCAAGTGATTCAATTGGCAAGAAAAAGATATGGATGAATGGAGTTGTTGGGGTTTACAATTTCATCTTATCCACTCTCTTTTATCTACTCTTCTTATTAATCTGCTTTATTATCTAATTGTCATGCAAACTTTCTTAGTCTACCCCAAACCCGATCCCTCGGTGAGAAGAGCCTACTACTAATTACTGGCTTACTATCCCTAGTCTCCCCTAGCAATTAGCAATGCATGAACCATAGAAGCAAAATACAATTGATTGTCCTACCCCTATCCCTAGGTGGTATTGCTTAATCAAGGAATTCCCTATCAGTTCATGACTTCCCCGTACGTCCCCGTATCGACAAAGGCAAACATCTTTTACCGAATAAGTTAAACAATAAAATCTTTGAGCATAGATAAGAAACCCAACAATTGATAATCAAAGCATATGCAAGCATATAGATATAATAAGAATTTCAATAAAAGAGAGTTTCAAAAGATTACATTGTTCCCCAACAATAAAGGGTTTAGTTCACCATGGACATGGTGAAACTAGATGAAATACAATGGAAGAATGGAAGAATAAACCTAAATTTGGTAGATTGGAGCCTAAGCATCCAAGGAACCGCCTCCAAGGAGTGTAGAACAGCTTTGGACGTCTTCTCTGCCAAAAGAATATCATTTGAATTGCATTGGGGCTATTTATAGAGCATAAAAGTAACAGAATTTAAGCCCAAGCCCAGAAGACAACCACTCAGTGTCCAATTTAACCGCTTAGCGGTTTTCTTCAAGTTGCGCCACCGCTCAGCGGTCAGTTTCACCGTTGAGTGGTTTGCCTCTAATCGCTCTGGACGCTTAGCTTCACCTCGTGAGTGTCGGACAGTGGCTCTCCCTCAAATCATGACGCTCAGCGTTAGCTTTTGACGCTGAGCGGTGCATAGACTCTTCTTTTCTTCCTTTTTCTCCTTCTTTCTTGAGTCCAAGACCTTCCTACTTTACTTCCATCTTCAATTTCCATAAAACCCTGCAAAACAATGCAAAACAAGCATAATATCTCTAAAAATAGCTTTTGACTCTCATGTGACTCAACTAAGTGTTTTTACTTGATTCTAAGCTCATTCTAAGCCACAAAGGTTGTGTTTTGATATCAAATTTAAGCATGAAAATAACGGTTTTTAGACCGTTATCATGTTGTCATCATCAAAAACCAGTTTGATATAGAGTTTGTGTTGTCAACAATCTCAACACCATTGTCTACTAATATTTTATTTTTCGTTGATCCGAAGATAGGTCAGTTAAGGAGTCTTCTATTTTATGTTGGTCATACAATAGGTATTTTATGTTTTTTGGTGTTAAAATAGTATGGCTTAGTTTCTCACACCAAGAGGGGGGTGAATTGGTGAAACTCAAAAACAATGTTCTTTTAAAATCTTTTTCGCAAAAGGTGATGCCTTGAAAACTTTCTTGAAACGCAAGGAAAAAGATTTTCTAATGCAGCGGAAATAAAGTCAATTTAGCAAGGAATAAAGTCGACTAAAAATAAAAGTGTAGGGATCAGAGAAATCAAACACTGGTTTTTATACTAGTTCGGCCAACCTGCCTACATCTAGTGTCCTTCCAATCATAGGAAGCAAATTCACTATAATGATCAAGGTTTTTAGAACAAGGCTTTTATAGAGACCACACGTCAAAAATATAAAACACCTCTCTAACCCTCTAATCAAAATATAGGCATACAAACACAAGACTAGCGACAAGAATCCTCTCTTCTGTTGCCTCAACCCCTTTGAGAAACCCCTCAAAGTCAAGAACGCAACACGCTCTTCTTCCTGTAATCACAACAGGGAAACAACCCAATCTTCAATAGATTATAGATCCCGATCTTCCAGTAGACACCTCAAAATGTAAATAGATCATACTTTCAATGCACAACAATCTTGCTCTTCAAGAAATCACAAGTAGATGAACACCACGGTCTCTTCTTTGATTCTTGGAGTGTTTTCCTCTTTCTATAACTCAGCACTTATCTGAAAGATATCACAAACAATCTTAGATTCACTAAAGTTGTTACAGAAATCAATCTCGCGTCAATTTATAGTTTTTCACAATTCTAACGCACTTTAATCGACTTAGCTACTAATGCAGTCGAATATAACAAAATAGTTATGGCAGTTAGCCGCAGTCAATGCAATTAATTGAATACGCAATTAATGTAGTTGATTTACATTTAATGTTTGGTCAACTAAATTAAAAATATGATCGTTAGACAGATTATGTCAAGCATTAACAGAATTTCAAAACATAATAGACTTAGTCGAATGTAGTACGCATATAGTCGACTATGTAACAGTATAAAACATAGTTTTGAAAAACTTTCTCTTTGAAAAAATCTCACAGCACACTTTGAAAAAGTTTGTGCAAAGACACGAGTTTTAATCGACTCATCCCATAATGAAGTCGACTTAAAACTGTTTTTTTGCAACACAATTTAAAGTTCAACATTAGTGCATGTGGTTTTTCTTTTCCAAAAATATGTGTTATGCATTCAAGTATGAAATCACATATATCACAGTGAAATGCAAACAACACAGCAATATCATAAACATGTTCTCATATAATCATATAACATGAAAGCAATGAACATGTAACACATAATAC
>CM050921.1:15891172-16006172 GCA_027742785.1 Vigna reflexopilosa
AGACCAAACAACGACAAACTTGGCAAGACTAAACGACTCGGCTTAGCAAGGCTAAAGGACAAGCTCGGCTTGGTAAGACTAAATGACAGCAAGTTCGATAAGAGAAGAATTTTTTTTATTATTTTGACATTTCTCACATCAATAAACTTGTGTGTGAACTGAGAACAATGTGTCTTCTCCTTTACGAGTTGCACCATAAAAATCCAATAAAACTTCTTTTCCTCAACGAATTGTACCATGATAACTCAACAGAACTCCTTCTCCTCTATGACTAGGATTATCAGACTCTCGCGCACAAGAGCATAAATCTTCATCGTTCATGTTTTAACTTTTTCACTTAAGTGACAACAAAATAATTTCAAATAAAAGACAATAACATTTTAATTTTTGAATGGAACATGCATACTATATCATGAAAAACTTGTTCTAATATTCGTGAATAAATTTGTAATCCTTTTTTCTAAATTCGATATTTTAAATCACCATAGGTGTAAACAAATGAATGAATTGATTGGAAATCCATTCTTTTACGCATGAAAAACATTGCATATGAAAAAACAAAGAGGCGACGAAATTTTTTTATTAAGCAATATAAAGTAGAAATAGAATAAAAAAGTGTCAGTGATTTTTCGAGGACAGTAGGATTTTGATAATCAAATACGAAAATTTATTTTTTATGAAAATTTCATGAGTTGTGAAAGAATTTATTTAAAAAATAAATAAATAATAAAATAAATTTGGTTGATGTGAGAGTGGTATTGTGGTACTCCCAATCTACACGTTGTGTTCACAAAACCTCTGCGCATTTAGTTTCTCGTGTGGTTTCCTTCTCTTTCTTCTCGCTGATTCATCAGTTGCCTTCATTAATGATCCTATCTCATCACTTTAACTCAATCTTTATCAAATAATAACTAACTCAAGTTTAACACCATTATATACACCTGCAGCTTCACAAACACCACACACAACACAAACCTTCTTCTTCTTCTTCTTCTTCTTCTTCTTTTTTGTTCATCACAGCCACCACCCTTATGGAACAAACCCAGCCTCCGACCTCCAAGATCTCAACGGTGGTGCCGGCAACCCCACGCGGCGACGAACAGACTGAGTGGCAGCTCAGCTCCATGGACCTGCTCCTGAAGCTCCACTACATCAGAGCCCTCTACTTCTTCGACAACCACGCTGCTCAAGGACTCTCCATCTACGACCTCAAGAAACCCATGTTCCCACTCCTCGACCATGTCACTCATCTCTCGGGTCGGATCCGCATCTCCGAGTCGGGTCGACCCTTCATCAAGTGCAACGACGCCGGTGTCCGCATCGCCGAGTCTCACTCCCACCTCACCCTTCGGGAATGGTTCCATCAAAACGGCTCCTCCCTTCATCACGCTCTTCTCCCCGATCATGTGCTTGGTCCTGACCTAGGTTTCTCCCCTTTGGTCTTTCTTAAGGTACACCATTATTCACTTTCTTAAATTTCTTTTTAATTTACATATATATATATATATATATATATATATATATATATATATATATATTAGATAACCAAAATTTTTAGAAAAATATGTTTTAAACGGTTTAAAACTTAAATTTTTGTTGCTTGGAATTATTATATGTGGAAAGATGGTCTCTTTTCAATATTATAATAGTTAAACTCAAGGCTGATTAAAAAAATATTGAAAAAAAAGTATCTTTATATTGTAATTTCCTTTTTACTTTTATTTTTCGTCTTCAGTTATTGCTTTAATTTATTGTTGAGAGTTGAGAATGTCTTTACCAAGATTTGTGACACTTTTAATTCACGGACTGGTTGCTTTTTCTTTTTATGTGAGTTGCCTATAATTAACAACCTAAAGTCCTATTGTTTTACTTAATTTTGGGCATGTTAGTTGGGTGTGATACAAAGTTTGTTGTTGCGTTGCTTGCTTTAAAGACCCTTTATCATTGATACTGTATAACTTCATGGAAATTTCACCAATAAATTAATGGCTTATGTTTCGCCATGAATCTCATCAAAGATATTAAATTCACTCATCTTTTCGGATAATGAAAGAAAAGGATATTACTTTGGAGTGACTTTGAAGAAAGGGAATTAAAAGTAAGGTCGTCTAATTTAATGGAAAAATAGGTGACTAGAAAACTTATTGGTTTATTTGATTAATTTAGTTGAATTAATGAAGGTTGTTAGCTTGCTTTTTCTTAATGTAATGTTAAAATTGACTCAGGCATATTTTTCAAAATATAACTTTTGTATAAAAATTATTTTAGAAAATAAAATGATTTTTTCTTAAAAGTATTAATTATTTAATATGCTATTCGTTAATTGTCAATAATAACTATTTTTGTATAGGACTGCTTATTTTTTAGTTTGTAATCTTACTTTTCACATGATTTTAATTAGATCATGTACATGATTTATTATGCTGTACAAATAAAATAAGTAAAATGAAAAATTTATTCAGATAGAAAAAAAATTATCGTATTTCTTAATTTCTTTGAAATAATCTTAAATGATACTTTAAAAAACAGAGAAAAAGTTAAAAAAAGAAAAAAAGAAAAATCACATATAACTATAAATATAAATGTTTTCAACATCAGGGTTTGCTAAAAAAATTATTCTTTTTTAATTGAAATAACTATTTTTGTACATATAAGATTACAATTTTGAAAATAATTGGAGTGGGGTTGGGGAATAAGATAGCTGGTTATTAAAGAACGTGTCATCGATGGTATAACAACCGAATAGACCTATGAACATTTTTCTCCTTATTTATATATTTGTTTTCGTGTTGCATAAAGTGGTTTTAAATTTGTCTATAATTATTAATATTGGTTAAAAAGAGTAAGAGGTGTAATTTTTAGACAGCAGCAATGATGATTTGAATCTTTGTAATCATTTTGTATACGAAATAAATCATATTAAAAAGAAAAATATTTATACTGTAGAAGTTCATATCCATAAAGAATGTTAATTACTACATCTGACAACATATAATACGGATTTGTTTGCCTACTTTGCTATCTTAAGTGATCTGGATATAAAACTTTTCCCAACATAAATGAATGCGAATTATTCAATGAGATGCAGTTGCGGTTTCTGGTTTCGTTTTGCACATTTGCTTCTTATCCGAAAGGTGTTATGTGTCGTAGTCTTCGTGCGTGAATGACCACGGTTAGGTATTCATTAATCTCACAGACAAAATCATTGGTTCATACCAATGGACAAGTCACAGCAGGAAAAGATAGAACGTTAAATAAAATTAATAGAATTTAGCAAAGAAGAGTGTGTATGAAAAAAAAAAACATATTCAATGTTTTTTTTATATTATTGTTAGTATTATGTTAATAGTCTAAGTTTTTTTAACTCATTAAACTAATTTTATAATTTCTGAATGTTAGTGATGGGAATTAAAATTACAATCTCTTTTATATTTCTTCTGAATTTTACGATTAAGTCGACCTTATAAGTCTTGGAATTTTATGTGGTACCATGGAACCAACTATTGATGTGTCATTATGTTTTTTGTTTTGCATGCAGTTCACTTGGTTCAAATGTGGAGGGCTTTCTGTGGGACTTGGTTGGTCCCATGTTCTTGGAGATGCTTTTTCGGCTTTCAATTTCATCACCAAGTGGAGTCGAATACTCGCGGGTCACGCGCCACCCAAAACCCTTCACGTCACACATCACAGACCAACTCCATCCCCACCACACATCATTGGGAATCATGGGAATCCCATTTCCGTTAAAATGGCCACCACCGTAGAGGATCTTTGGCTCGCCACAAACGACACCAAAATGCTTACTCACACTTTCCACGTTACTCCCAACCAGCTTGACCATCTTGTAACGTCCATGTTCACATGCGACGAAAACCAAGCCAACGATACCTCGTACTTCGAGATTCTATCGGCTCTGGTGTGGAAACACGTGGCACGCATCAGAGACTCGGAGCCAAAGATAGTGACAGTTTTGACACGTGGCGGTGGTTCGGATGACTTTCCGAGCAATGACGTGGTTATAAGTGTGGTTGAAGCATACGTGGCGGTTGGAAAATCTGACGTGGCGGATTTGGCGAAGCTGATTGGTGAGGAGAAAAGGGTTGAGAATGGGGTTGTGGAGAAGTTGGTGGAAGAGAAGGAAGGGAAAGAGAATTTGGTGGTTTATGGAGCAAGATTGACGTTTGTGGATTTGGAAGAAGATAGTATTTACAAGGTTGTGTTGAACGGAGAGAAACCGGTTGTGGTGAATTGTGGAGTTGGTGGGGTGGGTGAAGACGGTGTCGTTTTGGTGCTGCCGGGATTGCAAGACGAAGAAGATGGGAGGAGTGGGAGAATGGTGACTGTTACTTTGCCTGAAAAAGAAGTTGAGCAGCTCAAAGAGAAGCTAAGAGAAGAATGTGGTATTCACTCACTTGCATTTTGATCATCCAAGGTGTAACTTCATAAGCCAAATTACAACTATTAATAAAATTGTTAATTATTAAGATTGTGAGGAATATAAAATAAATAAGAGTTCCATTGTAATACTCAAGTAGAATTTTTTGAAAATCCATTCTAAATTCAATAAAATAAAATTTTAGATTTATTTTGACTAAATTAGATTAAATTTTGTTCTTTTAATTTTTTAAAATTATATTTGAATTTATTATTGGTTCAATTAGGTTTAGAGATGAGAATGGGACGTAGAATTTTATCATCCTGTCTTCATTTTTAAGGTAAAAATTTATATATATCCCTATTTTTAAGGTAAAAAATCATACCCATTCTCATTTCAAGGTAAAAATTCATATAAATCTCCATTTTTATGTTCAATGAGTATATGATTTTTGTTTCATTCTCATTTTCATCGAAGTGATAGGTATACCTCACATTGGTCTTCATATCCGTTTTCTTTCTATTTCAATATCATTTAATTATTTTTTATAATAAAATAAAAATCACGTTAAAAAAACATAATATTATCAAATATTCAACCTAAAAGAAATATATTATTATATTTTTAATATCAAATATTTAGAAAGAAATTATAATAATATAAATTTCAAATCAAAACATGTGAAAGAATTATATAAAATATTTCACAGTTAACATAAATAAAATTTCTCAATCAAAGCTTTTATAAATTTTGCAACCATTGATGAAACAAAGCTAATAATAAAGTTAAGGGTTAAATATGTTTTTAGTTCCTATATTTTGGGGGCAATTTTGGTTTTAGTCTCTTTTTCAAATTAAGGTACAATTTAGTCCTTCAATTTTAGAAAACTTTGGTTTTAGTCCTTTTTACCAAATTTTGTTAACTTTATTTGTTGTTTCAAACGCGTTTCATTATAGCATTTGGTGAAAAGGACTAAAACCAGAGTTTTCTAAAGTTGAAGGACTAAATTGTACCTTAGTTTGAAAGAGGAACTAAAACCAAAATCGCCCCAAAGGGACTAAAAACATATTTAACCCTAAAGTTAAAAAAACATTTTTTTCAAATTATAAAAAGAAAAAATAATATTCAAGTTAAAAATATTTCAAATGTCTATTTATTAAATAGTTTATTTTCTTATACATCGATAAATATTTATATTGAACTAAACCACACAAAAGAAAAATATTAAACTAATAATTTAGACATAAATTTAAATTTTGTAAACAAGATTTATGATAATGACATTAAATTATTGTATTATATTAAACAAAGATCTTTTTATGTAAAGTGATAAAATTACACTTATGAAAAAAAAATAAAAAAATAAAAATAATCATATAAAACATATCAAAACAATATTTTATACGATAAAAATAATAAAAATTATATATATATATATATATATATTCTTAAATTTTAGGTCATTAAACAACTAATTCGTTGCAAAAAAAACTACTAAGTCAATTAAAAAATAGATTAAATAGTAAAACTAGTAAGATTTTACAATGAAAATTTACAATCATGACTACTTATAACAATTTTAGAACTTTAATAAAAAAAATTACCAATTCAAGATAGAGTAATGTTTCTTTGAGACAACATACATTTTGTAACACATAAATAACATAAGAATCAAGTACAACAATTCAAACTTAACAACAAGATGTACATATATGATATTATGTTAGAATTTCAAGTGTGAGTCCCACATTGGGTACAAGTGAGAAAGTAGAGTACTATATAAGGATGAAGACCCATTTATCTATTACCTTAAGATTTTAGGTTGAGAGGGATCTCAATTCTTTATGTGATTGAGCTTAGATTTATTTGGTATTGTGTCTTCTTAGTAAATCTCCTCCTTGATAAACCTAACAAGTGGTATCATAGTCGATAGTTAGTTTTAGATAAATCTAGTAGTTGAAGAATGTTGGAGTAACATGTAGATAAAAAGTGTCATACTCATATGAAGTAGATAAACTCCATATTATATAGGTAGCTTAATAAGAACATCAAACTCAACAAGTATCTAAGGAACATCAAAGGACCCAAATGAGATTATGAGTACCAAAACTATATTGTTTTTACTTTGCAGGTTAAGTTTTCAAAAGGATAAGAGAGCTCTATGGTATTCTACTCTTTGAATTGATGCTACAAGCCAGGAAGTAACTCCATCAAGTGGTATCCAAATCCTTGGTTCGAGCACCAAGCGATTGAGCTAAGTGATTGTCTGAACTATGTTGTTGCATTTTTTGTTTCTCTTGTCTTTTTGATCTTTCATTATTTGATTACTGTCATATTCATTTATGTTTAGCAAATGATATGTTCATCATTGATTCATTCATCATGTGGTGTGTTGTTGTATTTTTACACATCTTAATCAGTGAAATTCATCTATTTGAGATGTTCATGGCTGAATTCCATTTTTGTTATGTTTGGACATGTGTTAAACCTACAATTGATGCAATTTTTGCTAGTTTAAAGAAAAATCTGGATATCCTTTTAATTTGTAACAGTGTTAGTGCAATTATCATCCAAGCAAAGGCTGTGAAATGTTGAATCTAGTCTTGGTGATATTTTAGCCATATTGTTCATGTGTTTTCTGTTCAATTGATGGAAGCATTTCTAAATTAATGAGAAATTTGGTTGCATCTGGTTTAATTCATTCTTTTGCTCAAATAAAAACAGAGTTGAGTCAGTTTCTATTTAGTTCAAATGATACATGTTATTGTGAAAGGTTAAACACACTATGAGTCGTGAAATGCTTATGCAAAGCTCAATGGTTTTCGCAAAGCGCACAAAATCTGTTTTAGTCTTATTGTTAGCTTTTCACCGTGCTAATTTTAAAGGAAAGTCCGTTTGTTATTTATTCATGTTAAGGTTCACCTTCCAACTCAGTTTAGTCCATCTTAAATCTGTTGAGTTTCTAAAAATACTAGCTGGTCAATAGGCCTTCTGAAATTTAAATTTTGTGGTCAAGTTGTTCAAATTTAAATGCCTTTTATACTATTGAGAGACCAAACTTTGAGATACTATCTTTTTAAGTGATTTTGTAGTTCAAACAAGTCAAATTTGTTTCTTAAAAGTTGTTGAAAAGGTATAATTGGAATTACACTTATATCTGTGCATTTTCAACCACCATTTTTAAGTTCATTTTTCTGGTGGAAGTTGAAGTGTAGTGCAAGTTTTCTGGTTTAGGCATTCAAAATTGATTTGGATTTTAGTAAAATTTAGGTCTGCTGATTTATGAATGTTAGATATGCCTTTGGATAAAAATTTGGCCCAAATTGGTGTTTTTCGGAAATTAACGTGCAAATAATCGATTACCAGGGATGGTAATCGATTCTCAAGGTCATTTTTACTCCAACGTACAATTTGGCTCGCAAAAAAGTGATAATCGATTATCTTACGTTAAAAACGTAAAAAAAAATATTGAAACTCTTTTGGAATTGCAAAGACTAATCTAAATTGGTTGTTAAGCATTTATGCATTGCATTGGACTGAACAGATCTTAAATTTTTGAAATCTGTTTTTTGATTTTAAAGGGGAATATTACATTTAGGGGGAGAAAATTTTGATTGACATCTTCAACCTCCTGATTATTCTTCAACCCCTCCATTTTAAAGTCTTACTTGTATTTCTTGATTAAGAGCTAAATTTTTGTGTTCTATGATGAACTGTATTCTTTCATGTTATGAAATTTAACATTTACTCTATTTTGAAATACACCTGTTCTTTTGTTGAGGGGTGAGCATATCTTAAGGGGGAGCATTATAAATCTTTTTGCTTATGATAAAAAAGGGAGAGAAGTAGTGCAGTTACTACTAACCTGTTTTTTTGTTGTCTGTTAGCTTGTATTTTTTGTAGATTAACCAAAGTTGCTTTTAAACAAATAATTTTTTATCATCATCAAAAAGGGAGAGATTGTTACCAATGAGAAGCATTGGTAAATTTGAAGATAAATGATTTTGATGATGCTACAAGAAGATAGACTTGAAGAAACTAATATGATTGTTTTAAAAACACTTTGTAGAAATATAAATGTATTAGGAAAGTTTTTTAAGCATGTAAAACATAGAAATTTCATATCTCTAGAAAAGTTACGCATATAATCGATTATGTGAAGTTATAATCGATTATCCTGAGCTTTATTGAAAAACCATTTTGCTCTGGAATAATCGATTATTACTCCAAATAATCAATTATCACATGTGTTGATAATAACTGCCCAAGTCCCTAGAATAATCGATTATTCCTCAAAATAATCAATTATCACTTTTTGAAAAACCCTATAACGGACTTGAATAATCAATTATAACTTACAATAATCGATTATCACTAGCAGTTGTAAGATGTATTTTCAGTTTCAGAGCAGTTGGCTATATATAGTTGTCTTAAACCCTTAGAGGGCAACTTTGAGCTTTTTGAGAATACAGTTTGTCTGAGGAAGTTCCAAAAAGCTAGTTCAATTGCATTGCCTGGTCTCGTGAATAGGAGAAGCTCGCGCTTTATGGGTCAAAGATCAGAGCATTTCTCTTCGAGTTGGCAACGTTGTAGTCTTCCGGTTCGTTGGTCGAAGGAAGATTGTTTCTGCACTGTTCCAGTTCGTTGGTCGAAGAAAAGTGCAGATTTCTTGCTTCCGGTTCGTTTGTCGAAGGAAGCACCCTTCCGTTTCGTTCGTCGAAGGAAGGTTTTCTTATTATATTTTCTTTCACTCTATTGTAATCTATTGAACTATTTTTAGTGAAAACGTTAATCACTTGTTATAGTGATTAACAACTGGACGTAGATTCATTTGAATCGAACTAGTATAAAAATTCTGTGTTGAATTTTTCTACTCCCTATATGCTTTACTTTTTACGCATATAAACTGTTCCATAAATTTTCTCTAAGAAAATTAATTTTCTCTAAGAAAATTAATTTTATAAAACAGACCATCTTAATACGAGTTGTGACCTAACACGCTTTCCGCTATCTAACTTTTATTCCGCTGTGCGACTCTATAACGGTACCTATTGTTCTGACACATTTTAGAGACAAAATCAGCTCCTCTTTTACCTTATTACTTGCTTAAAATCCTCTCTTTTATCTTATTTCAATGTTTATTTATATTTTAGGCTACATTGATATGAATTCATCACTAATCCCCTTATTTTGTAGCTAATATTATGCTTGGAAGAACCTCCACCACCGTATTGAGCTAAATCATCCACAAGATCAAGCAGATCTGTACAAAATGGGAGAAAGAAACAATGCTGCCAGAATCTCGCACTTGGGTGCCCCTCTAGGGGCACGCAAGCGCTGTTTGCTTCAGAAATCTCGTGCCTAGGCGCCCCTTCAAGGGTGCTGAGCGTCATTTGCTTCAAAAATCTCGCACCCGGGCGCCACATCCAGGGCGCTGAGAACCACTTTCACTGATGTGGCAAATTGAGCTTATTTAACCCTAAAACACGAAGGGGTTTACGTCTTTGGTGGTTTGGAGGCGCGATTTCACTTAGAGGAGAGCTTGAAGGGCTGCTAGGGTTCGTGGGAACACCCCCTTCTTCCTTTTTGGGTTCTTCTTCTTCTTCTTCCATGGCCATTTTGTAAGCTCTAAGGCTTTCCATGGAAATGGAGAGCCAAACCCATCTTGTTGGGGATAAATGTAACTTCTGAACTTGTGTATTTGATGAATGATTTGAATATATATATATATATATATATATATATATATATATATATATATATATATATATATGCCTTTTCTATCAATTGCTAGTAATCTTGTTTCCGTTCTTAAGGTTTGCATGTAATAGGAATGTTCATGGCTTGATCTTTGACTCATGGGTATAGGAATGTATCTTGTGTAATCTAGAACTGAAACTAGAGTCCCAATGGTTCATTGATTCTAGGGATGGAAGATGATTCACTTGTTGTCTTAGATCCTAGTTCTTAATGCGGATTTTGCTTGTTAGTTAATCAAAGGATTGATATTTAATACGTAAAAGCTAGGCTCTTTCACCTAAGGGATTAGGGTTAGAGTAATTTTGTGGATTAACTTTAGTAATTTGATGGAGAGGAGATGAAACTATGTTTGCACAAGAGTGAGTTGGTGAAACCTAACCTTAGCAATGTCAATTCATATCATTTCTAGTTTATTCCATTCTTAAGTGTCTTCAAACACCAAATTCCAACCTTGTATATTTGAAATTTTATCTTCTTTGCACTTGTTTGTCAATTGAAGTGTTGTTCTTGAGTCTAAATGAGTTGTTAATAAAACAATTAACTAGTATTACATGAGTCTCTTGGGAAACGATATTTGGTCTTACCATTTTATATTACTTGAACGATTTGGTACGTTTGTCAATGAATTAACAAATACTCAATGATTTAGTCAGGAATGATTATGTTTCAAATAATACTCTATTTTAGTTAATAGTGATTAAGTGTCAAAAACATATTCAGGTTGTTTTAGTTAGGAATAACTGAGGTCCAAATAATATTACCTTTGTATTTTCAAAATATTTGTCTATTTAATAAAATTCAATCAAGTTGATTGAGAATTTAACGTAATTTGAAATTTGTAGACGGAACAATAAAAAACATCACAAATAAATCTTTTATCTTCATAATATTTTGATATTGCATGTTAATTGTAACTAATCTAATGAGAGATTTAAAAAAAAAACAAATTTTAAAAAACATTTGTTCAAGTACATTACAGCTGTGTCTCACATTTTTCATCATAAGTAATCTTTTAAACAAAATTTTAATATTTTAGTATTTTAATTTAGAGATTTATTACACCAAATTGAAATTGTTGTTATTCCATAGATATTACTCCTAATTTATGCATAGATATTACTCCTTCATTGTTCATATCCAATAAATACACACTCTTGGTGCATGAAGAGAGGGTCATTACACTAATTATGACCAACTTTCTGCTCATGGGTGGGGGACCAATCTTATCACTCACCCCACCCTTTTTTTTATAGTCATATCACTCAAATCACTTTATTCAAATATCTTTAGACACAATGCAAAATGAGTAAACACATCTATGCAAACACAACATAAAAATTAGTTAACTAATAAATTAGAAAAGGAAGTAATAAGTGAATTGATAAGTGTAAGATAGAAAGCCAGAGAGGCTACTCTCTCTTTCTCAACCTCTCTACATTTCGCGCTCAACCACCTCCTAGGCTCCCTCGAGCTCTCCCTCACACACCCAAACTAATAACACTATATATATATATATATAGAGGGAGAGAGAGAGAGAGAGTAAGAGGAGTGCTCTGAGCTCTGTGTGCATTCTTACTTCGATTGATGGCGTCGAATTACGAGCTGGTGCGCACCATTTTGGGCGTTTCGGTTTCGGATTCGGTACTGCTGATTGTCACCACCTCCGCCGCCCTGCTGATTGGACTTCTGGTGTTCGTATGGAAGAAATCTTCGGATCGGAGCAAGGAACAGAAGTCGCTCGCGGTGCCGAAGTTGCCGCTGCGGGAAGAAGAGGAAGATGAAGACGATATTGCTTTGGGGAAGACCAGGGTTGTGGTTTTTTTCGGAACTCAAACCGGTACCGCTGAGGGATTCGCCAAGGTGGGTCTATGTGTTTGTGTTTTTGTTTATATGATTGCCACTTTCTTTTCTGATGTTAAGCTTTTGCTTTTCAATTTTGTTTGAAATGCGTTGCTGAGTTGATTCTGGATAAGTTTATACACATGCGCGCGCAGCACCCTTTTGTTTTGAATTTATTCCTGGAAATGTGCTCAAGGGAATATTTGTTTGTTTGCATGTCAAATTAAACTGATTCGGATGGTGAACCGGGGCCACTTGTGCTTAAGAAATGATTCTTCCCAACTTTTTTTCCTGATTGGTAGCCGATAGTTTTATGCCTTTAGTTGGAAAGAGGCATAGTGTATAGTTTTTGCTAGAGCTGCAGTATTAAATGAGTGAGGGTCTTCAAATATGTTTGGACTGGTTTTGGAGTGTTTGATTAGTCTCGATGCTTGGAATATTGGTAGTTTGACTGATAAGTCTTTGGAAGTAAGTTAATTGATATTATGATTTGGATTTTGGAGAGTGATTAAAATAACGCGTCTTTAAGAAACTAAGTGAGTTATTGAAAAATATAAAGAAAGGAACTTACTTGACACTACAGGGTCTAAACATTGGTACACAGGAAAAGTTAGAGGAAAGATGAAGACAGTATGTGGACTAGAATTACAAGGAGAATGCAATGAATGTAAAAAGATCAGAGACAAGAATTAACTTTTAAAAAATAATGATTAAATGGGAGACTATCAATATCATCAATGCTTATACACCACAAGTAATACACTTTTGAAAGAAACGATTTTAGAAGATTTGAAGAGGATAATTCAAAGTTTTCCTCAATTAGAAAATATTCTAGGTGGAGATCTAAACAAATGTTGATAGTGAAGACTTGAGATTTAAAACTGATAAAAATATATTCTTGAGGGCTCATATGATCCCTCTCATTTTCTTCTATTTATAATGAAAACATAAGAGTACATGGAACACCAAGAGTTTGCACTAGACTTCTAGGTACAAAACTAGGTACAACTCATTAATGATTTAGCAGACTAGCCTAAATGATGATACCTATAAGTAATTATTCTAACACTCTCCCTCAAGCTGGAGCATACAGATTGTATGTACCAAGCTTGGAACAAATAAACTCAATCCGAGGTCCCCTTAATGACTTAGTCAACACATCTGCGAGTTGGTCATTTGATCCAACAAACTCGGTACATATCCCTTTTGACAATAACTTTTCCCGAACAAAATGACAATCAATCTCTATATGTTTAGTTCTCTCGTGAAACACTGGATTTGATGCAATGTGAAGAGCAGCTTGGTTATCACAATACATCTTCATACTCTGGATGTCACAGAAGTTAAGCTCTTGAAGGAACTGTTTCACCCATATAAGTTCACATGTTAGTGACGCCATTGCCTTATCTTCAGCTTTAGCTGTTGATCGAGCCACTACATTTTGTTTCTTACTTTTCCATGAGATAATGTTTCCTCCAAGGAAAACACAATATTTAGTAGTAGATCGTCTATCAATAGGAGAACCTGCCTAATCAACATCACAATATCCTGATACTTGAAGGCTTCCTTTTTCTTCATATAACAACCCTTGCCTGGGAGCCTTTTTCACATACCTTAGGATGCGAATGATAGCATTCCAATGGCCAACACATGGAGCTTGCATGAACTGACTAACCACCCCAACTACAAAAGATAGATCTAGCCTTGTAATAGTGAGATAGATTAGTTTTCCAACAAGCCTCATATATCTCTCCGGGTCGGAGAATAACTCACCTTCTTCTGTTGTTAATTTTTGATTTGGGTCAATAGGACTGTCAACCGGTCTACAATCAATAATGTCTGTTTCTTGCAAAATATCCAGAGCATACTTCCTTTGGGAGATTACAACTTCATCTTTTGACTGAGCTACTTCAATGCCTAAGAAGTATTTGAGGCTTCCAAGATCCTTGGTTTGAAAATGTCTACACAAGTACTCCTTTAATTGAGATATTCCAGCAGTATCATTTCCTGTAATGACTATATCATCAACATATACTATTAAGTAAACACATTTCCCGAGAGACGAATGATAATAAAAGACTGAATTATCTGCTTCACTGTGTTTTAGCCCAAATTTTTGAACAATGGAGCTGAATTTTCCAAACCAAGCACGTGGTGATTGCTTGAGCCCATACAGGGATCGACAATGTAACATTTTGGTTAACTGACTTAAGGAAATTAAATTGAATGGACAGTTAGGGACAAAAAGAATAGATTTCAGTGTTAGAGAGGGAGTCAGGGAGACTTGACCGACTCCCTTTGAACAAGTTTTAGAGCCATTTGCAAGCGTAATGAAATGGGGTTTTTCTTGGAGGGAAAGGGTTG
Organism: Vigna reflexopilosa; assembly: GCA_027742785.1. Taxonomy (NCBI): domain Eukaryota; kingdom Viridiplantae; phylum Streptophyta; class Magnoliopsida; order Fabales; family Fabaceae; genus Vigna; species Vigna reflexopilosa. The sequence goes on from CM050921.1 coordinate 15,905,511, forward strand.
AGAACAATGAGGTATTACCAGAGATGTGATCAGAAGCACCCGAGTCAATTACCCATGAATTTCAACCTTCCATGGATTGAGAAATGCAAGCTGTGGACGTACTTGGGGACTGAGATGATTGCGCCAAGCTGTTAGACTTTAATCGCAGATACTCTTGATACTCTTCTTCAGTGAACTTGGAATTGGAAGTGGGAGTTTCAGCCTTAGAGATATTGGCTGTTTTTGAAGGAAAGCCATGCAAGGAGTAGCAGTTTTCTTGGGTGTGACCCACCCTCTTACAGTAAGTGCACTGTGGACGTCCCCGACCTCCACGTCCTCCTCCTCTAGTGCCACGTCCTCCTCTTCCTCGCATGGCAACCATGGCAGATGGTTCCATTGTTTCATGAGCTTCCTGAGATTGAGGCACTGGAACATGAAGAAGACGTGTGGTCAAGGCTTCCAAGGAAGGGACCTCATGACTTGTCAGAAGTTGATCTCTGATGTGATTCAAATCTGGATGCAAAGCACGGAGGATCATTACCATATAATACTTGTCAAGCTTCTTCTTGATGTCTTCCGAAGATTCCACCTCCTAGAACATTATCAACTCTTCCAGAGCTGCTTGGGCTTCAGTTATGAAGGAGACCATATCATGATCTGTCATTTTGAGACATGCAAGCTTGTTTGCTGTATCATAGAGACGTTGAATATCATTAGCATAAATGCTTTGAGCTTTCTTCCAAAACAAGTGACATGTTTTGAAGGCTCTAAGAGATATCAAAAGTCGTGGTTCCACAGATTGCCACAATAGGGCACACAACTGGAAATCTGCTTGTTTCCATTGTTCAACTTTTTCAGAAGGTACTTGGCTTCCATTCTGCTCAAGGTGGTCATAATGTCCTTGACCAAGGAACCACATTTCCACGACAACAAACCAAGACAAATAATTTTTTCCGTTTAGCTTTTCGGAAGTAATTGAGGGACTTCTAGAAAAAGAAAGAACACTTCCAAACGCCATTCTTGATAAAAGAAAAGGAGAAGGAACCAGGAGAGAGGAGGAACCAGAAAACCCTAGAGGGTTTCTTAGGGTTTTCTTCAAGGGGAGCTTCTGGACTTCACTGAAGCAAGGTTTTGAGGGGCAGGACAGAGAGAGGAGGCCCAGACGACAGCTATGGAGGTGTCGCAGTGACTTTCTGGCGGGCAGAGGGCGGTGTGTGAACAACACGCGCCTGTTTGCAGCGCACAAAGAAGCTGCGCGTGGAGGAGAATCAGACTCCTGCACCGGTGGGGTTGGTCGTCGTGTGAAGAGGCGAACCAAATCCAGTGGTCGCCGGACGGAACAGTGACGGCGGATGGCGGCGGACAGTGGCGGACAAATGCGAGATGGCAGAGAACCAAGTTGAAGAGCTTCAAACTGCAGTTGACAGCTGCAGATAGTGACAAGACAACCGTGGACAACGGCAAATGGCACCGGACAGATGCGAACAACAATGACAATACTGGTGGAAAACCCAGGATGAAAACCAGAGCAGGATGAACCTGCTCTGATACCAACTTGAGATTTAAAACTGATAAAAATATATTCTTGAGGGCTCATATGATCCCTCTCATTTTTCTTCTATTTATAATGAAAACATAAGAGTACATGGAAAAGCAAGAGTCTGCACTAGACTTCTAGGTACAGAACTAGGTACAACTCATTAATGATTTAGCAGACTAGCCTAAATGGTGATACCTATAAGTAATTATTTTAACATGAAGTAAGGCAATCTATAAGAACTGAAGGTGGTTTTGGTTTATGAGAGCTAAACGAGAAAGGATATAATCTGTTGAATATAGTGAAAAACTATATTTGGGATTAATCTCCCTTGTGTCTTTGCATACACATAGGGTAATGTATTTATAATAATAAGAATGTGGGCTAAGCCCAAATACAAATGAATATGTAAGAATAACATAATAAGCATAGGGACTATGTTTCCCTAATTAACATAAACACAAAACCTAATATCTAACACTCCCCCTCAAGCTGGAGCATATAAATCATATGTTCCAAGCTTGTTACAAAGATAGTCAATTCTAGGTCCTCGCAAGGACTTAGTAAATATGTCTGCCAATTGGTTGCTTGAGTTAACGAACTCAGTCTTGATATCTCCGGATATGATTTTTTCTCTAATAAAATGACAATCAACTTCAATGTGCTTGGTTCTCTCATGGAAGACAGGGTTAGAGCTAATATGAAGAGCAGCTTGATTATCACATATAAGTGTCATGTGAGTGACGTCTCCAAATTTCAATTCACTAAGTAATTGTTTAAGCCACACAAGCTCGCAAGTAGCAGATGCCATAGCTCTATATTCTGCTTCTGCGCTGGACCTTGCCACAACACTTTGCTTCTTACTTTTCCAAGATATCAGGTTGCCACCAATAGAGACACAATATCCAGAAGTAGACCTCCTATCAGAAGGGGAACCAGCCCAATCAGCATCTGAATAGCAAACGATTTTTGTATCGTTGTTAGGACCATATAGCAAACCTTTTCCAGGTGATCCTTTAATATACTTCAGTATGCGAACAACTGCATCCCAATGGTCTTCACATGGGGAGTTTAGAAATTGACTCACCACACTAACTGGGAAGGAAATGTCAGGACGCGTAACAGTAAGATAGTTTAATTTACCAACTAATCTTCTGTACCGTTCAGGATCTGAGAAAGGCTCCCCCTGATTTGGTAGGAGTTTGATGTTAGGATCCATAGGTGTCTCAACAGATTTACAGTTCATTAACCCTGTTTCCTCCAAGATGTCTAACGCATACTTTCTCTGAGATATGACAATACCATCATTGGATTGTGCTACTTCAATACCCAAAAAGTACCGGAGCTTGCCAAGATCTTTGGTTTGAAAATGGTGACAAAGGTGTTGTTTCATCTGAGAGATGCCAAGATAGTCGCTTCCTGTGAGAACAATGTCATCGACATACACTATTAAGTAGATACATCCAGCACTTGAGTGGCGATAGAACACTGAATGATCCGCTTCACTGCGAGACATACCAAATTGTTGAACAACACAGCTGAATTTACCAAACCAGGCCCGAGGAGACTGTTTTAGGCCATATAAGGATTTGCGAAGACGACATACCAATCCAGATGACTCCCCCTGAGCAACAAAGCCGGGCGGTTGCTCCATATAAATTTCTTCATGTAAATCACCATTAAGGAAAGCATTTTTGACATCAAGTTGGTAAAGAGGCCATTGTCGAAGAGCGGCCATGGCAATGAATAGGCGAACAGAGGTCATTTTCGCCACTGGAGAAAAAGTATCACCATAATCCAAACCAAAAATCTGAGTGTATCCTTTGGCAACCAGTCGAGCCTTCAAACGATCAATTGTACCATCAGGGCCAACTTTGATAGCATACACCCACCTGCAACCAACAACAGACTTTCCAGATGGTAATTGGACAAGCTCCCAAGTTCCACTTTTCTGTAAAGCACTTAATTCATCCAGCATGGCTTGACGCCAACCAGGATGAGTTAAGGCATCACTCACAGACTTGGGAATGGACACAGAAGAAATGGATGAGAGACATGTGTAAAAAGATGGAGATAATCTGTGGTAACTAAGAACAGTATAATGGGGGGAAGGGTTACGAGTAGAGCGTATACCTTTACGGAGGGCAATAGGCAGGTCAGACTCATTTGCTGGAGCCGGAGGAGACACAGGAGGCGGCACAGGAGGTGAGTCATGAGGGAGACGAGTGCGACGACTATAAACCTGAAGGGGTGGAGTTGAAGGACGATCCTGTGGGGAATGAGAGTCTAAAGGAGGAGAAGGATCACAGACAATAGGAATATCAACAGAAACAGGTGGAGGTACAGAACTAGAAGATAGATGTGAAAAATAAAACGAATATTCATCAAAAGTGACGTCAGCGGAGATAAAATGGCGATTGAGGGAAGGGGAAAAACACTTATAGCCCTTTTGTGAGCGTGGAAATCCTAAGAAGACACATTTGTGAGATCTAGGAGATAACTTATCAAGACCAGGACTAAAATCATGAACAAAACATGTAGACCCAAAAACTCTAAGAGGTAATGGATGTAAAGGGTCTTGAGGAAATAAGATAGAATGAGGGATTTTGTTATCTAGGACAGAAGACGGCATGCGGTTTATGAGATAACATGCAGTGAGAACTGCATCACCCCAAAAACGCGATGGTACTTGACCATGGATTAGAAGTGTACGAGTTGTTTCAATAAGGTGTCTATTCTTGCGCTCAGCCACCCCATTTTGTTGAGGGGTATAGGCACATGAGGTTTGGTGAAGAATGCCATGAGAAGCCATAAAATGTTTAAATGGTTGAGAAAGGTATTCACGGCCATTATCACTGCGTAAAGTGCGAATAGAAACCCCAAACTGAGTTTTTATTTCATTGAAAAAAGTTTGGAAAATAGAAAACAACTCAGAACGATTCTTCATTAGAAACAACTAAGTACACCTGGAATAGTCATCAATAAATGTAACAAAATACTGAAACCCTAAAGTTGACTTAACACGACTAGGTCCCCAAATATCAGAATGAACCAATGAGAAAGGAGATGACGCTCGTTGTGAAACACTACGAGGAAAGGAACTACGAGTATGTTTACCTAACTGACAAGACTCACACGGCAAACTTGATAATTTTGACAAACTAGGAACAAGTTGCTGCAGTTTGGCAAGACTGGGATGACCTAATTGAGCATGAAGAAGGGATGGTGACTCCATGATTATGCCAGCATGTGGAGAAGGGCGGAGATGATATAGGCCATGAGACTCACATCCTGTGCCAATCATGTGTTTCGAACTCCGGTCCTGCAACCAAACAGAATCTTTGGTAAATGAAATAACACAATTAAGGGAACGAGTTAGACGACTTACGGACAATAAGTTAAAAGGAGACCCAGGGACATAAAGTACATGATCAATGGATATGGACGGAAAAATATGAACAGTACCAATACCACGAGAGGAGACTCTAGACCCATCAGCCATTGTTACCAAGGGTAAATTATCCGGACATGACAAGGAAGAAAACAAGGACTTGTTACCAGTGATATGATCGGTGGCGCCTGAGTCAAGGACCCAAGATCCGAGAGAGTGAGTCAGACCAACAAAAGGAGTACCTGTGAGTGTAACAGAAGCAGATGTAGTGGAACTAGAGTGCTGACGGTCCTCATACCATCTGAGAAATTCCTGAAAGAGTGCAGGATTGTCTATGCTATTTGATGAAGTAGGATGGTCTGGCTGGCGAGACAGACTCCGATCATCACGTTGGGCAGCCATGGAGAGGGAGAAACCCTAAAAATTCAATGTGCTCCGATTGACGTAACGACCACAGATCCAGAATGAGGGCGAGGAGGCGATCACGGCGGTGCTGGTCGGCGGCGGAAAGCTCCGGCGACGCGAGTGAGTTTCACCGGGAAAAAAAAAGGAGCAAACCGTAAAAGTCAGATCTGCTCAAATACAGTCCAAACGAGTCGTCACCGACCCTAGGAATGGACTCAGGGGGCTCCGGCGACCCTGTCTGTGGCGGCGCCGGCGAGTGGGTCTTGCCGGAGGTGGGCGCGTGGGTTACACGCGCCGGTGACGGTGGCGGCGCGTGGAGGCGCGTGGATACTCCGATCGCGGAGATCTTTGGACCGCGGTGGTCGCCCGGCCGAGACGCTTCGGATGGAGTGGTCGCCGGTCGATTCTGGAACTCCGGCGACGGCGCGGCGGCGGCGGCGGCGACGACGTTTAGGCAACGACGGCGGTGATGTGTACCGGAGACTGTAGGACAGGCTAGAACAGAATCTAAGCTCTAGATACCATGTTGAATATAGTGAAAAACTATATTTGGGATTAATCTCCCTTGTGTCTTTGCATACACATAGGGTAATGTATTTATAATAATAAGAATGTGGGCTAAGCCCAAATACAAATGAATATGTAAGAATAACATAATAAGCATAGGGAATGTTTCCCTAATTAACATAAACACAAAACCTAATATCTAACATAATCTATTCTTGATTTCTCAATAGCATATGGTTTAAATAATTATGAACACTTATTTTAAGATGTGAGAGGAACATCTAAGCATTTATGAGAGTGAGCACTTAAGAGTTTTCAAGAATTATAAGGTAATGTTGCACGGAATTTAATACATAACAAAGTTTTGATCTTTAATGTTTGATTTAAGAGTTGTAAACAAAAAATAAAAAACTTACAAACCTAGAATCAAGTAGTAACAAATTAAGCTTCATCAATCTTGGGTAGGGGCACAAAGTGGCTGAACTCAAAACCACTGTATGTAGCAGGATAATGGATAGTGAGATGACTGCTGTAGTGAAATTTTATGTATACGTTAGATAATCAACACATATGCTCTAATAGGAAAAATTACACAAAATTACTGACATTCATATGCTGTTATGGTCATAGAGAAGATAAACCAGAGTTGAAATCATGAAAGACCTGTGTGAGATAGTGTTTAACGAAAGGATAGAACAATATGTAAGAGAGAGAGAGAGAGGAATATTGTTGAGAGAGTGATCTGAATAGAAACTAAAGAGCAGAACACGGGAGATGGTGCCTGCCTGAGGGCAGCGAAAGTTCAGAAACACCAGGAATTTGCCGGAAAAGGTCAGAAATGTTGAGAGAGTGCAACAGATAATGCCTATCATGTTTCAGATTCACAATGGAGAACAAAAAGTTGGGGATGGTGATAGAGAATATAGAAAAACTAGTCAGATGTATACAAGCTAGGAAGAACCACCAAACTGAGGCTAGGGAACAAAGAAGTGACAAGAAAAGGTGTGAAACGGAGAAAAAAATCAGATTATTATGGAGGATAAGCTTATGAGTTTGGCACCCAAAACCCATGAAATGACATGGATTTCGGCCAACAAAGGATCTTTGACATGTGAGATTAATAGAGCTTGCAACAAAGTGCAATTTTCTTAGCAAAAAGCACCGCAATGGCCGATGCATCTGAGGTTACAGGAGAAGACGGGAAAATACTAATGTGCACTGTTGACAATTGTAAGCTCAGGGGTGACATACATTTGATTTTAAGAATAATGGTCTATTTTGAAAATTTTCTCCATAAACCCTTCTATAGGAAAAAAAAAGAAGAAAAAATAAATTTAGCTTCTTAAGTGCATGTATCAATTTATAGAGTTGAGTCCAACCTTAACTCAGTTTTTAAGATGACAGAATTTATACAGTCAATCATGTCTTTGTTATATAATAACTATTTTTATGCGCTCTTTATATTGTAGGCTTTGGCAGAGGAAATCAAGGCTAGGTATGAAAAAGCAGTTGTGAAAGTTGTTGACCTGGTAAGTTGCCTGGGCTGAAAGCTCGACAATCCCTGTCATGGTTGTAGTGGGGGAAAATGTGTCACTTCTCAAAATGTTTTGTTTTGGGGACTTCTCGATAGTCTTTTGAACTAGTGACTTGTAGAATTATTCTATAGGAACTTCAAATGGTAAAATGTAGCTTGATGTGGCTTAAGTATTTGATATATATAAATTGAACTAGGATGACTATGCAATGGATGATGATCAATATGAAGAAAAGCTGAAGAAAGAGTCACTTGCATTTTTCATGTTGGCAACGTAAGAATATGTGCATAAAACTGGTTCAAAACTTGAAATTCATTTTGTTCTTTGAAATCCACATTGAATTTCATGCATTTGGTCCTGACATGGCAGATATGGAGATGGAGAACCAACTGACAATGCTGCAAGATTCTGCAAATGGTTTACTGAGGTTTGTAATATTACATCGCTCTTCTAAGAAATTCCAAGGTTTAATGTCTTTTCCTCTCTAGCTTTACGTAAAAGTATTCTCAATTTTGGGGGGACATAATTTTAGGGTAAAGATGAGAGGGGTACCTGGCTTCAACAGCTCACATATGGTGTTTTTGGCTTTGGTAACCGGCAATATGAACATTTTAACAAGGTAAAATTCAGATGATTTTAATTTTGTTCATTTGAAAAAAAAGGTTCATCATTTGATCATGCTCTTTTGAAACAGATAGGTGAAATAGTTGATCAAGAACTTAGTGAACAAGGTCTGTTATCTCATCATCTGTATTTTCTTGTGACGTCAAATGTCAAATGTCAAATTGGTATATATTTCCTAATTGATTGCATATGTTTTTATTCATCATTTTTAGTTGTGGTGAAGATTTTTATTTTCCTCTCCAAAATCCATTTATTTTCTTGTGTAACTTTATTTTGCTAGCTTATCATGAGCTATGTTAGATTTTAGTATGCATACTGCCATACTAGAAATCTGACAGATAGAAAAACTGTTAAATATGATGAAAAACTATATTTAGGATCAATCTCCCTTGTGTGTCTTTGTATACACATAGGGTAATGTATTTATAATAATAAGAATGTGGGCTAAGCCCAAATACAAATGAATATGTAAAAATAAAATATAATGAGCATAAGGACTATATTTCCCTAATAAACATATAGGTACTATGTTTCCCTAATTAACATAAACACACAATATCTAACACTCCCCCTCAAGCTGGAGCGTATAAATCATATGTTCCAAGCTTGTCACAAAGATAGTCAATTCTAGGTCCTCGCAAGGACTTAGTGAATATGTCTGCCAACTGGTTGCTTGAGTTAACGAACTCAGTCTTGATATCTCCGGAGATGATTTTTTCTCTAATAAAATGGCAATCAACTTCAATGTGCTTGGTTCTCTCATGGAAGACAGGGTTAGAGCTAATATGAAGAGCAGCTTGATTATCACATATAAGTGTCATGTGAGTGACATCTCCAAATTTCAATTCACTGAGTAATTGTTTAAGCCACACAAGCTCACAAGTAGCTGATGCCATAGCTCTATATTCTGCTTCTGCGCTGGATCTAGCCACAACACTTTGCTTCTTACTTTTCCAAGATATCAGGTTACCACCAATAGAGACACAATATCCAGAAGTAGACCTCCTATCAGAAGGGGAACCAGCCCAATCAGCATCTGAATAGCAAACGATTTTTGTATCGTTGTTAGGACCATATAACAAACCTTTTCCAGGTGATCCTTTAATATACTTCAGTATGCGAACAACTGCATCCCAATGGTCTTCACATGGGGAGTTAAGGAATTGACTCACCACACTTACTGCGAAGGAAATGTCAGGACGCGTAACAGTAAGATAGTTTAATTTACCAACTAATCTTCTGTAACATTCAGGATCTGAGAAAGGCTCCCCCTGATTTGGTAGAAGCTTGATGTTAGGATCCATAGGTGTCTCAACAGACTTACAGTTCATTAACCCTGTTTCCTCCAAGATGTCTAACGCATACTTCCTCTGAGATATGACAATACCATCATTGGATTGTGCTACTTCAATACCCAAAAAGTATCGGAGTTTGCCAAGATCTTTGGTTTGAAAATGGTGACAAAGGTGTTGTTTCATCTGAGAGATGCCAAGATAGTCGCTTCCTGTGAGAACAATGTCATCAACATACACTATTAAGTAGATACATCCAGCACTTGAGTGGCGATAGAACACTGAATGATCCGCTTCACTGCGAGACATACCAAATTGTTGAACAACACAGCTGAACTTACCAAACCAGGCCCGAGGAGACTGTTTTAGGCCATATAAGGATTTGCGAAGATGACATACCAATCCAGATGACTCCCCCTGAGCAACAAAGCCGGGCGGTTGCTCCATATAAATTTCTTCATGCAAATCACCATTAAGGAAAGCATTTTTTACATCAAGTTGGTAAAGAGGCCATTGTCGAAGAGCGGCCATGGCAATGAATAGGCGAACAGAGGTCATTTTCGCCACTGGAGAAAAAGTATCACCATAATCCAAACCAAAAATCTGTGTGTATCCTTTGGCAACCAGTCGAGCCTTCAAACGATCAATTGTACCATCAGGGCCAACTTTGATAGCATAAACCCACCTGCAACCAACAACAGACTTTCCAGATGGTAATTGGACAAGCTCCCAAGTTCCACTTTTCTGTAAAGCACTTAATTCATCCAGCATGGCTTGACGCCAACCAGGATGAGTTAAGGCATCACCCACAGACTTGGGAATGGACACAGAAGAAATGGAGGAGAGACATGTGTAAAAAGATGGAGATAACCTGTGGTAACTAAGAACAGTATAATGGGGGGAAGGGTTACGAGTAGAGCGTATACCTTTACGGAGGGCAATAGGCAGGTCAAACTCATTTGCAGGAGCCGGAGGAGACACAGGAGGCGGCACAGGAGGTGAGTCATGAGGGAGACGAGGGCGGCGACTATAAACCTGAAGGGGTGGAGTTGAAGGACGATCCTGAGAGGCTAAAGGAGGAGAAGGATCACAGACAATAGGAATATCAACAGTAATAGGTGGAGGTACAAAGATAGAGGTGAAAAATAAAACGAAGATTCATCAAAAGTGACGTCAGCAGAGATAAAATGGCGATTGAGGGAAGGGGAAAAACACTTATAGCCCTTTTGTGACCGTGGAAATCCTAAGAAGACACATTTGTGAGATCTAGGAGATAACTTATCAAGACCAGGACTAAAATCATGAACAAAACATGTAGACCCAAAAACTCTAAGAGGTAATGGATGTAAAGGGTCTTGAGGAAATAAGACAGAATGAGGGATTTTGTTATCTAGGACAGAAGATGGCATGCGGTTTATGAGATAACATGCAGTGAGAACTGCATCACCCCAAAAACGCGAGGGTACTTGGCCATGGATGAGAAGAGTACGAGTTGTTTCAATAAGGTGTCTATTCTTGCGCTCAGCCACCCCATTTTGTTGAGGAGTATAAGCACATGAGGTCTGGTGAAGAATGCCATGAGAAGCCATAAAATGTTTAAACTGTTGAGAAAGGTATTCACGGCCATTATCACTGCGTAAAATTCGAATAGAAACCCCAAACTGTGTTTTTATTTCATTGAAAAAAGATTGGAAAATAGAAAACAACTCAGAACGATTCTTCATTAAAAACAACCAAGTACATCTGGAATAGTCATCAATAAAGGTAACAAAATACTGAAATCCTAAAGTGGACTTAACACGACTAGGTCCCCAAATATCAGAATGAACTAATGAAAAAGGGGATGACGCTCTTTGTGAAACACTACAAGGAAAGGAACTACGAGTATGCTTTCCTAACTGACAAGACTCACATGACAAACTTGATAACTTCGACAAACTCGGAACAAGTTGCTGCAATTTGGCAAGACTGGGATGACCTAACTGAGCATGAAGAAGGGATGGTGACTCCATGATTACGCCAGCATGTGGAGAAGGGCGGAGAAGATATAGGCCATGAGACTCACATCCTGTGCCAATCATGTGTTTCGAACTCCGGTCCTGCAAACAAACAGAATCTTTAGTAAATGAAATAATACAATTAAGGGAATGAGTTAGACGACTTATGGACAATAAGTTGAAAGGAGACCCAGGGACATAGAGTACATTATCAATGGATATGGACGGAAAAATATGAACAGTACCAATACCATGAGATGAGACTCTAGACTCATCAGCCATTGTTACCGAGGGTAAGTTATACGGACATGACAAGGAAGAAAACAAGGACTTGTTACCAGTTATATGATCGGTGGCGCCTGAGTCAAGGACCCAAGATCCGAGGGAGTGAGTCAGACCAACAAAAGGTGTACCTCTGCGGGCAACAGATACAAATGTAGTGGAACTAGAGTGCTGACGATCCTCATACCATCGGAGAAATTCGTTGAAGACTGCAGGGTTGTCTACAGTATTTGATGAAGTAGGATGGTCTGCAGACGGTAGTTGAGGAGGTGGATCAGAATTAGTCATTGCTACAGATCGAGGAGGACGTCCATGAAGCGAATAACACCTATCAATTTTGTGGCCTGGCTTGCCACAATGGTCACATTTAGGTCGTCCTTTACCTGGCTTGCGAGACCGACTTCGATCATCACGTTGGACAGCCATAACTGAGGAATCATCAGTATGAGGAGATGTCTCAACGACTAGTTTGCTCGGAATACGCAAAAGAGCAGAACAAGTAGAAGTAAAGTTGGGTATGACAGGAGAACCCAAAATCTGATCACGAACATGGGAGGAATCATCAGAGAGTCCGTATAAGGCCAACAACATGAAGAACTTTGATCGTTGTTCCAGTTCTTCAGCAGGAGTGGAAGCAGGAGGTAATAGCTCATTAAAATCATGAAGGAGGGCATGAACTTTACCCAAATATTCTGCCATGGGACCAGGATTGCGTGGACCAATGACAGTGAATAGGTTCTGACAAACACCATAAAGACGCTGGGTGTCATTTGTGTATAATAGCCTTGCTTGAGCCCATACTTCTGAACATGTTTCATAGGAACGAAACATTTGTTTCAGAGAGGAGTGAATGGTGGACTTTATGACGATGCATAACTGGGCATCAATTTTCATCCAGCGAGAAGTGTCATCTGTGGTAGCACTAGTCACATCTTTAGTAAGGTGATCTACATACCCCTGACTCTTCAACCAAAGTTTGATGTCAGATGCCCATGTTGCATAATTCGTGCCATCTAACTTGTCAATGGACAAGTGTACATTCACAAAATTGGTGTAGATTGGGGAATCAGCAGAAGAAGATGGGGCACTAGCATAGGTGTTTGTAGACGCGGAAGATGCCATGGAGAGGGAGAAACCCTAAAAATCCAACGTGCTCCGATTGACGCAACGACCACAGATCCAGAAAGAGGGCGAGGAGGCGATCACGGCGATGCTGGTCGGCGGCGGTGGGCTCCGGCGACGCGCCGGCACGCGCGGCGGGAAGCGGCGGATCTGTGAACTGCTGTGGCGGCGCGTGGAGGCGCGTGGGTGCTCCGATCGCCGCGATCTTTGAACCGCGGTGGTCGCCCGGCCGAGGCGCTTCCGATGGAGTGGTCGCCGGTCGATTCTGGAACTCCGGCGACGGCGACGGCGGCGGCGGCGGCGACGACGGTGGGCTGCGGCGACTGCGGCGGTGATGCGTACCGGAGACTGTAGAACAGGTAGAACCGAACCTAAGCTCTAGATACCATGTTAAATATGATGAAAAACTATATTTAGGATCAATCTCCCTTGTGTGTCTTTGTATACACATAGGGTAATGTATTTATAATAATAAGAATGTGGGCTAAGCCCAAATACAAATGAATATGTAAAAATAAAATATAATGAGCATAAGGACTATATTTCCCTAATAAACATATAGGTACTATGTTTCCCTAATTAACATAAACACACAATATCTAACAAAAACGTTTATTGATGCTTGGAGAAAAAAATTGTCTGAAAATCTTAATATTGACTTGTATTTTGTTGGTAGAATTTAATTATACAAATATGTTTTGTCTTAACAATGTCGAAAAAACCTTATTGCTAAATTATAGATTTAAGATTTTTTAAATTTATATTTAAAATTTAAATGCATAGAAGTTTATTTATGAGAAGCGAAAACATAAATCTAAGTTTTAAGGTTTATTCAAGACTAAATGGTGATAAAATATTTTTTGACTTTGCATAGATATCTTTTATGCAGTCTTGTGCTTGTGACAGGTGCAAAGCGTCTTGTTCCACTAGGGCTAGGTGATGACGATCAATCCATTGAGGATGATTTTGTTGCTTGGTAAGTATATTACTGTTATGCATAAAATTCCCTTGTGTGACTGTGTATATACATACACATATATAAATTATTTGAAATATGGTATTTCAGTTAGCTATTGGCTCTTTTCTAAAGCTGTCAAAACAGGCTCTCGCTTGGCCTAACTTACCATGGGTTGGTTACTTGATGAGCTAACCCAACCTAATTCTCTTATCAATGAGCTTAAAAAAAATGAGGCTAACCCAACTCATTACAGGTTAGTGGATTAAACGGACTAGTCTACTTAATTTTTTTTTTTTAAAATTGCAGCTTTTTTTGCTTTTAGTAGAAAATAATACTGAAATTTATTATTCAGAACTGATTAAAATACATTCTCATATCCTTTATTTGTAACAATCTAATTCTCCTAAAAAGGGAAATAGAGAAACTAGGAAAACAAAATAAAATAAAAGATTGTATATCTATTTTCTCAAATTAGGAAGATTCTAAAGATATCTTCTCTAATTACAACACTCCCTCTCAAGTTGGTAAATGAATATCAATCATTCCCAACTTGCCTACAAAATCTTGAAATCTACCTGGAGGAAGCCCTTTTGTAAAAATATCTGCTATTTGAAGTTCTGTAGGAACATGAGTTGTAATCACAAAGCCTCTATCAAGATTATCTTTGATGAAATGTCTGTCAATCTCAATGTGTTTGGTTCTATCATGCTGTACTGGATTATGGACTATGCTCATGGCAGACTTATTGTCACAGTGTAGTTGCACCGGGTTCTCCACTTTGACTTTAAGATCATCCAAAATGATTTTCATCCAGAGTCCTTCACACATTCCTTGAGCAAGAGCTTGAAATTCAGCTTTTGCACTAGAACGAGAAACTCTATCTTGCTTTTTGCTTCTCCATGTTACCAGACTATCTCCAAGAAACACACAATACCCAGAAGTAGATTTTTTGTCAGTAATAGAACCTGCATAGTCAGCATCAGTATATATCTTCATAGTCAATGTGTCTTCCCTTTTGAATAATAACCCCTTTCCTGGACTTGACTTCAAGTATTGGAGAATTTTGTTAATTGCTTGCATGTGTCTCTCTCTTGGATCATGCATAAATTGGTTCACAACACTGACTTCATAAGCAATGTCTGGTCTTGTGTGTGATAGATAAATCAATTTTCCTACCAATCTTTGATATTGAGCTTTCTCTACAGGAGCACTTTCTTCACATCCCATTCTGTGATTCTGTTCTATAGGAACGGTTGAGGTTCTACATCCCAACTTTCCTGTTTCTTTGAGGAGATCAAGTACATATTTAAGTTTTCCTTTCTTGGAGTAGGAAACCTCTATTCCAAGAAAATATTTAAGTTTTCCTAGGTCTTTCATTTCAAATTGAGCTGCCAATTTATCTTTTAATGCCAATTTTTCTGTTTCATCATCTCTTGCAATAATCATATCATTCACATAGACAAGTAATAGAGTGAGTTTACCTGTAGAAGAGTGCTTTATGAATAGAGTATGATCTCCTTGGCTTTGTCTGTATCCCAAGGAAACCATTGCTTTTGTAAATCTTACAAACCATGCTCTAGGAGATTGCTTAAGACCATACAATGCTTTCTTCAGGAGGCATACCTTGTTTCTTTCATTTTTCACTTCAAAACCTGGGGGAATCTCCATGTACACTTCCTCATCTAGATTTCCATAAAGAAAGGCATTCTTCACATCCAATTGGTATAAGTCCCATCCAAAATGGGGAGCCAAAGCGAGAATAACTCGAACTATATTCATCTTTGCCATTGGGGCAAATGTCTCCTCATAGTCAATCCCATATGTTTGGGTTTATCCCTTTGCCACCAATCTAGCTTTATATCTTTCTATTGTCCCATCTGCCTTATGTTTCACTGTGAATATCCATCTACACCTTACTGCCTTCTTGTCTCTTGGCTTATCAACAATCTCCCAAGTTGAATTTCTTTCTAATGCATTCATCTCTTCTTTCATGGCTTGATTCCAATGTTCAAGTTTCATGGCCTCTTGGATTGAGGTAGGAATTTTTGTGGCATCAATGGCAGCAATAAAACTTCTGTGCTTATCAGAGAGATTGTTAGTGCAAACATACTGAGAAATAGGATATTTAGCACATGATCTTCTTCCCTTTCTCAATGCAATGGGTAAATCCTCAGTAATACTTACCTCCTCCTCATTGATATCTTCAGGGATCCTCACCTCCAGATTAGACAATTTTTCTTGCTCGAGAGTCGAAGTGGGTTGTTCTCTTCTTTCATATTTTTTGCCAAAAATTTGTCTTCTTCCTCTTCTTCCTCACTGTGGACTATGGTAGTTTCATTGCTCAGGTCTTGAGCATCCTGCAAAGACAAACATGGTAATGACAAGAAGGAGAGTTGATCCACTTCAAGTGCTTTCTCCCCCTGAAGTGGTGGACTGACATAAAAGGATTTGTTTCATGAAAGGTGACATCCATGGTGACAAAGACGCGACAATTCTGAGGATGATAACATTTGTACCCTTTTTTATTAGAAGGATATCCAATAAAGACACATTTAAGAGCTCTTAGATCTAATTTACCACGGTTAGGATGATGAGAGTGAACAAAAACAACACATCCAAAGACTTGACTAGGTAGACTCATTAGTAGGGAAGAAGAAGGAACAAAAGACAATAGAGACTCTATAGGACTAATGCCATTTAAGATACGAGTGAGTAACCTGTTGATGAGATATGTGGCAGTTAACACAGCTTCTCCCCAGTAATTTTTTTGGAACAGACATTTGAAAAAGAAGAGCTCTAGTTACTTCAAGAAGATGACGATTCTTTCTTTCTGCAACCCCATTTTGTTGAGGGGTATTAACACATGTTAGTTCATGAACAATACCATTATAAGACAAAATTAAGAAATTCATGATTCACATATTCAGTACCATTATCAAACCTAATTTTTTTGATATTTTTTCCAAATTGATTTTGGACAAGATGGAAAAAATTAACAAAAATTTGAAAAACTTTGGATTTATTTTTCATAAGGTATGTCCATGTGACACGGGTACAATCGTCAATAAAGGTAACGAACCATCTGGCTCTAGAAATAGAATCTATGACAGGACCCCAAATATCAGAATGAATTAAATCAAATGGAGAAATACTCTTTTTATGACTAATTGGATAAGATGCACGATGGTGTTTTGAAAATTGACAAATATCACAATTAAAAGACTCAACAGATTCTTTGGTAAACAAATGGGGAAATAAGGACTTGATAAGACTGAATGAAGGATGCCCAAGCCTTTGATGATGTAACCATATTTGGGATTTTGCCCACGTCTCAGATGTTGCTTGTTGACTCATGATTTTCGTGTTGCTTTGGTCATCAAACTCTAAAAAATACAACCCACTCTGCTCTTTAGCAGTTAAAATTGTCTTCCCCGTGGCAAGGTCCTGAAAAACACAATAAGTTGGAAAAAATGTTACTGAGCAATTTAAATCCTTTGTGAGTTTTTGCACAGAGATAAGATTGTTAGCTAATTGAGGAACATGTAAAACATCCTTCAATACAATAGATGAGTCCAAAATTATATTTCCAGAGCCGCATATAGGTATACCCTGACCATTCGCAATTGTAATAAGTTGTTCTTTATTTCTTTTACCATATGAGTCAAAGGACACACTAAAAGGTGTCATATGATCAGTTGCACCCGAATCAAGGATCCAAATACCTTGAGACACATGATCAACAATATTGAGGCAAATCGTACCTTTTATGGACAAAGTGCATGATCCAGAGGACTTACTCATTTATTCATCCATTGCTATCAAAGGAATAAGTTTTACTTCAGACGCAACGAGAGTCTCCAAGACGATAACGGTGTATGGGTCACACCGAGAAAAAAAAAGGAACAGAACTTAAAAAACCAGATCTATTCAAGAAAAGGTCAAACGGGTCATCACAAACCCTAGGAACAGACTCAGGAGTCTCTGGCGACTCTTTTGTGGCGGCGATGGCGAGTGGGTCTCGCCGGAGAAAAAAGAGCGAAACTTAAAACTCAGATATGCTCAAATACAGCCCAAACGAGTCGTCACCGACCCTAGGAATGGACTTAGGGCGCTCCGGCGACCCTATCTGTGGCGACGCCGGCGAGTGGGTCTCGCCGGAGGTGGGCGCATGGGCTACACGTGCCGGCGACGGTGGAGGCGCGTGGTGGCTCCTCTCACAGAGCGACTTCCGGCATTGTGGTCGTCGGAGTTCGGCGCACCTTTCTGCGCTATCAACGACCCTAACCGGCGACGGCGGCAGCGGCGGTGGTCGGACAGAGGCAGCGGCGACTGTGCAGCGGCGTTTATGGTCGCCGACGTTAGGCACACCTTTCTGCCCTATCAACGACCCCAACCGGCGATGGCAACAGTGGCGGTGGTCGGACAGCAGCGGCGGTGCGACTGTGCAGCGGAAGGGAATTCCAAGATCGGAAGCTCTTGATACCAAGTAGAAAATAATACTGAAATTTATTATTCAGAACTTATTAAAATACATTCTCATATCCTCTATTTGTAACAATCTAATTCTCCTAAAAAGGGAAATAGAGAAACTAGGAAAACAAAATAAAATAAAAGATTGTATATCTATTTTCTCTAATTAGAAAGATTCTAAAGATATCTTCTCTAATTACAACACTTTTTTTCTTTCCTATACCTTTTTCTAATATGAAAAATGGAACTAAATTCCAAATTACTAGAATAACCGCCACAAAAAATTATCATATTAATATGTATATAATGGCCGTAACCTAATATATATATATATATATATATATATATAAATAATAATAATAATACCTGTAAATGGTAATTCTAAATATTAAATTAACGTGTATTCCAAACACAAGCACTAAATGATTCTAAATGGTCCGTACTGTGCCTGACTGTGTGTGCAAGGGGGTGGGGGGTTGGTGGTGTACAGTGGTGTTGACGGTAGAGTGTGGGGTGAATGAAGGTCTTACATGCAGCAGCTAGCGGAGAAAAGAGCTCGTTAATTGAGAGATTTTAATTTTGAGAGAAAAGAAGTGAGTGAGGGAGAGCTCGAGAGGAGAACTGGAACTGTGAGCTTTATATCTTCCCCACCCAATGTTTTTTTTAATTGTGTTGGACTGTTGTTGGGCTACGTCAGTATGTATGTGAGTCACACCATAGGGTCAATCCGAGTAACTTAGGTTTTTAGTGGACCAGGTTTAATTTTGGCTAATACCAAAATTTGGAGTATATTTTAACCTAACCCACCTTGAACCTATGGTGGCTCACAAGTTGGGTCTCATGTTTTAACCCACTTTGAAAGCTCTACTTTTTTCCATTTAATATGTTTTGAATTTGTTTTTCCTTTCAGGAAGGAATCTGTGGCCTGAGTTGGATGAGTTGCTTCGAGATGAGGATGATCCTAATACTGTCTCCACTCCTTATAAGGCTGCTATTCCTGAATATCGAGTGGTTATTCACAATTCAACTGTCACATCATGCAATGATAATCACGTAAATGTGGCAAATGGGAATACTGTGTTTGATATTCACCATCCTTGCAGGTATCTGATGTTATTCATGTTGATTTATGGCTGTTTGTTATTGTTTACTAAGCATTCAACGATGAAGCTGTTGTATCTTTTGTTGAAGGGTTAATGTTGCCGTTCAAAGAGAACTTCACAAACCTGACTCTGACCGATCTTGCATACATTTGGAGTTTGACATATCAGGGACCGGCATAATGTAAGTTGGACTATGTCAGCAAAGAGGGACCTCATTTGTTTTGTAAGCAAGGCCCCTAGAAAACCATAGTATATTTTATCTTTTATGGTTTTCAAATAATTTTTTGATATAAAATATTTTTAGATTTGTTCATTTATAAGTAAAATTTAGTTTTAGTTGGATATGATGAAGTTGGAGGTGTTTTAATTTCTGCGAGGGTTTAAAATGTTATTATAGTATTATTTTTGTTAGGTTTCTAGATTGTAACCTAACGAAAGACTGTCACACACACACTCCCAACAAAGATTCACAGCAAAAAGAATGCTCTTCTGTATTCACAATCATCAAAGAAACGTATAAAACCCGTACACAAGAGGCTTAACCCTCTCCCTCAGGACAATGTGTCCTGTCATAATTCAAAGAATAATTCTCAGCTAACTAACTAACTCCCACAATTCCCCTTTTATACAATATACACTTCCCGCCCCCCACTTAACTGCTAAACAGTTATGTCAACCATTCTTTTGCCTTCTCTCATATACCCTCCATTCTCTAACAATTTTGCACGAGAATAGAGGTTGCAGCCAAAGAAAATGCTCAAAGAGAGAACGAGGTAGACCAAATTGGAACAAGATAAACTATGTTTAGGATGCTTTGTATCTATCCTCCAATATAGTTTTTCATGAGAAAACAAAATATAGAGGTCCTTTGCCGTTTCATCTTACAAAAGATTATTTTCAGATATGTTTTCTCCAAGATCAACTTGCTGACATCTTCATTCTTCACTAAATCTTTACGAGATATTCTTAAAATCTGGGATTAGCACCTAAGTTAATTTTATGAACTAACTTGTAAGGTGAAGATTGTCCAAGAATTCTCCATAAAAGCCACATTAAGGTGGGTCAAAGGTACAAATAAGTTGACTTTCTAATAAACCCCCTCATGCTGATGGCTATGGCATTAATGATGGCTCAACAATGGATCTAGGATAGACTATTTTAAAATTTATACATAGAGTCTAACTCAACCTTGTAAAGATGTCTTGACAGGTGAGGATTATCCAAGCATTTTATAAGGACACCACATTCACTACATCTCTACTCTGTCCACGGCTGCATACACTCCGCCGCACCCAACACAATAAAGGTTCTCCAAAGAGGTTGCGATTAAGGCAGGGCAAGGATTATCACAATTAAGACAACTTTTTATCACATAACCAGCTGTATGAATATAATATATAGACTCAAATTGAGGGTGGGTGTTGAGTATTATATTCATCTAGTGTGATCCTTATTTCGGGTGATATTCCCTTGATTATATAGTTTACTTGAATAGCTTGATCCTAATTCCTAAACTTCAGTGAATTTTTATTCAGACCTCTTGTATTTAAATATTTTGTACCAATAATTCATAATACATGAGAAAGTATTCTTCTTCACTTTCAACTGTTAAGAATTAAGTAATCAAGGGAGGGGGATGGTTTTGTCTGATCTTTTTTCAGATATGAAACTGGTGACCATGTGGGTGTTTTTGCTGAAAATTGTGATAAAACTGTTGAAGAAGCTGGAAAGTTGTTGTGTCAGGATTTAGATTTATTGTTTTCCCTTCACACTAATAATGAGGATGGTACTCCCTTAGGAGGATCTCTTCCACCTCCTTTCCCTGGCCCTTGCACACTGCGCTTTGCTTTAGCTCATTTTGCAGATCTCTTGAACCCCCCACGCAAGGGTTTTACATAATATTCATTGACTGTTTTCCGTTTCTTTATCTTTTCTTATATAACAGTGTCCTTCAATAGATTTTTTTTTTTTTTTTTAAAGAAAGGAAGAAACAGTTAGATGTGAGAAGTAAGTTCTTATTTTTCAAAAATTCTTCCAAGAAATTGGCAAAGATAGTGATTATTTCTTTAAAGTAAATTGAACAAAATACCCAATAATTTATAGATTTCCCAGGTGTTCTTGAATAAAGTGATATTGTTGATTCTATAAACTTAATTTATGGTAAGATTCCGACTTTTAATTCTTGCATTATCTTTGATGCAGGAAAGATTGGATTCAAAGAGAATGGTATTCAAATTGGACCTGTAATACTCTTCTTTGGATGTAGGAATCGTCAAATGGTAAAATAATTACTTGGTGGCCATGAGTTTTAGCATGATGTGGGATTTTCCTGTTTATAGGATTTTATTTATGAGGATGAGCTAAACAAATTTTTGGAACAACTCTGTCAGAATTGATAGTCGCCTTCTCGAGAGAGGGACCTGAAAAGGAGTATGTTCAACACAAGATGATTGATAAAGTAAGTTTTATTAACTGCCTATCTTGTAGGTAATGGGTGCCCTATAGATAAATTTTTCATTGCGTTAATTTTCCTGGTGCAGGCAGCAAATTTGTGGAATTTGATTTCTCGAGGAGGTTATCTTTACGTCTGTGGCGATGCTAAGGGTATGGCAAGAGATGTTCATCGGACCCTTCATACCATTGTCCAGCAGCAGGTGCTGATTGTCTCTTTTCATCCATTCTTTTCCCCAACACTTAGGCTTGGAAGCGTCTCCTTTTGTTAGTCCCACTCATGCATATAGGGTGTCACTTTTAACATGAGTGAATATATATATAAGCACACAAGGAGGGAGTTGTTATTCTTTACCATGCATATATTATGGAGAGTCATGATTGGACACATATATAATTTGGTGTCGAAATCAATCCTTATATTCGCATTATCCTTATAAATCACATCTACAAAATATTATATTAATTTAAAAGTATTTAATACTTATATAAAAAATCTGTAGCAAAATATACTTTTAAAATATATATATATATATTTATATTTATATATATATATATATATATAGAGAGAGAGAGAGAGAAATAAATAAAAACCTTTGGTTATATATACTTGTTTAATTTTGACAAAATTTAACACTAACAATGCTAATAGCTATACTTCAATGGCGGAGTTGTTAAAAATCCCAATTTTTACTTAATTATTGATGATGTAAGAGTCAGTGTAACTTATAGTGATGCAATTTAATACTTTATTATAGAGGTATAATTTGATATGGCTTAAGTTAGACGGGCTCTTACATTATCAATAACCCGCCATAGACTATTTTTTTTTTTTACTAGGAAGTTAAATTATACCTATATATTATCATGTGTTAAATTTTTACTTGTTTATGCTCTGTCTAAATTTATCTTACATTTATAGTGTATCAGTTGACGTTTTTGAATTATGAATAATATAAACCTTTAACAAATTATTAAATTTAAAGTTAAATATGTTTTTAGTCCTTTAATTATCAAACGTTTTTGGATTTTTTTATCTTTTATTTTTAAGAAATTATAATTTTTACTCAGCTGGCTAACGGTGAGCCACGTCAGTCTTTCTTTTTCTGAAAAATATCTTTCTTATTCTGAAATGTGATGATCAATTTCCCTGATCATCTCTATCATCTCTGAATTCTCTTCATCCTGGGGACGCCCTCTCTCCCTCCATCTCCAACATCCTCAACCTCACCACTGGAACACGCATCACTCCCTCCCCATCCTCTGCCTAATTCTTTATAGTCTGCATTAAATTCTTGATGCAATGCTATTTTTTTAATGTTTTGGATTATCGTTTTAAAATTCCTTATTGATATTCTCCTTTATCAGAAAACCAAATAAATTAGTATTTACCTTATTAAGAAACATAATTGTTGGTTTTTCTAATTCGAAAATCCTAAATTTGCAAATTGGGAACCCTAATTAATCCTTTAGAGTTAAGAAGGAAAAAAATTCCAAATCTGAAACCTTATTGTTAATGAATCCTAAATTGGGGAAAATCCCCAATTTTCGACTTCCCAATCTATCTTCTGCATCCTTGCTTCACCACCAACTACGCGTCTTTGTCATGGACAATCCAATGTTTCGTTCTAGCCATGGATTTCAAGAGAGAGTTTTAGAACCTGGGTTTTTCGCATTCTAGCTTTCTTCTCTTTTCTGTTTCTACGTCGTGCCATAGAGGAACAACTTTATCTCCCTTCGCGGCGGTGTGGTCTAGTTCATTGTCGGCGAACAACAGAGGAGTTCACTGTGATGGCTCGCATAGAGCATAGGTGATCTGTGGTGTTTTTTTTTAGTTCTAGTTTTCTGCAGTTGGGAAGATTGGCCTCACGGTATGGTTCGACTTCTTCGACCTGGTTCGTCGTCGGCGAAGGATAGAGCTTTTGGTTTTTTCCTTCAGCGGCGATCTTTGTTCTCTGTTGCGATTATCTGCCTCAAACAGCTACTTTGTTGGTGTGGATTTTGCAAAAGCAAGGGGTGGTGGAGGTGTTTGGTTGGAGAAGGCAGTTTCAAAACTAAAGATTTGATTCAATTTCATATTTTCAATTTCTAAGGTGGCATACCGTTAGCAAGTTCAATCAAAATTTAACGTGGTTAATTTTGGAGGATTAAAAATTATAGATTTTTAAAGGTAAAGGATTAAAGTGGAGCAAACTTTGAAAGAGGGACGAAACTCAAATTTAACGCCGTTATTTTTGGAGGATTAAAAATTATAATTTTTTAAAGGTAAAGGATTAAAGTAGAGCAAACTTTGAAAGAGGAACGAAACCCAAACAGGCTTAATAATTGAGAGATTAAAAACATATTTAACCCTTAAATTTATAATCCGCTTAACTTTGGTTGCGACGTCCTTCATAGTTAATACACCATATGGAGATATTAAGAGCGTACAATACCTCATTTTAACTTATAGAAGTAGTATGACTTCTATAAGTTCTTTTAAGCTTATTAAAGTAACGTAAAAGTCTTTTGGTGAAGTTGATCAAAATAGGCTTTTTATATATTTATTGTATTAAGTTTCGTAGTTCAATTTATGACATAAGATAAAAGTTTATTGAAACACTTAATTCAGAACTATGTCTACAACATGTTTATGAGTTTAATTTTAATTTCAGGAAAAAGTGGACTCTTCAAAAGCAGAGGCTATTGTGAAAAAACTCCAAATGGATGGACGTTATCTTAGAGATGTTTGGTAAAGCTTCTGGTTATTCATTTGTCTGATTTTGACATTCCTGGTATTTCGTTTGTTAAGTTCAAGATGGGTTGAAGGATATTTGATACTATACTATCACGAAGTTTTCTGACACCAATGGCAGAGGCTGGACTTTCCTGTGAAAACAAATCGTTTTCGTAGACATTTGTATGGTTTCCTTGTATTTTTTGCCGTCTTAAAATATTCTCTTATCATGATATTTGACCTAGGATTATTTTTAGGATATTGATAGACTCAGATTTAAAACACATATACGTCTCGGTTATTTCCAATGGGTATGTATCTAAGTAGTAGGGATAGGTGAGGAATTATAACTCGATTCATGAAATAGTTCAATATTCTTCTAGTTTGTATCAAGATATAACTATATATAATTTTGATAATATTAAAAAAGGTTTTATCAAGATTACGTGACTTTAGAAAAGGGTTAATGTATTTTAGATAACGGCTTCAATACTTGTTTTGACGGTATTTAGTCCCAGTTTGTTTTTTGTTTGCAACATCTCCAGATTGTTTTTGTTTCGTGATGTGAAAAACATGGCTATTGGAAGCTAAAAGTAATCAATTAGCTAAATGGGCGGAGATGTTATTTTTTGGATTGACAAGTCCGTGGTAGAGGTACTTTTTTGAAGGAGAAGTTTTTCAGAACGTAAATGAGGAAATCGGGAAAACGAATTAGCGTGGGAGTTATATAATTTGTTGGGCTAGGAGGTGTTGAAGTAGAAGACAAGTGGGTTTGGAAGGCCACTTCTTTCTGCATCTCACTTTTTTCTTCTTGCACTCTCAAAATGTATTCTTCCCATTACCCTTGAATAAAATATATTTAGAAACTCCAAACTTCTTTCCTCGCTGTACCTCCCTCTTGGCCTTTTCTTCTGCTATCTCCATCACCCATCACCGATTTCATCTTCTCACAACTATAAAACAGTGAACCATCCATTAGCTTTACCTCAACCTCCATTCGAAGAACACAATCCCGAGTGAAGTGATTTTTGGTGAGGGTGTAGAGGTGTAAATAAAGATTTTGAATCTTTTCATTAAATGTGATTTTTGGATTGGTAATACGTTCCTGAATCTAGTGGTTTATTTTAGGTTGTTCAATCCAAAACTCCTATGTGATTTTTGGATTGATTAATCCAGAATATATTTATGGATTTATGAGTACATTTCAGATTGTCCAATTTTTGAATTGATTAATTTGAAATATATACTTGAATTCGAGATATTATATTATCGGATCTAATAATATATTTCAGATTCTTTAATTCAAAATACTCATAAAAGAAACCTTCTTGGAATGGAAAGTCCGGAATGCATGATGCCTGGCTTTCTTCACGCTTCATTCATCCTTCAGTTATGCAACCATTTGAAGATACAGGGAGGTGTAGAGAGACGCCCCTATCTGTCACACCTTTTTGTATTACTTTTTTTCCAATGGACATACTCCCTGTCACCGACATCAAGGCTTTCGGAGTTTCTTAACCCCAACATGTTTACAATTTTGCATGATGAAAATGTAACCATGTAGCTTAACTAGTAAAAGTTGAAACCTTGAGGAGTCTACTTGAGCTAAAAACATTGGTGGCATCAAACAGCTCTTCAAAGGATAAGTGTGCAGGCGGGAGGAAGGATTTCTCAGTAGTGTAGGGGTGAAGGAGATTAGGGTTTTCAATATTCTTTCAATAAAGGGTATTTTAAAGACATTTCACAAATGTTATGGAGTGCACAAAGAAAATTTGGGGCTGCAAGAACAAATGGCCCCCTCTGAAAATTGAAATATGCTATATTCTGTGTTGATTTGAACAAATGAGTGGTGTTTCTTTCTTCACACCACTTTTTTTGTTTCTCGCACCTCCACAAAACCTATAATTTCCAAACTCTCATTAGAATTATAATAAAAATCCATATATCTCCTCTTTTTAATATTTTTCGGATTAGATATTTCTGAAAATAATATTTTATTCAAAAATGTTTTTCAAAAAAATCCAATTTGAAAAACATATAAAAAACATTTCAGAATGAGAGTTGTGGAAAATATTTTTGAATCTAAAAATATATTTCAAAACATTTTATCCTGAAAATTTTTTATAGATATTTTAGAAGATATTTTGGAATCTGAAAAATATCTCCTGAAATATGTAACTTAATATATATATTTTTTTTTCAAATTAATTGTCTTGAAAAGCTTTTTCAAATTCAAAAATACTTTCTAAAACACTTATTTCAAAATGTTTATTTATATTTTTTGTAGTAGGTGTTCAAAACAATATTTCTAAATTTGAAAATATCTAATCCAGAGTCTAATAGTTTTTTGTCCAAATAAAATTTTTATAAGATATTTCTAAATTTGGAAATAACTAATCAATATTAATGTATTAACAACTTGGTGGTACTTCTTTCACATTAATATTATTATATTATTTTTAGTCTCTATTTTCATAAACTATGTCCAAGGTGAGATTTGAGTGTTCAATATAATCTTAATTTTCATAAATTTTATTTAATTTGATATTTTTTTTATGACGACGTTTAAATAGTAGTGTCATGAACGAAGATGATGATGGTGGTGAGATGATTAGTGGTAGTGTTGTAGTTGTTGTGTCTAGAAGAGATAGTTAAAGAGTGGTGCGATTAGGAATGTTAACGGGCTGGGTCAGACACAGATAGTGTATACACGCAACCCGATCCGCCGGATAAAAATGTACCCGCTGCCTGACCTGTTACCCATCGGGTATCTGTTTAAAAAATACCCGCGGATATTTTAAAACCCGCGAATACCCGCAAAAAAAATATATTTTATACATTTTAAAATAAAATTTAAATAAAATTACAAAAAAAAATTAATTAAATTTAACCTAATAAAATATAATTTTATTTTATTTTTAATTAAATTTATTTAAAAAATATATAAATTAATTTTTTTATTATTTTTTACGGGTAACGGGTACCGGCGAGTTGGATAGACCCGTACCCGACCCGTTTAGAAGCGGGTATTAAAATACCCGCTACTCGTTACCCGCGGGTAGTAACTACCCGCCGCGGGTTTCACATGCGGATACCCATGTCCACGGATTTTTTTGTCATCCCTAAGTGCGATGACATGAAAGAGAGTATGCAGTCTAAAATTTATGGGTTTATTGGGGAAAAGATGAGATAAGGTGACATATCACATCATAAAAATAAAACAACTCATTTACTTCACTGGTTATTTATATAAAGACTTTATTAATAATCTTTTAGATACCATGGTGAAAAAAATCTAAATAATTATAAAAATAGAAACCACGTTTAACACTAAAATTAATCAATCTAGTGTCACATTCATCTCAACAAAGTGATTGAAAATAGAAACAAAAATTATATTAAGTCAATATTTTGAAGCACATCTTTCTTAATCGGCTCTAGATTAGCTAACCGGAGAAGAGATGATGATACCAACAATGAGACCATACAGGACAAGAACTTTAACAAAAATGAGGAAGAGAAACACTCCAACGAAAAACTTTGGTTGTTGTGTATTGGTTATATCGAGGAAAATTAATTGTTTAAAGCAAAAATTTTAATAGGATTTGTTTCGGTTACATTTGTCTAGGGTCGGTCGTCCTTCCTTGCTATGCTCCGATCGATCAACTCTTCAAGTAATATTTCTTGATTGGTGGTTGACCTGTAGAAGACACTCTGACGCTCAAGTCAGATATGTTTCATAAAGAGGTCTATATTTTATTAGGATAGAAGAACATGATTGTATCTGGACATCAGTTGTATACTTATAAGGCTTGTGACAACCAAGTCCATTGATTAACTATTAGTGCAATATATTTTAGGTAATCAAACTCAATAATTAATCATTAATACCGTATATTTGTAGAGCGTAAGACAATCTGACCTACTAATACCTGCTTAATTGTCCATAAATGACAATCAATTTCGATCGGTATATTTCATGTAGTACATAAGCATCCGCCCAAGCAAGCTCTTTATTGAAAGAGGTGCATAGGGATTATTATGAGCTTTAAAAAAAGGTCACTCACATTGTATTTAGGGAGTCTATCTTCGATTTTTTAAGTCTTCATTGCTCTCTGTACCGAGTTGCGAATTCTAGGAGTTCTCTTTGGATCTGTTCCCTAGACTAAACAGAAAATGCTAAGAGTTTTCTTTGAAACTTTATCTTGTGCAAGAGATTTTCACTCCAAAAAATATGCTTTTAAATAAAGTAAACGCTTCAATATTTTATAATTTATTTTTATAATGAAAAAGTATTGGAACCTGACAAAGTTGAACCTGTTGAGAAGTTGACTGATAAGAGTTCTTTTTCGAACTTTCTGTGTTGATCGGGGATTTCTGAAGTCATTTTTTTGACTTCCCCCAGAGCGGCTTGAAGCAAGGGTCATTTTTCTCACTTTCTGTGTGTTGAGCGGGGATTTCTGAAGTCATTTTTCTAACTTTCCCCGAGCGGCTTGATGCACGAGTCATTTTTCTGACTTCCTACGTTGAGCGACGATTTCTGAAGTCATTTTTTCTGACTTTCCCCGAGCGGCTTGAGGCAGAAGTCATTTTTCTGACTTCCTGCGTTGAGCGGAGAATTCTGAAGTCATTTTTCTGACTTCCCCCGAACGGCTTGAGGCAGGAGTCATTTTTCTAATTTGTTACGTTGAGTGGGGATTTTTGAAATCATTTTTCTGACTAGCGACTTAAGGCAGAAGTCATTTTTCTGACTTTCTGCGTTGAACGGAGATTTCTGAAATCATTTTTCTGACTTCTCCCAAATGACAGTATGTGCGCTGGGTCCTATCACCTAAAATGAAAAATATAACAACTCGAATAGACATTCAATTCAATGCATTTACAAGTTTAGACCATTAATATCAAAATAAACTATGCTATAAGGCCAGATGACCAAACAAGTAAAATCGTTTAATCTTCGATTCAAAGTTTGAAACCAAAACTTAAATGAAGTGTAGATGTTTTACTGCTTTAACCGGCAAGATATATAATATCCAAAATATATCATTTATATTTAAATAAAAATATCAATTTCATGGTCGGCGCTAAGTAGTGATTGACTTTAATAAAAATAGCTGAATCAAACGTTCTTCTTCTGGTTTCTCCAAACAAACATTTATGCCATTTAGAATGAGGAAAAAATGTATGGAATCTCTTCCTGAGGTTGAATATTTATCATTACTTGGTTTTAGAATTTCAGTCACTCGAGGCTCCTATTGACTTGTCATTAGTGTCATATCATACGAAGATGAATTAATAACCACTTTAATATCACGGAAATCAAAAGTGAGACCAAAGCTAATGCATCGAAGTAATTCTGGCCGCCGTTGATGGCGATGGGCGAGGAAGCGGAAGCGGTTCCTTGCTTTAGATGTGGAACCAGGCGAACGAGCGTAGCGGCTGAGGTGTGGCCACACGTTGACAGCGCGCTTCTGGGAGTCGTCGGGCACCATGGGGAGGTCGCCGGAGGTCGGCGGCGTACCAGAGCCCTCGAAGGCAGAGTGGGCGTGTGTGACGGATGATGCAGAGGTAGAACCGAACGGCGCGGCGATGACAGAGCGATGGTAAGGTCGCAGTGACTAGGCGAGGGCGGTAGCCGCTTTAATTCGCGGTGCAGGTTTTCTTCTTCCAGAATTGCAATTTAGGGTTTCAGGTTCTTACCAAAATTTTCCCGGCTGGTGCAGTTGTTGAGCTGTGACGGGACTGTGTCCGCTGTGATGGATGAGTCTATCTTACTCTTCTAATCTTTCCCGGTTTGGGGTTGGTTTCGATCTTTGCTACAGGTCTGGGTTTCTCTAATTAAGATTAGGATTCCAATTGAAAATTGGGAAGAACTTTTTACGGTGTGTTCATTTTAGTGGATTTGAGAGAGAGTAATTGAGGGAATTTAAAAGAATTTGAAGATAATTATTTTTGTTATTTATTTGAATGAATTTGGAAATAAATAAAGTTTTTGAGAATTAATTTAGAATTTAGAATTTAATTTATGTGACAAATTAAAAAAAATTATTTTCAAATTCATTCTTGTTTACTTCCAAATTTATTCAAATAAATAAAAAAGATTTATTTTCAATTTCTCTCGAATTCTCTCAATTATTCTCTTCCAAAGACCTAAGTTTGTGAAGATTGCGTTTTATGTGTCTCGGGTTGTTGCCCGAGTTGCGCGAGCGGTGTCGTAGTAATTGGCGAGAAGGGAGGAGACCGGACCGAACGGTGTTGCATTTGTCACAGGTGTTGTGGACGACGCGGATACTGGTATGTGATTACGGACCTAACGTGTCTACGAAGGTTGGCGGTGCATCCAGTAATCAGGATGAACAGCGGGTTAAGGGTGTTTGATGGCGGGGCGAAGCTTCCCAAACAGCTATTGTGGGCGCCACCTGAGATTGTGCAGCCTGCGAGAGGAGGCAGGGATTTGAGGAGGTTGTTCCAGGGGTTGAACCATTCTTGAAGCCAATGATTGGGGTGGTTCAAGGCTTCCGGTTGAGGAATAGAATAAGGGGAGAATGTTGCTGATGAGGAACCACATGGTACCGATGAGGTGGTCGCGGGCAATGCTGCTGGCGCAACTGGCAATGCAAACATTGGAAGTGTAGCCAGCGTGGACATTCCTTTCTTTCTCTGTTTCTGGAACCCACGTCACCATAACCTCTATTCTTTCTTGGCATTGGAAAATGTTAGTATTAAAAATAGACAGGAAAATGTTACTTATCTATAAAGTTTGATAACAGGGGAACTATGGCGGCGTCGATGAAGGCGATGGTTCCGCGGTGGAGTGTAATGAATTTGGGGTATGATGAAATCCTTTCTTTCCACAATCAAAAGTAGAAGTGGTAAGTATCATCATCATCACAGGGTTTGTCTTGTCAGCAGTTACCGCTAGAATGCGACGACCCTTAGAATTTGATTCTTCATTCATAAAGTTGACTTCTTGCTTTTCCCTCCCTAGAAAATTGAACAATTTCCTAGTAATTGAACGGCTTAAACCCTCCATTGGTCCTTATATTTGTGTGCAAATCTCAGTTTGGTCCTCAAGTTTTGAACTGTCTCAATTAGGTCATAATTTTTGTAAAAATGCACACATTTTACCCTAATCGTTAAGTTGTCTCAAACGGCGTTAATTGATGCTGAGATGAATTTTTTATTTTAGGCTTAATCCCTCCCTTGGTCCTTATGTTTGTGTGAAAATCTCAGTTCGGTCCTCAAGTTTTGAACTGTCTCAATTGGGTCATAATTTTTGAACTGTCGACAACGGCGACATTTTTTAGTTTGAGAGGGAGAAAAGGTGTGAGTCGGGGGGTTTGAGGGTTTGAGGGTGGAGGAATGAGTGAATTGTGATCAGTGATTGGAAAGAAAAAGAAAGACCATAGCCACTTAATAATTTTAAAACATAAAATAAAATTACAGCTCAGTTCAAAGTTAACGCCGTCTCAATACACTTAACGGTTGGGGTAAAATGTTGTAAAATTTTGCATTTCATAAGGACTTGAGGAAAAAACTTGAGGACCGAACTGAGATTTTCACACAAACATAAGGACCAAGGGAGGGATTAAGCCTAAAATAAAAAAATTCATTCCAGCATCAATTAACGCTGTTTGAGACAACTTAACGGTTAAGGTAAAATGTGTGCATTTTTACAAAAATTATGATTCAATTGAGACAGTTTAAAACTTGAAGACCAAACTGAGATCACACAAATACGAGGACCAATGAAAGATTTAAACCTAATTGAACAGACTTGTTGGTCAAAATCGTAACAAAGCCTTTTGCTGTGGTGTTATAGGATGTCCATTTTGAAACCTATTTCCGTATTCAAAATTGTCCCTCGAAGGATAGCAAGTGCGGGTGGCAGCCAATACTTTCTGCTAGAGAAAATAATACATTGCCATAAAACGATTAACGAAATAGAATTATATATATATATATATATATATATATATATATATATATATATATATATATTAATTGATCCACATGTTGAAAAAATAGGAGCAACGTCATGGGACGAAAAGCTTCTTCTTTTCAAAGCATTCATAGGCATTAAACTAGAATAAATTTAATATTCTATAATATATAATGAAAATCTATTTATTTTCTATTAAAGTTTAAGAAGAAAGTGGTTATCTTTTTAACTTTTGAAAATGCTCCAAAATAATTTATGGGCAGATTTTTATTATTTTTCCTATGAAATATTCATATTAAAAAATATTTATCTATGAAAATTGATGTAGAGATGATTACTTAAATGATGTATGTACAGTATGATATCAGGACCGAGCAGTTACGATATATCTTATTAAAATATAAAAATAATAATCAAGAATATTTTATTAAAGATATTGATAAGCAGAAGATAAAATAATCAAAGAATATCTATTTAAAGATATTTAGCAACTAAGTTTGTTTATATTTTACTTTTTATTGGGCTTATGTCAGTTTAAGGACCATGAGACAAATTATAAATACAAGGTCAGGGCTACCAGCAAGGTACTTCTAATCACTCTCCATTCAGAGTTTACTCACATTCAGCTCTTATTCTCAAATACTCAAATAGTGAAAACCCTTCTGTCGTCATCATAGTTTATTATGGAAAATTACGGAAAAACCATAAAATAATAAGACACGGTTTACGAAAATCAACCATAAGGCAGTACCTTTAATTCAATACGCAAATGTGATGTGGTTTCCAAAATGTTTAATTATCCCCGAAAATGACATTATAAAGAAGTAAAAGATATTTCTTTAACTTTTTGGTTGTCAAGAAAGTTTGTTTGGAACAAATTTGAATTTTGTGGAAGTGAACCTGACAAGGATTGACCTTGCTCGCAGAAAGATTGTTTGTTTGAAAAAATGGATTTTTAGTTTTGCTATTTTTGTGTGAGAAAGAGAAAAAGGTTTTTTTAGCACAAGGACGATGCGAGCGATCACATATGTGCTTAACCTTTAAAACATTTTTATTTATTTTTTAGAAGAGAAGAAGAAAAGGTTTTAGCACAAAGGACGATGCGAGCGATCACACATGTGCTTAAACCTTTAAAAAAAATTTTACTCATTTTTGTAGAAGAGAAGAAGAAAAGGTTTTAGCATAAAGACGATGTGAGCGATCACACATGTGCTTAAACCTTTAAAACATTTTTTTATTCATTTTTTAGAGGAGAAGAAGAAAAGGTTTTAGCATAAGGACGATGCGAGCGATCACACATGTACTTAAACCTTTAAAACATTTTTATTTATTTTTTTAGAAGAGAAGAAGAAAAAGTTTTAACATAAGGACGATCACACATATGCTTAAACCTTTGAAACATTTTTTATTATTTTTTATAAGAAAGAGAAAGAAAGATATTAAACACTAGGACGATGCGAACGATCACACAAATATTCATGAAAAAAATCATTTTTTGTAATTTATAATTTTATCTTTTCTTTTGTTAAAAGTGTTAAGAGTGCAGTAAATAAACAAACTCAATGAATAAAAATAAACACTAAGATATGGAGTGGGGTTATCATACAAAGGAGCTACATATAATAAAACCTAATAATCAAACAAATACTAAAAGTAAAGAGCAAAAGCATAAAATAAAAATAAAAACAAAAACAACCCAATAAGAATAGGTACAAAGATTAAAAACCAGGGTGATGAACAAAAATGAGGCCCTTTAGTTTGGGTCCAAAGCCCTTTTTCTTTAGTCTTAGAATATGCAAATGGAGGTGCATCCCGAAATGGCCCAATGCCCAAACCTACTTTTGTTTGCAAAGACGAATTCGGCTTCAGCCCAAACGGATGAGGGTGTGAATAGGATTCACACCTCACCACGAAGAAAGAGGCTGCCATGCTAGGCCCAAGCTTTCCTAACCTGACAGAAACTCATTGGGGGTTTCCCAATTTCAATTAATTTTTCCAAGCACTTTCAAGACCAGGGCATCTTCTCCTCTGAACGGAAGCACCCATGACCGTGACTCAGCCTCCACTTAACCGGCCACCAGCATACCAATCGCCACAAGCCGCCGTTCAAGGCGCCGCCTAGTGGCGCCGATCACCGCCACAACCTCTCTAGCCACCGCACCCCTCTCTCTCTTCACCTTCTTCTCTTCACGCGAGAAGGATCTCCCCGCCCTAGGTCACGATGTCGTTCGCTATCATAACCGTCGGCGACGACGCCGGTCACCACCAGGGCTTTTCCCCTCTCTTTCTCTCGTTCGTGAACGACGACGGCCGTTCGTCGTCGTAAGGGTGTCGCCTCCACCAAGCCAGGGTCGTCGCTCTCCGTCGAGCTTTCCCCTCCACCCTCGTGTCGCCGCCACCATCGGGCCTACGGCCAGCACTGCCAAGAGCCAGGGCGCCTCCTAGAGCCGGTGCTGCTGCTCCCTTCTTATTCTTCTGTGTGAGATGTGTCTTCCCTTCCACCTTGCGACAACCACTACCAGGGGTTCCACCAGCGCCTCCGTTGGCGCCCCTAGTCGCCACCCATGGCCACCTCCAAGCTTACGAATAAAGCAGGTGTTAGCAACAACATCTCCCTTCTACTATCTCTGTTCTGATTAGTGTAGCCTTCTCCCTGTATTTCTGTGCTTTGATTGGGTTTAGCTCTTGGGGTTTTTGGGGGTTGGTGGATGAAATCGAACAAAATGTTGAACTGAGTCCTGTTCGTGAATGGTTTGCGTGATGGTTTCGTTGTGTTTTGGGGTGTTAGGATGGATTGGTGTGTGATGATGGGAAGCGTGGTGAGGTTAGGAAGTTGATTTGATCTTCTCTGTTTTGGTTTGAATCCAGGGAAAATATTTGAGAAGTATGATAATGAAGATGGGAATGAATATTTTTGGAGATGAAGATGGTGAAAGGGTATTGGTAGTAACAGCGGTGTTGAGATGGCTATGGCGATGGGTGAATATGAGTTATTCCTCTTGACGGAGGATGGAGAATATTTTTTTAGAAAAAGGATGAATCTGTTTCCAAACTAAGGTGGTTGAGAGAGAGATGAAAATGTTGTATGTGTGGTTACGGGTCAGAGAGGCAAGGGACCGAGAGTCTATGGGAGTGTGTACTCTGATAACTTTGAAGATCTTTTTTTTTTGTTTTTTCTGCTCTTTTTTTTTTCTTTCACAGGACACCTGCAACGCTGCCACTCTATTTTTGTTTAGGGTCACTACATTGCACGCCATTCCCTTATGATGCTTGCACGTCATTGCCTTCTGATGCTTGCGTTTCATAATTTAGGCTTGGCCATAACTGAGCAAAAGATTTGCTCCTAAAAATGGATGACAAGAAAAAAATTTCAGACTAAAACACGCTTCCTTGTTTTTTTGCTTACTCCTTTTTTTTTTCTTTTAAGTTTTAGTATTTTTTCTTTTTTTTTATTTATAATAAAGACAAAACTTTTTTTTTTTCAAAAAGAATATAGAAAATCAAATCAAATAAGATAAAATAAAATAAAAACTAAATCAAAGTAAACTAAAAATTAAAAATAATAGAACAAAATAAAATCAAAATGAAAATATAAATAAAATAAGACAAAAATAAAAACAAGTTCTGTTATTTATTCATCCAGACAAAATTGGGTGTTGACAGTTGCCCCTCTTTACTTAGATATTACTGGATAATATGCAAATTTGATATTTTCGTATTATTTTTGAGTAAAAGCTAAGTAAAGAAAGAAGCAGTATTTTCGTTTGGGTTTCAAAAGAGCAAAATGAAGAAAGGAAACTGATTTAAGTAGATATAATAATAAAAATCAATTAAGAGTACCATGATGCAAACAAAAACCTGGATTCGACCATTGCCGAGCAGAGGGTCGAAAACCTGGATTCGACCATTGCCTAGCAGAGGGCCGATATTGCAGAACAACCTGGATTTGACCATTGCCTAGCAGAGGGCCAATATCGCAGGAGAAAAACAAAAGGTACCAGATAAAATTGGACTTAAAAAAAGATAGACTAAAGTTGTGCTTCAGAGAAATGACGTGTACAAACCTCGTGGAGGGTGTAATAACCCTATGGATGAATGAATGAGGTGTAACAACCTCGTGGAGGGTGTAACAACCCTATGGATGCATGAATGGGGTGTAACAACCTCGTGGAGGGTGTAACAACCCTATGGATGAATGAATGAGGTATAACAACCTCGTGGAGAATGTAACAACCCTATGAATGATTGAATGAGGTGTAACAACCTCGTGGAGGGTGTAACAACCCTATGGATGAATGAATGAGGTGTAACAACCTTGTGGAGGGTGTAACAATCCTATGGATTATTGAATGAGGTGTAATGACCTCGTGGAGGGTGTAATAATCCTATGGATGCATGAATGAGGTGTAATAACCTCGTGGAGGGTGTAATAACCCTATGGATGTTGAATGAGGTGTAATAACCTCGTGGAGGGTGTACCAACCCTATGGATGAATGTAATTATGTGAGGTGTACCAACCTCATGGAAAGGGTGTACCAACCCTATGAATAATGATAATGATGTGAGGTGTACTAACCTCGTGAAAAAGGTGTATCAACCCTATAGATGAATGTAATGATGTGAGGTGTATCAATCTCGTGAAAAGGGTGTACCAACCCTATGGATAATGAAAAGAGCGTGATTGCTGGGTTCGACCATTGTCTTACAGAGGGCCGAAATAAGAAGAAAAACTTGAGCTTAGGGTGCGAGGTAAGCTGGGCTTTGTAGGCCAGCCGAGCTGGGCTTTGGTGGCCAGATGAACTAGGCTTTTGAAGTTTTGAAAATTAGCTTTTTGAAATGTTTTTTTTTTTTTATAATTTTTTATAGAAATTTGATAATTTTTTTGGAAAAGACATAAAGGTGTTGACACCCTTAGTACAAAGTGACAAAATTTGATGCAGGAATCAGGGTGTCAAAACCCTAATATGAGAGAAAAACATGATCAACGAGAAACAATATGGCTTGAAAGAGAAAATCTGAATGCTATTCTTTTTGTATTTTTGAAGAAAGATTCGACAACCATTCATATGAATGAAGAGGTTTTCGATCCGAAAGATTTTCTTTTTGATGGATTGATGCACATGAAAAACATTTGTTTTGTTTTGTATTTTTTTTTCGCTTGAGTAAATTGTCCTATTTGCAATCATCAAACTGGTATTTATTTTCAAAGTTTCGTGAAAGCGAGGAATGTCATGCATCCGATATCTAACTTTGAGATTATTACATTTTGATTTTTTTCTTCCTAAACATTAGTGCACACATGCATGAATTTACTGGCAAATGAAGAATGAGAGCTGTTTAGAATGGTTTGGAAGAGAATGGGACAACCATGCGGTCACATCATTCCTCATACACTCCTCAACGGATATGTAATATGTGAATGTCGAGATGAAACGAGATACCCAAAAACTGCCCCAGTTTGGTGTTTGTGAAAATGAAAAAATCAAGTGAGACTTGCAAAGTTGCCCCAGTCTTGGGATCATGGGTTAATGTATTTCAGGGCGAAGACGTGTGGTGTGATCCACAAAGCTACCCCAGTTTTTTTCTTTGGCACAGGGTTTTGTTTGAAAGAGGTAGTGGGCATGAAAAGGATAGGCTAAAAGGATGACCCCGAATTGGTTTGATTTTCTTTTGCGTGCTTCTGGCTAGTAGGCAGGGAGATCCCCTCTTCCTGAGACATTACCTCTTTTCTTTTTTGTTTTTTTTTGTTTTCATTCATTCATTTTCAACTCTTTTTTTTTACAACACATTGAAAGTCATTTCGCCTTATCGCAAAATTAAGCGTTATGAAAATTTAAGCAATCATTATTCAATCTGTGTAGGCTTTATTAGGCTTGTAACGTGGCTAAGGGCCTAAAGGTATTGAAAGAAAAGATATAAAGGCCTAAATGAATGTTTGTTGGGTTTTTTTTTGAAACAAGGGTTATCATCTAAGCATTGCATCAACTATTTGACTATTGGAGCACTTTATTGTTTTTTTTGAACTTTGATTTTTATGCTTTTTACTCAACATCACTTTGTGATTTCTTTGTTCTTTTTTTTGTTTTTTTTCTCTGTTCACTCTTCTTGATGAATTCTCTTCGTTTGATCATTGAATGCTCTTCATTTGCACCATGAGTTGACTCTTAGCTGATGAAAACTCTTGTTTGGGGATAATTTTGAAAAAAGAATTTGTTTTTGGCTCAAACGGGGTGACAATGAATATATATTTTTTTTCTTTTTAGATAAAGACAAGAAGGGCACACATCATTCTGAACTCTGATTGTTTTATTTTCAAAAGATTAACTCTACGACTAGATGACCTCAACATAAGTTGTTTTTTTTTTCTTTTCTAGAATGCCCTTTCAGGTTTTCCATCTAGTGGACTTATTCTCTTTTTTTCTTATTTTTTGTTTTTTTTTTGTCCAAATGGATTCAGGGATGACCCAACTAGCGCAAGCGAGGATAATTTTGGTCAGGCCAATCTGCCCTAGTGTAAAAGTTTTTGTTATTGAGGGCAATGACAATGTTTGTTGGAGAAGATCCTTTATTTTGGGAAAGTGTAGGGTGAAGGTTTTCAAGCAACATGTGCACAAACGTCTCGAGAGAAAATGTCAAAATATTATTTTTGATTAAACATTTGACCTCGGAAAAGTCTGACATCACGATTTTCTTTTTGATTATTCATCATTTTTTTTTATATTTTCGAAAAATAAGAGTTTGACGATTTGCAAAAAAGACAAATGACTCAAGATTGCCTTCATTTTTGTTTGTTTTTTTTTTTCTTTTTTTTTTTTCGCAATACCCTTTCAGGACTCGATTTCCAGCACTACTTGGAGAAACCATACGGTGAATGATCGCATTGCAAGTCATGGATGAAAGAGTGATATCAATGCGCATACTTCCCCGGTAGCAAGACAATTCACAACATTAAATTCACTTATGCACTCTTACGTGGTCCAAAAGCCCATTTCATTTCTTCCTGGTGTTTGTAGAGGCGAACTCACACCTTGCCATAGTGCTGGGTTGACTTTCTTTCAACTTTAATCCTTTCGAATAAATCAAAGTTTGTTTTTGTGCTTGAACACCCAACACTTTTGGTGGAATGACCAATAGCCCCTTCGTGGTAACCACCTTTTGCATCATAAGTCTTGAGATATTGAGGCTTTAAAGGCTTCATGTCACAAGTAGATATCGAGCCTTTTATGAAGGAGTCTCGGAGAAACATTGCCTAAGTCATAGGGATAACAGTGAAATTCACAAGCATTTTTCTGCCCAACTACTTGGTGAGAAGTTGAGTTTGGGTCGAGTCTCCAATTTTGTCTTGGAACTGTTTTGATTGAAGAGTAAGTCAACGATATTTGAGTGATGGGACATGGTTGAGCTCTATCTTCTCTCCTCTTCCCAGGCTTAGACCCGAACTCGTTAACATTTGCCATCATGGTAGGATCTTGTGGGATTTTCCTGTCCTCCCACCAATTTAATTCTTTCTTTGATTATCACCAAGTTTGTGATGTTTGAAGAAACACTACGCACCATATGCTTGTAGAAGGGTGATTACAGAGTATTGAGGAATATGGCAACCATCTCCTTGTCACTCATAGGAGGTTCTACTTGAGTAGCATTCTTTCCACCTTTGGGAATACTTTTTGAATGATTCAGACTCCTTCACCAAGCTCCGCAGTTGTAATCTATCAGCTGCCACATCTATGTTATATTTGCATTGTCTCAAGAAAATATCCACCAGATCCTCCCAAGGCCGGATGCACGAATGTTCAAGATGAATGCCCTAGTTTAGTGCCATGCCAACCAATCTACCTTGAAAGAAATGAATTAACAACCTTTCATCACATGCATGAATAACCATTTTCTTCCCATACATCATGAGATGGTGATAACGGTCTAAAAATTGTTATTTTCATGCTTAAATTGATATCAAAATACACCTTTTATGGCTTAGAATGAACATAGAATCAAGTAAAACACTTAAGTTGAGTCATTTGAGAGTCAAAAGTTGTTTTTAGAGATATTATCTTGTTTTGCAGGGTTTTGATGAGAATTAAGGATGGAATTGAAGAAGGAAGGTCTTAGACTCAAGGAAGAAGAAGAAAAATGAAGAAAAGAAGAGTCTATGCACCGCTCAGCGTCAAAATGCACCGTTGAGCGCCATGATTCGAGGGAAAGCCACTGTTTGGCGCCCAGGCGGTGACGCTGAGCGTCCAGGGCGATTAGAGGCAAACCGCTCAATGGTGAATTTTGAGCGGTAAAATTGGACGCTGAGCGGTAAAATTGGACGCTGAGCGGTTGTCTGCTGGGCTTGGGCTTAAATTCTGTTACTTTTATGCCCTATATATAGCCCCAGTGCGATTTGAGAATTATTCTTTTGGCAGAAGAAGACGTCCAGAGCTATTTTACACTCCTTGGAGAAGATTTCTTGAATGCTTAGGCTCCAATTTATCATATCTAGGGTTTGTTTTTCCATTCTTTCATTGTATTTCATCTAGTTTCACCATGTCAATGGTGAACTAAACCCTTTGTTGTTGGGGATCAATGTAATCTTTTGAAACTCTCTTATATTGAAATTCTTGTTTTATTCATATGCTTGCATATGCTGTTATTATCAATTGTTGGGTTCTTTATCTATGCTCTATGCTATTATCATTTAACTCATTTGATAAATAGATATTTGCCTTTGTCAATACGGGGATGTACGGGGAAGTCATGAACTGATAGGGAATTCCTTGATTAAGTAATACCACCTAGGGATAAGGGGGTAGGATGATCAATTGTATTTTGCTTCTGTGGTACTTGCATTGCTAGTTACTAGGGGAGACTAGGGATAGTAAGCCAGTAACTAGTAGTAGGCTCTTCTCCCCGAGGGATCGGGTTTAGGTAGACTAATAAAGTTTGCATGACAATTAGATAATAAAGCGAATTTAATAAGAAGAGTAGATATAAGAGAGTGGATAAGATGAAATTGTATACCCCAACAACTCCATTCATCCATATCTTTTTCTTGTCAATTGAATCACTTGCATTTGCATGTTTACTTTTAGTTCTTTGCATTCAACCACAAGTTAATTTTCTTTCAAGTCTTATAAGATTAATTTACACGAAAGATAAGGCCTAAGAGTCTTTTGGGAGAACGATATTGGGTTTTACCAATTATATTACTATATAACGATCTGGTACACT
This sequence comes from Vigna reflexopilosa, assembly GCA_027742785.1. Taxonomy (NCBI): domain Eukaryota; kingdom Viridiplantae; phylum Streptophyta; class Magnoliopsida; order Fabales; family Fabaceae; genus Vigna; species Vigna reflexopilosa. The sequence continues at coordinate 15,947,036 of CM050921.1, forward strand.
TGCCAGGGTCTTAACAGATGACTTATAAGACAAGTGGTCCCTCCGGGTAATTTAAACTTTGGGAGATATCACTACATCTGTGACTAAACTTAGCCCTGCAAAATTTTCAAACTTGGGCTTCCTCCGCCTTCTATGGCTCTCACTCTTTTCTCCAGCATTTCAAATTCAACCTTGTTAGCCTCAACATCCATTGGTGTAACGATGTAGGGAGAAGATTTCAACTCGGTTTGCTTTGTCATTGTCTTGCTCACAATACTTGGCTGAATCATTTCCTTAGGGACCATGAAAGTGGTTGCCCTAAGCTTGTTTCCTCCTTCAACGCTATTTTCTCCTTTTGAGTGTAAACTTGCCTTAAGTCCACTCCCAAGGGGAAGTGCAATTTGTGAAGAGGACATGTGGGGAAAATTTGGGCCTTTGGAAGTCTTTGTTGTGGTCTTGGTGTGCACGGATTTCTAAGGCTTGTTAGGCATTCAAGGCCTCTAGGATTTGGCTCATTTGTCCCTTTAGTTGTTGGATATTGACTTTCATCCCTTCTTGAACTTCTCTTTGGTTCTCCAAGATTTGTTAACTGGTTTGAGTCCTTTAGGGTATCTTGGAGGTTTAGTTGTATTTTACTTTAGTTTTTTTCTTGGAAAAAAAATTAAGAAAAAGAAAATAAAAACGAAAAGAAAAAGAAAAGACAACGTAGGTCAAATTCTCTAGTCAGAAATTATAAAGATGTGAAAATATTGCCCTGGTATAATTTGGAAATTAACACGAAACAGAGTCAATAGGGTGGCTTGTCATTCAGAAGTTCCCAAAATGTGAGTCAAGAAGTCTTGGTCAACTAACTCGGGCCTTAGCCATCACATTCTTCATTTCTCCCATTGATTTCTTGCAACAATTGAGGAATGTTTCAACCCCCTTAAGCAGGCTAAAGATCGGCAATACAGACTCAGCATCAGCTAATAACTCAGGAACGTCTTCAATATCTTCATTGGTAAGGGAAGGTAGCTGTGAGAGACTTCTCTTCCAATTCTTTGTAACTCGCCCTTGTTCAATAACATTAAAATTTCTTGATATCTCCTCTTTAGCTCGATGCAAACGTTCCTTCTCTAGCTACTACTGATTTCTTCATCCTCTAAGCTTGCATAAAGTTGTGCTCATTCATTTGCCCCTTTCATCTCTCGTTTACACTGCAACAGCTCCCTCACATGACACGTGGTATTCGAGGCGTTCTTACTCACGCAAGAGATGAATCACAAATACAACACCGGTAAACAACATAACATCTTCCTTCTCTTTGGCTCACAACATTGACTAAGGGGTCCCATAAGCTTCGGCTAGGATGATAGGATTGGCTTCACAGAGCAAACTTTGTATCCCACAAATGCATTCATGGCAGCACAATTGGCCAACTCCCGGTATTAGGAAGGAACATGACACCGTAGAGGGTAAGAGCGCCAGTACATTCATGAATGTGTCCCACCTTTCCTCCTTAGTCAATCGATGCAAGAAACACTATAGGTATCCTTGAGTAAGGCCCCTTGTTGTACCCTTAAGTATGAATTCACTCTCCAACTTCATAGGGTGAACTTTCATTATCCTTGCTAGCTGCAAGCCAGGTATATACTGCCTAACATAGTATGAAGCTTTTCCCTCGAGGGGAATATCTAAGATTCACCCAAATTCTTCCACTCTAACAAGCTCAACAAATTCTTATACCCTTTCTTGCATGAATATTTCAGGGTTATCTTTTTCTCACCAAATCCCGCGAGCCACCAATACTACCCTCCTTTGATTCAATGTGTATCTTTCTCTTCAAAATGTTTGCACTTGAATGCCCTTTGACTCCGAATCCCATGTTAATTTCCATTTTCACCTCAAGGACTTAATCACAAATTTATAACTTTCTGCGTAGAACTCAAAATGTGACAATATCATAAAAACGTGAATAAAAAAGAAAGAAGGAAAAAGAAGTATAAAATGATATGGTGATATGTACAAGGTGCGTGATTTTATTAAGCGAAAATGAAGGTTAGAAGACAGCACACATCTCCCTTTTGTGCCCTAACGGAGGTTCGACGCTTAAGATTCAAGGTCAAGTATATGCAATCTCACCAGGATAGTTCCCTAAACCTAAAGGTCAATGGTCACTAGAGTTATGGCCTCCTTCATAACATTTCCACAACAGTCAAGTAATCAACTAGATGCAGAGACACAAGTGAAGAGAACAAACTCTAGCTGAGGTTCTCACGATAGCCAAACAAGAAGTATGTCCCAAATGACACCGCTACACAACCCCTCTATTTCTAAGTTACACTCAGACCCGGGTATAGGGCCTCACTCATGATATGCATAATGTGTGTGTATGAAGGGAGAATGCAATGCATACCCAAACCCTCACCTGCAAAACAACCAGAAAAATCCCAGGCAAATATAGACATATTTTCTACTCTAAGGTTCCATATCAAAACAATTCACATGCAATTATTTCAAACATCAAACATAGATAAGGAAAAAAGGGAAGAAAAATGCAAAGTAAAACCACATCGAATTCGCGCATCTCATTAAATGGCTTGACTCTCAAAGTCCCCAGTGGAGTCGCCATCTGTCGCAACCAATGTCGCGATGGGACGACGATAAAAGAAAAGAAACGGTTTTCAAAAAGAGATTTGGAGTCACCACCATAGTTTATTCTGGAAAACTACGAAAAAACCATAAAATAATAAGGCACGATCTACGAAAACCAGATTCTGGGTTCGGGAGTCGGTTACGCGTAGGGAAGGTATTAGCACCCTACAACGCCTACCCTAAGGCAGTACCTTTAATTTAATATGCGAATGTGATGTGGTTTCCAAAATGTTTAATTATCCCCGAAAATGACATTATAAAAAAGTAAAAGATATTTTTTTAATTTTTGGGTTGTCAAGAAAGTTTGTTTGGAATAAATTTGGATTTTTGGGAAGTGAACCTGACAAGGACTGGCCTTGCTCCTATGTATCTCCACTCTTGGCGGAGAATCAAGGATCACCTAGTTTTGGCAGAAAGATTGTTTGTGTTGAGAAAATGGATTTTTATTTTTGGTATTTTTGTGTGGGAAAGAGAAAAGGCTTTTTTTAGCAAAAGGACGATGCGAGCGATCACACATGTGCTTAACCTTTAAAACATTTTTATTTATTTTTTAGAAGAGAAGAAGAAAAGGTTTTAGCACAAGGACGATGCGAGCGATCACACATGTGCTTAAACCTTTAAAACATTTTTGTTTATTTTTTAGAAGAGAAGAAGAAAAGATTTTAGCACAAGAACGATGTGAGCGATCACACATGTGCTTAAACCTTTAAAACATTTTTTATTCATTTTTTTAGAAGAGAAGAAGAAAAGGTTTTAGCACAAGGACGATGCGAGCGATCATATATATGCTTAAACCTTTAAAACATTTTTTATTCATTTTTTAGAGGAGAAGAAGAAAAGGTTTTAGCACAAGGATGATGCGAGCGATCACACATGTCTTTAAACCTTTAAAACATTTTTTATTCATTTTTTAGAGGAGAAGAAGAAAAGGTTTTAGCACAAGGACGATGCGAGCGATCACACATATACTTAAACCTTTAAAACATTTTTTATTCATTTTTTTAGAAGAGAAGAAGAAAAGGTTTTAGCACAAGGACGATGCGAGCGATCATACATGTGCTTACACCTTTAAAACATTTTTTATTCATTTTTTAGAGGAGATGAAGAAAAGGTTTTAGCACAAGGATGATGCGAGCAATCACACATGTGCTTAAACCTTTAAAACATTTTTTATTCATTTTTTAGAGGAGAAGAAGAAAAGGTTTTAGCACAAGGACGATGCGAGCAATCACACATGTGTTTAAACCTTTAAAACATTTTATATTTATTTTTTTAGAAGAGAAGAAGAAAAGGTTTTAGCACAAGGACGATGCGAGCGATCATACATGTGGTTACACCTTTAAAACATTTTTTATTCATTTTTTAGAGGAGAAGAAGAAAAGGTTTTAGCACAAGGATGATGCGAGCAATCACACATGTTCTTAAACCTTTAAAACATTTTTTATTCATTTTTTAGAGGAGAAGAAGAAAAGGTTTTAGCACAAGGACGATGCGAGCAATCACACATGTGCTTAAATCTTTAAAACATTTTATATTCATTTTTTTAGAAGAGAAGAAGAAAAACTTTTAGCACAAGGACGATGCGAGCGATCATACATCTGCTTAAACCTTTAAAAAAAAATTTATTCATTTTTTAGAGGAGAAGAAGAAAAGGTTTTAGCACAAGGATGATGCGAGCGATGACACATGAACTTAAACCTTTAAAACATTTTTTATTCATTTTTTAGAGGAGAAGAAGAAAAGGTTTTAGCACAAGGACGATGCGAGAGATCAAACATGTGATTAAACCTTTAAAACATTTTTATTTATTTTTTTAGAAGAGAAGAAGAAAAGGTTTTAGCACAAGGACGATGCGAGCGATCACACATGTGCTTAAACCTTTAAAACATTTTTTATTATTTTTTATAAGAAACTAAATTTAAGGTATTAAACACTAGGACGATGCGAACGATCACACAAATGTTCATGAAAAAAATCAGTTTTTGTAATTTTATAATTTTATCTTTTCTTTTGTTAAAAGTGTTAAGAGTGCAGGAAATAAACATGCCCAATGAATAAAAATAAACGCAAAGATATGAGGGTGGGGTTATCATACAAAGGGGCTACATATAATAAAACATAATAATCAAACAAATAATAAAAGTAAAGAAGGAAAGCATAAAATTAAAATAAAAGCAAAAACAACCCAATAAGCCCAATAAGAATAGGGTACAAAGATTAAAAACCAGAGTGCTGAGCAAAAATGAGGCCCTTTGGTTTGGGTTCAAAGCCCTTTTTCTTTAGTCTTAGAATCTGCCAAGGGTGTAAGGATGAAAACGGAGGTGCATCCCAAAATGGCCCAATGCCCAAACCTCCTTTTGTTTGGAAAGACGAATTGGGCTTCAGCCCAAACGGATGAGGGTGTGAATAGGATTCACACCTCACCACGAAGAAAGAGGCTGCCCATGCTAGGCCCAAGGCTTCCTAACCCTGACAGAAACTCATGGGGGGGTTTCCCAATTTCAATTCATTTTGCCAAGCACTTTCAAGACCAGGTCATCTTCTCCTCTGAATGGAAGCACCCATGTCTGTGACTCAGCCTCTACTTAACCGGCCACCAGCGTACCAATCACCACAAGCCGCCGTTCAAGGCGCCGCCTAGTGGCGCCGATCACCGCCACAACCTCTGCCAGCCAACGCAACCCTCTCTCTCTTCACCTTCTTCTCTTCACACGAGAAGGATCTCCTCGCCCTAGGTCACGATGTCGTTCGCTATAGAACCGCCGGCGACGACGCTGGTCACCACCAGGGCTTTTCCCCTCTCTTTCTTTCATTCGTGAACGATGCCGACCATTCGTCGTCGTAAGGGTGCCGCCTCCACCAAGCCAGAGTCGTCACTCTCCATCGAGCTTTCCCCTCCACCCTCGCGTCGCCGCCATCATCGGACCTACGACCAACACTGCCAAAAGCCGATGACGCCTCCTAGAGCTGGTGGTGCTGCTCCCTTCTTCTTATTCTTCTGTGTGAGATGTGTCTTCCCTTCCACTTGGGGCACGCCGTTGTGCCTTCCACCTTGCGACAGCCACTACCAGAGGTTCCACCAGCGCCTTCGTTGGCGCCCCTAATCGCCACCCATGGCCACCTTCAGGCTTACGAATAGAGCAGGTGTTAGCGACAACATCTCCCTTATACTATCTCTGTTCTAATTAGTGTAGCCTTCTCCCTGTATTTCTGTGCTTTGATTGGGTTTAGCTCTTGGGGTTTTTGGTGGTTGGTGGATGAAACCGAACAAAATGTTGAACTGAGTCCTGTTCGTGAATGGTTTGTGTGATGGTTTCGTTGTGTTTTGGGGTGTTAGGATGGATTGGCGTGTGATAATGGGAAGCGTGGTGAGGTTATCAAGTTGATTTGGTCTTCTCTGTTTTGGTTTGAATCCAGGGAAAATAGTTGAGAAGTATGATAATGAAGATGGGAATGCAGATTTTTGGAGATGAAGATGGTTTAAGGGTATTGGTAGTAACAGCGGTGTTGAGATGACTATGGCGATGGGTGAATATGAGTTATTCCTCTTGACGAAGGATGGAGAATATTTTTTTAGAAAAAGGATGAATCTGTTTCCAAACCAAGGTGGTTGAGAGAGAGATGAATATGTTGTATGTGTGGTTACGGGTCAAAGGAGGCAAGGGACCGAGAGCCTATGGGAGTGTGTCTCTGATAACTTTGAAGATCTTTTTTTTTTTTTGTTTTTTCTGCTCTCTTTTTTTTTCTTTCACAGGACACTTGCAACGCTACTACTCTATTTTTGTTTAGGGTCACTACTTCATTGCAAGCCATTGCCTTCACTAAATATTCAATCAAGAGTCGAGGCTCTTCAATATACACTTGACTTGGGCGTCAGAGTGACTTTTGCAGGTACATCCCCCTCTCCACCGGGAAGGCGGCTGAGCGATCAAAGCTTGAAGATCACCGAACGGCCAAGCGGAAAGAAGATAATCAGAGAACCCAGTTCAAGCATTGGAAAACAGTAAAGCCACAACATCCAGGTTAGTCTCTTGGTCCTATAAATCTACACTGAAACATTTTGGCGCCCACCGTGGGGCCGGGCGACATCCCCATGAAAACCACGAGGAACCAAGACTAGTACTCAGACTCGACATTGCTATTTTGGATCAACACTAGGAAATTTCAGCAAAACGGAAGCTACACCACCACAAGTCATCGTCTCTATGTCATATTTCATCAACAAAATAAGTATTTTTTGAAATACAAAAATTTTAAATATCTAATTACAATAGATATTACAACAACTATTTTATATAGAGAATACTAGAAATATATATACAAGTATATATATACTCATACACTGCAAAATTAAGTTATCCACTTTCACGATGGAAGAAAAAGGGATGGATACCAGCCCTTCACTCTCTTTGAACGGAACCAATCCAATGGTTGCAGGGGCTCTCTGAAAAAAGCCAAGGACTCTTAGGTCGTTCCCACTCTGGTCTAGCTTCCACATTCACAACGACCACTCACTACAAAAATATATAATTTTTCCAGGGGTTATTTTTGGAATTACCGATAGTTTTAACCCTTGAAAAATTCGTTTCCGGCGATTGCAGAACCCTTTGATAAATACAGCGTCGTTAAACATACATTACCAATGGTTTTATAAAACCACCACAATTTCCCGGGATTCTGGAGAAACAGCCGGAAATAACCGGGGTTTCCTCCAAACCGCCGGTAATATAGTGATAGCTGAAATTTGTATTGGTCGGTGACATCTGTTACTCCATCTACTTTTACTTACTCCATCTACTTTTTCTCTGTCATACTTTTTCACTTATTACTCTATCACTTGAGTATACCATTACGAAGTTCAACAACAACTCGTCACTATCATATAGAATATAATATTATAATATCCAAATGGATAAATAGATAGATAAGGAAATAAATGTTGCAGTCCCTGTATCTGAAATTTCCTTGCCTTTTTCACCATTATTCAACCAGTTTTGCTTCTGATTTTATTATCTTCTGTTCTTGGGAGGTGTTGACTTGATATTTCTTAACAACAATTTTTACCTGTCTGTCTAGAAGGCCTTGGAAAGTAGGTCCATCTTCATTTACAGATAGAGTTCTTAGTGGAAAATCCTTATGTAGCTTCTAGAAGTTCATCATAAGTAAAGTCCTTTGAGCACACATTGTTTAGTCGTCTACTTCTATAAATAGAGCATGTAGAGGACTTCGAATACTCCAAAACTATTTCACCTTGACATCCATCTTGTAAGTTCTCATGAAAGCTTCTCTGTGTTTGAGTTTTATCATGGACCAGCTGATCAACTTCTGTTTGATCTATTCTTGCACTGATAGTTGTTGGAATTAAGCCTACCTCCATCATTTTAGCAAAGCTATTTCCTTCTTGATCTTGTTGGAATCTGGTTTCTAAACTCATTCGACTGATCAACTTCTTTCTCATCTATTCTGTGGATTCGTTATCATCTTTCCTGAGCTCCTATCCTCCCCTCGAGACCTGTTTTGCTTCTATTCTTCATTATGTCTGAGTTTATCAGAGTTTCCCTGGTTTGCTTTTATTTCTTCAAAACAAATGCATATTTGACAAGACAAAATTGCAACTGTTACAACCAAGCTAATATAGCAAAGAGAAATGAAGGAAAATGTACATTGAATTCATGTTGCTCTAACTTCGAGGTATTTCTTTAAGCCTTGTAAATTTTTCTTCTCCCTCTGAAATAACAAACATATTAAATAAGAGTACAAAACTGAAAATCAAAACCCAGTCTTCTAATCTTCTAATCTGTAATCAGAAAACTAGGTAAACCACATTCTTTGCTCAACTCACCTTCCTGGTAAATCATTATACATTATAGCAACAACATTAAATGAGTTAATTATAGTATGCTCAAAAATTTCTTACAAAACTAATCTTATATAGATATTTATCCAAAGATGTTATTTATCTTTTAACATAACAATTGGATACCTGAGACATTCCTTTGAGTTATAGGTGATTCAGTTTTCCCTTTCTTGTGATTTTCAGTTTTTGTTCTTCTCTCATGCTCTCCTCATGTTGCGTTTGAGTTGAAGATGTTGCATTTATGTTGTATCTCCCATTTTCCAAATCTTCCCTTTTTGTAGTTATATGCATATGCATGTCTGTAATTGAAAAACTAAATTATACAAAGGATGGAGAAGACATACAAAGGTTAACTAAGCAACATGTGTTAGCAATGAGTGATCTCCCCGGTTCAATGATGAGATTAAGACCACGGGAAATAACAACACATATAAATTGGAAGTTCTGAAGCATGTGCTCCTTATGATATATAACACTTACAAACATATGTGTGAAAACTTAAGTTTCCAACTAATGAAATCAATAGCATTACCTTTAGTCCCACAGAGAAATCTGATTGGTCTTTGTCGTCATTATTCGTAGATATCATAGGTAGAAGTGTTCATAAAATAGTAGTCAAATCCTGCAACCAAAAATTTTAATTAATTTCACAAGTGATAAAAATGCAGCAAGATACAACACAACATTGGAATGTGTCCATAATTCAGAGAGAAATGAGATAGTGTTGCACTTGCATACATACATCATTGAAATGGTGATTCGTAAAGCATTAAGAAGATAAAATAAGAAATGTGTCAAATGTTTAGGTTAAATGTGATTTTTCATTGGAGCAATTTTACAAACACCTTACGGCTTAAAAGATCATTACAATTTCACCAAAATACCCCAAAATGTCAAAATCCAATTAGGTCTCACAACGCACCTAACTCAACACCCAAAATAAAGTTTATAATCTAAAAAATGGATCAAACACTGCAAGAACAAACAAAAAGCACCTGGGAAGGGATGACATACCAGAGAATGAAAGAAGTGTCCAAGGAAACCACTTTTTTCTCACTTGTGCAACAAGATTTCTGGATGGAAAAGAGAAGTGGGGAACACTAATATTAGGATCTAAACGATTTCTTTTCACCCTTTCTGCATTTTCGGAAGATACAAAATGCCAAATGAACCAGCGATGAAGACGAAACTAGGGTTGGGTGCGTTTTCGGAAGATGCAAAATGCCAAATAAACTAGCGGTGAAGGCAAAATTAGGGTTGGGAATGAGAGTTATAGTGGAGAAGATGCAAAGGCGCGGCGAAGGAGAAAATATTGTTAGAAAACGACAACCATAGTGGAGAAGATGAAAAACAAGGCATGACGATGAAGAAGATGGAAAAAATAGGATTTCGAAAAGAGAGGCAGAGTGAAAATGATGGCGTGAATTAGAGAGGCAGAGTGAAAATGAGAAGGCGAATTAAAAATTAGAGAGGCTGAAATTTTTTAAATTAAAAAAAATTAAAACATTGCGATTTGTTATTGAAACCGTGGAATTTTTTGGAGATTGCTCAACCGCCGGAGAAAAACCCCTTATATAATATATAATTTTTGTAGTGACTGTTCTCGGTTTTGTTCAAACATATTTTATAATTATTTTCTATGCAACCATCATAAAGTTATCTTATTCTTTGATTGAATAATTTAATATCTTAAATGATTATATTAGAAAGCAAAAGCTTTATTTATGGAAAATAGTCCATCGGCGCACCACATCAATGCTCACCATAACCTCTAGATAATGGTAGATACAGGTTACGGACAAGCGTTGTGCATCTCTGCTTATTGAAGTGTTTAGCTTCTCGGACATTTGAAAAATTATTCGCACGTGACAAGTGTGCTTTCCATTTCCACCAAAATATATAATACTTTTAGTATAAAAGCAAGAAAGCTGCAGCACTTTGAATTGCAATATATTCCATATACGCATATGCATGAAAAAATTACCATATATGATAATTCATAATATTTTATTACATGTATTCAAATGCAAGGTTGAGTTTATGTACATGCTTGAAGAAAAGATTTCCCTCCGTAATTGCTCCATATTCTGAATTAAATTTATGTGATATCTGACACCTACTTTATCATGACAAATACTGAGAATGGTGGAATAATCAGAACAAGAAATTTTCTCCTCCTTTATAGAAGGACTAAAGCAGTTGTATCTCGACCTATCGATCTCAATTATATCTTTAATATTATATATCTGGCAGATCACAAAGGCACAAACTTCTGTTATTTGAATTCTTTTGTTGGGTAAATACTTATGATTTTATTATCACGATTTATTCGGCCATTCGGCCTCACATTCATTCGGCTGCTTGGCCTCCTATGTATTCGGCTGTTCGGCCTCACATTCATTCGGCTGCTTGGCCTCCTATGTATTCGGCTGTTCGGCCTCACATTCATTCGGCTGTTTGGCCTCCTATGTATTCGGCTGTTCGGCCTCACATGCAGTCTGTTATTTGGCCTCCCATGTATTCGTCCATTCGACCTCACAGGTACTCGGCCATTTGGCCTCATAGGTATTTGGCCATTCGGCCTCACAAGTGCTCGACCATTCAGCCTCACAGGTGCTCGGCCATTCACCCTCACAGGTGCTCGGCCATTCGGCCTCACAGATGCTCGACCATTCGGCCTCACAGGTGCTCGGCCATTCGGCCTCACAGGTATTCGATCATTCGACCCTACAGGTATTCGGTCATTCGGCCTCACAGGTGTTCGGCCATTCGGCCTCACAGGTGTTCACCCTCACAGGTGCTCGGCCATTCGGCCTCACAGGTGTTCACCCCCACAGGTGCTCAGCCATTCGGCCCCACAGCTGCTCGGCCATTCGGCCCCATAGGTGCTCGGCCATTCGGTCCCACAGGTATTCAATCGTTCGACCCCATATGTATTCGGGGTCCTACAGAGCATAAGACAGTCCCCCATGGACTATAAATCAAAGACAGTCCCCCATGGACTATAAATCAAAGACAGTCCCCCATGGACTATAAATCAAAGGTAGTCCCCCATGGACTATAAATCAAAGACAGTCCCTCATGGACTATAAATCAAAGACAGTCCCTCATGGACTATAAATCAAAGACAGTCCCCCATGGACTATAAATTAAAGAAAGTCCCTCATGGACTATCAACCGAATGGTAAAGGCATTTCCCCGATGAACACCCACTCACAAGCATTCAGCCATTCGGCCTCTACTGCTCGGCCTTCCATGGCCTCAGGTATTTAGGTACATGGTCGTTTGGCCTCACAGGTGTTTGGTCACTCGGCCTTAACTGCTCAGCCTTCCATGACTGTAAGTGTTCAGGTATTCGGCCATTTTGCCTTAGGGATTTGGTCATCCGGCCTTACAACACAACGAGAACAACCTCCCTCGAACTCATAAGTCCTATAGTTAACTTCGGTTAAAGCTGAACGCTTAACTCGGACTTGGGGGGCATAATGTACAGTATGATATCAGGGCCGAGCGGTTACGATATATCTTATTAAAGATATAAAATAATAATCAAGAATATCTTATTAAAGATATTGATAAACAGAAGATAAAATAATCAAAGGATAATCAAGAATATCTATTTAAAGATATTTAGCAACTAACCATATTTTCAGGTAAGTCTATTTACATTTTACTCCTTATTGGGCTTATGTCAGTTTAAGGTCCATGAGACAACTTATAAATACAAGGTCAGGGCTAATAGCCAGGTACATCTAATCACTATCCATTCAGAGTTTACTCATATTCAACTCATATTCTCAAATACTCAAATAGTGAAAACCTTTCACTAAATATTCAATCAAGAGTCGAGGCTCTTCAATACACGCCTGACTTGGGCGTCAGAGTGCCTTTTGCAGGTACCTCCCCCTCTCCACCAGGAAGGCGGTCGAGCAGTTAAAGCTTGAAGATCACCGAACGGCCAAGATTGTAGGCGATCGAGCGGCCCAAGAGGAAAGAAGATAATCAGAGAACCCAGTTCAAGCATCGGAAAACAGTAAAGCCACAACATCTAGGTTAGTCTCTCGGTCCTATAAATCTACACCGAAACAATGTAGTTTTTGCCTTGCTAAAAGTTTCTAATATTGATTTGAAGTAGCAATGTCGAGTCCGAGCGCTAGTCTTGGTGGTTCCTTGCGGTTTCAGTGGGATGCCGCTCGGCCCCACGATGAGCGCCAAAATGTTTCTGTTATATTTGTCTGAGGTCGATCATCCTTCCTTACTATGCTCTGATAAGGCTTGTGTGAAACAGTGAAAAAAGGATTAGGAGAAATCTCTCTTGTGTGTCTTTGCATACACATAGGGTAATGTATTTATAATAATAAGAATGTGGGCTAAGCCCAAATACAAATGAATATGTAAAAATAAAATAATAAGCATAGGGACTATATTTCCCTAATAAACATATAAGTACTATGTTTCCCTAATTAACATAAACACACAATATCTAACACTCCCCCTCAAGCTGGAGCATATAAATCATATGTTCCAAGCTTGTTACAAAGATAGTCAATTCTAGGTCCTCGCAAGGACTTAGTGAATATGTCTGTCAACTGGTTGCTTGAGTTAACGAACTCAGTCTTGATATCTCCGGATATGATTTTTTCTCTAATAAAATGGCAATCAACTTCAATGTGCTTGGTTCTCTCATGGAAGACAGGGTTAGAGCTAATATGAAGAGCAACTTGATTATCACATATAAGTGTCATGTGAGTGACATCTCCAAATTTTAATTCACTAAGTAATTGTTTAAGCCACACAAGCTCACAAGTAGCTGATGCCATAGCTCTATATTTTGCTTCTGCACTGGACCTAGCCACAACACTTTGCTTCTTACTTTTCGAAGATATCAGGTTGCCACCAATAGAGACACAATATCCAGAAGTAGACCTCCTATCAGAAGGGGAACCAGCCCAATCAGCATCTGAATAGCAAACGATTTTTGTATCGTTGTTAGGACCATATAGCAAACCTTTTCCAGGTGATCCTTTAATATACTTCAGTATGCGAACAACTGCATCCTAATGGTCTTCACATGGGGAGTTAAGGAATTGACTCACCACACTAACTGCGAAGGAAATGTCAGGACGCGTAACAGTAAGATAGTTTAATTTACCAACTAATCTTCTGTAACGTTCAGGATCTGAGAAAGGCTCCCCCTGATTTGGTAGAAGCTTGATGTTAGGATCCATAGGTGTCTCAACAGACTTACAGTTCATTAACCCTGTTTCCTCCAAGATGTCTAACGCATACTTCCTCTGAGATATGACAATACCATCATTGGATTGTGCTACTTCAATACCCAAAAAGTATCGGAGTTTGCCAAGATCTTTGGTTTGAAATTGGTGACAAAGGTGTTGTTTCATTTGAGAGATGCCAAGATAGTCGCTTCCTGTGAGAACAATGTCGTCGACATACACTATTAAGTAGATACATCCAGCACTTGAGTGGCGATAGAACACTGAATGATCCGCTTCACTGCGAGACATACCAAATTGTTGAACAACACAGCTGAACTTACCAAACCAGGCCCGAGGAGACTGTTTTAGGCCATATAAGGATTTGCGAAGACGACATACCAATCCAGATGACTCCCACTGAGCAACAAAGTCGGGCGGTTGCTCCATATAAATTTCTTCATTCAAATCACCATTAAGGAAAGCGTTTTTGACATTAAGTTGGTAAAAAGGCCATTGTTGAAGAGCGGCCATGGCAATGAATAGGCGAACAGAGGTCATTTTCGCCACTGGAGAAAAAGTATCACCATAATCCAAACCAAAAATCTGTGTGTATCCTTTGGCAACCAGTCGAGCCTTCAAACGATCAATTGTACCATCAGGGCCAACTTTGATAGCATAAACCCACCTGCAACCAACAACAGACTTTCCAGATGGTAATTGGACAAGCTCCCAAGTTCCAGTTTTCTGTAAAGCACTTAATTCATCCAGCATGGCTTGACGTCAACCAGGATGAGTTAAGGCATCACCCACAGACTTGGGAATGGACACAGAAGAAATGGATGAGAGACATGTGTAAAAAGATGGAGATAACCTGTGGTAACTAAGAATAGTATAATGGGGGGAAGGGTTACGAGTAGAGCGTATACCTTTACGGAGGGCAATAGGCAGGTCAGACTCATTTGCTGGAGCCGGAGGAGACACAAGAGGCGGCACAGGAGGTGAGTCATGAGGGAGATGAGGGCGGCGACTATAAACCTGAAGGGGTGGAGTTGAAGGACGATCCTGAGAGGCTAAAGGAGGAGAAGGATCACAGACAATAGGAATATCAACAGTAATATGTGGAGGTACAAAACTAGAAGATAGAGGTGAAAAATAAAACGAAGATTCATCAAAAGTGACGTCAGCAGAGATAAAATGGCGATTGAGGGAAGGGGAAAAACACTTATAGCCCTTTTGTGACCGTGGAAATCCTAAGAAGACACATTTGTGAGATCTAGGAGATAACTTATCAAGACCAGGACTAAAATCATGAACAAAACATGTAGACCCAAAAACTCTAAGAGGTAATGGATGTAAAGGGTCTTGAGGAAATAAGACAGAATAAGGGATTTTGTTATCTAGGACAGAAGATGGCATGCGGTTTATGAGATAACATGCAGTGAGAAATGCATCACCCAAAAATGCGAGGGTACTTGGCCATGGATGAGAAGAGTACGAGTTGTTTCAATAAGGTGTCTACTCTTGCGCTTAACCACCCCATTTTGTTGAGGAGTATAAGCACATGAGGTCTGGTGAAGAATGCCATGAGAAGCCATAAAATGTTTAAACTGTTGAGAAAGGTATTCACGGTCATTATCACTGCGTAAAATTCGAATAGAAACCCCAAACTGTGTTTTTATTTCATTGAAAAAAGATTGGAAAATAGAAAACAACTTAGAACGATTCTTCATTAAAAACAACCAAGTACATCTGGAATAGTCATCAATAAAATTAACAAAATACTGAAATCCTAAAGTGGACTTAACACGACTAGGTCCCCAAATATCAGAATGAACTAATGAAAAAGGGGATGACGCTCTTTGTGAAACACTACGAGGAAAGGAACTACGAGTATGCTTTCCTAACTGACAAGACTCACATGACAAACTTGATAACTTCGACAAACTCGGAACAAGTTGCTGCAATTTGGCAAGACTGGGATGACCTAACTGAGCATGAAGAAGGGATGGTGACTCCATGATTACGCCAGCATGTGGAGAAGGGCGGAGAAGATATAGGCCATGAGACTCACATCCTGTGCCAATCATGTGTTTTGAACTCCGGTCCTGCAAATAAACAGAATCTTTGGACAATAAGCTGAAAGGAGACCCAGGGACATAGAGTACATTATTAATGGATATGGACGGAAAAATATGAACAATACCAATACCATGAGATGAGACTCTAGACCCATCAGCCATTGTTACAAAGGGTAAATTATCCGGACATGACAAGGAAGAAAACAAGGACTTGTTACCAGTTATATGATCGGTGGCGCTTGAGTCAAGGACCCAAGATCCGAGGGAGTGAGTCAGACCAATAAAAGGTGTACCTGTGCAGGCAACAGATGCAGATGTAGTGGAACTAGAGTGTTGACGATCCTCATACCATCGGAGAAATTCGTTGAAGACTGTAGGGTTGTCTATAGTATTTGATGAAGTAGGATGGTCTGCAGACGGTGATGGGGGAGGTCGAGGAGGTGGATCAGAATTAGCCATTGCTACAGATCGAGGAGGACGTCCATGAAGCGAATAACACCTATCAATTTTGTGGCCTACTTATGTCGTCCTTTACCTGGCTTGCAAGACTGACTTCGATCATCACGTTGGGCAGCCAAAATTGAGGAATCATCAATATGAGGAGATGTCTCAATGACTGGTTTGCTCGGAATACGCAAAAGAGCAGAACAAGTAGAAGTAAAGTTGGGTATGACAGGAGAACCCAAAATCTGATCACGGACATGGGAGGAATTATCAGAGAGTTCGTATAATGCCAACAACATGAAGAACTTTGATCGTTGTTCCAGTTCTTCAGCAAGAGTGGAAGCAGGAGGTAATAGCTCATTAAAATCATGAAGGAGGGCATGAACTTTACCCAAATATTCTGCCATGGGACCAGGATTGTGCGGACCAATGACAGTGAATAGGTCTTGACAAACACCATAAAGACGTTGGGTGTCATTTGTGTATAATAGCCTTGCTTGAGCCCATACTTCTGAACATGTTTCATAGGAACGAAACATTTGTTTCAGAGAGGAGTGAATGGTGGACTTTATGACGATGCATAACTGGGCATCAATTTTCATCCAGCGAGAAGTGTCATCTGTGGTAGCACTAGTCACATCTTTAGTAAGGTGATCTACATACCCCTGACTCTTCAACCAAAGTTTGATGTCAGATGCCCATGTTGCATAATTCGTGTCATCTAACTTGTCAATGGACAAGTGTACATTCACAAAATTAGTGTAGATTGGGGAATCAGCAGAAGAAGATGGGGGCACTAGCAGAGGTGTTTGTAGACGCGGAAGATGCCATGGAGAGGGAGAAACCCTAAAAATCCAACATGCTCCGATCGACGCAACGACCACAGATCCAGAAAGAGGGCGAAGAGGCGATCACGACGATGCTGGTCGGCGGCGATGGGCTCCGGCGACGCGCCGGCACGCGCGGCGGGAAGCGGCAAATCTGCGAATTGCTGTGGCGGCGCGTGGAGGCGCGTGGGTGCTCCGATCGCCGCGATCTTTGGACCGCGGTGGTCGCCCGGTCGAGACGCTTCAGATGGAGTGGTCACCGGTCGATTCTGGAACTCCGGTGACGGCGACGGCGGCAACTGCAGTGGTGATGCGTACCGGAGACTGTAGAACAGGCTAGAACCGAACCTAAGCTCTGATACCATGTGAAACAGTGAAAAAAGGATTAAGAGAAATCTCCCTTGTGTGTCTTTGCATACACATAGGGTAATGTATTTATAATAATAAGAATATGGGCTAAGTCCAAATACAAATGAATATGTAAAAATAAAATAATAAGCATAAAGACTATATTTTCCTAATAAACATATAGGTACTATGTTTTCCTAATTAACATAAACAAACACAATATCCATTGGTGCAATATATTTTAGGTAATCAAACCTAATAATTAATCATTAATACCGTATATTTGCATAACGTAAGACAATCTGACCTATTAATACTTGCTTAATTGTCTATAAATGATAATCAATTCTGATTGGTATACTTCATATAATACAACATTCATCATAAAAGCTACATCACACTGGCTTCTTCTGCTACCACCATGCTTCTTCTTCCTCCAGCACGAGACAAAGAAAGGAAAAAGCAAGTTTCATAGCAGCCAAGTGCTAGGAAAATGGAGGAAGAATGCGGACGGCGGCGCTGCGGCGGCGCTGCGAATAAGAGATTCACACTTCTCATATTAGGATTTTTAATATATTTTTTAATAAAGGGTATAAATGATAACTTTGGAATTTTGGGTGTAAAAATTGGAATATTTCATACTTTTTCCAATTTATACTTTTATATTTCATAAGTAGAATACATCATATATAATGTGTAAAATATTTTTATTAATCAAATCAAAATCATTTAATATTAATTAAAAACATATATATATTTTTTGTTAAATTTAAAAAATTAAATATGTTTTTAAGTGTTTTAACTCTGTGAAATTAGATTTCATTCATATTTTAAACTTTGAATCTTTTAATTTTTATTGATAAATGAATTTAGTTTCTAGTAACTAGATAACACTAAAAATTGATTGAAACCTGACAATATTATTTGGTACATCATATCTATTTAATTAGAAAGACAATATTATAAGAGAACAATGATAAAAAAAATTAAATGAAATTTAAAAATATATTTAATGTTATTTTATAATGAAAGATAATTACCAGCACAGTACTTTTTATAAAAACTTAATAATTATTTTAATAAAAATGAATTTTAATTAAAATGGATGATAATATTTATTTTAATAATTTTTTATTCGATAAATTTTCAATTGAATCTATAAACAATTATGTCACCGCAATCAAACGTAGAGAAATATTTATACTTAAATAACTAAATACTGTTACGGTATAAGTATGACATAATTTTTATAATTCTTATATCATATATAACCTTTGTGATATTTATTAATATATTTAAAACAATATTTAAGAAAAAGAGTTTCAATAAAAAATCATAAATTCAGATATCTATTAAACATTTAAAAAATCACAACTTCATTTTTTTTTCTAATCTTTTAGGAGATTTTTAAATGAATAATGGTTTTACTAATTACATCTTGTAAGGAAAGAAATAGAAATACCGAAATAAAAAATAAAAAATAAATAAAATATTACAAAATAAAAATAGCAATTTTTAAGTTATTTTTGTAATCCTTAAAATAAACTATATCAAATAAAATATAAATTTCAAGCAAAAAAACTCAGAAAATTAAAATATATTAAAAACAGACAAAAGTGTATTCTCAACCCATATCAATGTTAAAATCATATTTTATTATTAATCAATATTATCATTTTTGTTGTGTATTTTTTCTTTTCCATTATATAAGGATTTTTGTAATATGGGCATTTCCCCTTTCCCAATCAACGGATTTGTACTATCCGTACCGTGGTATATAAATGCCCCCAAGTTTATCGAGTGCGCACAAATTGCGTGGCATTGGGGAGAGAAACAGAAGAAAACAGAAGAACGACTGAGTCGTCACTGAGAGTACAGAGAGAGAAAATTTCTTATTCTGCAACTTCCATTTGTTCCCATGGCTAAAGAGGTTAACAAGCAAAGAAGGGTCAAGGTTCCTTTCAGCGCAGAAGACACTGCTTCTCTGTTGCAAAGGTCTCATTTCTTCGTTCTGTTTTTATTTCATTTTTAAATTATTTTCATCTCGTTTTTTTGTTTATTGCCGATCTGCGTGATACATCATGTAGATACGATGCACCAACGGTTTTGACGTTGCTTCAGGAATTGGCCAATTATCCGTATTCCAAGTTTAACTGGAATGATTTGGCGGCCAAAACATCAACCGGAATTTCTAATGCTAGAGAGTATCAAATGCTGTGGCGACATTTGGCGTATGGTCACTCCATGGCAAATTTGGATGACGATGCTCAACCTTTGGTTTGTACGCTTTTTAATTTTATGTGTGAATATATTTTTGTTTAAACTATGATTATTTGCATTATAATTTCTATATCCTGCTCTCTCTTTTTTCATATTTTCAAGTTACATTTCTCAGATTTAAGCTGCAACGTGTGTGTTTCTTTTTTTTTTTTTTTGGAGTTTTACAAAGTTTGACCGAATTTTCCAAAGTCATATTCATAATTCTATGTCATTAATTAATTGTGTAAGATGTGAGTTTCATCGAGAAGGAAACTATTGTTACTATTAGTCCTGCTCTTAGACAGAATATAGGTTAATTGTATTTTTGGTATTTGTTATGCCAGTGTTTGATCACCGAGAAGATAGAGTTTAGCTTAATAATATTTTAAGCATTTATTCCTTTCTGTTTGATCAAGGAAAAGATAGAGTTATTTAGGTTGATTATGATTTAGGTACTTGATCCTTTGATAAGTGAGCAATGCAGGTTAACGACACATTGAAATGCTTCAATAATTTATAGGGATTCAGTTTATGATTTATTATTAATTATTAATCTATATTCTATCTTTTCACCTTCATCTACCTTTTTTATCTATCGGGGAATCGGTCCCTTATTCTCTCTTTTACTTTTATTTTATGCTCTTATATCTTTTTAATGTCTCTTTTCTTTCGTACCTTTCTATCTACATTGCTTTGCCTACATATTCATCATGTCCATATGCTTGTATGCATTGTGTTTTGCAATGAAAAGAAAAGAGTCCTTTTTTTTAACAGAAAGTGAGTGTTCATCTTCCCTATTTTAGCCAGTAATTAAACACATGTAAAAGAGTTTTATTTTCACAAATATATTAATTGTAATTTTATTTTTAATGATTACACAGAATAGACTAACATAAACTTACTCTTAGTGATGAAACATAATGTACTAACACAACTCACTTAATAACTTAATTTTTTAATTATTTAAAATGTATATATAATTTTCTACACTTTCTATTCTAATATATAATTAGAAAATGCATGGAACGTGAGAGGTGGAAATGGAAAAAGAAAAGAAAAAAAAGTGAAATTGTTTCGGAATAAAAAATGTTAAATATATATTTTATTTATTATTAACATCTTTTATTTTAATATTATTATTTTATAATAATAAATATAAATATTAATAAAATGGTTTGGTTATGTTATAATTATTATAATATATATACATAATCATTAATATTTATGAACTTTTACACAAATCTTTTCGCTTTTCTTAAAGCGAAAATAAGCTTACTTTCTATATTTATTAATTTTTTATTTCTCATTTTGTGTGTTTTTCTTCTTTTTTTTTTTTTTTTTTTTTTTTTACTTTTTTGTCTTTCACAAATCAAGCCCTAATAGTCCTTCCACTAGGGCTTATAATAGTGAATGTCACCCCACCAAGCAAATTAATGTCACTTGCCTAAACAATTTATGTGGGATACGTGCTACCCTCTTATTCAATTTTCCGTGCTTCTGATATCTTAAATTAAATATAGACATACTGCTATAGTGAAAATCCATAAATTTCAGACAATAGTTCCGGCTGAAATTGCAATTGAAGTTACTCCATACTCTGATTTCTTTTTCAAGTATATTCCATCCTAATAAAGTTTAAATGTTATTGCAATAAAGATAACAGTGTTTATTGTACTCAAGTACTTATAGTTATCATGAATGTTCACTGCATGCAGATTCATTAAAAATACTGTCCGCCTGCGGTTACTGTTTTTTTGTCTGGTTTAAGCTATTGAATTTGTATTGCACATTTATAGATTCATACATATTTCGTGCTTTTCTGTAGGATGATGACAGTGACTTGGAGAGTGAACGAGAAGCATTACCTTGCTTAAACAGGGAAACTGCAACCGAAGCTGCAGCATTTGTTAAGGTGTGTTATAATTTACCAAATTACTAAATTTTATCCAGGTATGTTGTGCAGCCATTTGCATATTTGTTTCACCGAATACTTTCCAACTTTTAACTAAATATTTCAAATTTGGAAGAATGTGCACTATATTTTCTAAAAGATTATTATTTAACTTGAAAGAGGAATGTATTGGCTTCCTCCCATCTTTCCATTTTTTCTTTCAATAAATTTCTTTCTCCATTTGAAGATGAACCAAATGGATTTTGAAGTCAACTTTAGAATTTAATTCTTAAACATAATAATAATATTATTATTTATCATTTTATTAATATTATTATTTTAACTTATAAAGAAGGCTAGCGTACTTAGCCTGGATTCGGATTTTTTTAGTGTTATTCAATGTTACTTCCCAATCGGACTTAAGGAAGAGTAACATTATCCATTGAACTATCATCCATTTGGAGCAACAGAAGATTTACATTTAAATTAATAATTTATAAATATTTTAAATTCCAAGTGCCTGCAGGAGCAAAATGACAAAAATTATTTAGTTAATAATATTTATAATGAACAATAAAAAGTCATAAGTTTTATGAAATATTCTTGGACCATGTGACATTATTTTCTCAATATTATTGTAGTCAAAATTCCTTATTCTCGATAAGGTAATCTAATTGTGTCATTAATTGAAAAAACGGTTACTTTCGAGTTGTTTTTGTCATAATTCTATTACCTAAATATTTTTTGCAATTGTAGTCAAGCATATCAGTTTTAGAAGAAGTGGTATAATTTCAGAAAATTGTTAATAAACGTTTTTGAAGGTTGGTCACACAAATACTCAACTTCACACATGATTAAGGCCGAAAACTTTAGATAGCATTTTTGAACGGTGATAATCAGAGTATAAGGTATATAGATAGATAGATAGGTTTTGTCAGCATCAATGTAAAGCTGTGATGGGTCATGGGGTTTTGTGTTTTGTTGGATTTAAGGTATAATGGGTCATGGGATTTTGGTTTTGGTGGTGTAAAGCTGTTATGAAGGTTTGTAAAGCTAGGATAGGTCATGAGATTTTGGTTTCGTTGGAAGCAATTTTGCATTGTTGGATGAGCCTGGGCTGTTTTAATTGTGTGGCATTTAAATGAGAGTTGAGGCATTTATATTGAGTGGAGATAAACATATACACAGTAGAAGACAAAATTCACAAAGTCATTCATTATGTAGTTTAAGATAAAAGATCTTCAAAGAAGAAATAGTGAAAAAATATAAAATTAAAAGTAAAAGAGCAAAGCTAAAAGAACCCACAAACTTGAATTTTAAGTTTACTTTAAAAAAGTTTACACAACATGACTTAACCGGAAATAAAATAAAAAATAAAATTTATTTATTATAATTTTTTCTCACATTTAAAATTAAAAATGGTACGTGGTCAGATTGGTCAAAATGTGTTTTTATTAGAGGTGCATGATATGATATGACGGTTAATTCTAGTTGACAATTGTATTAAATAATTTATTGTTTAGGTAATTATTGCATCTTTTAAACTGGGTGAATCCAGTGCTACTAGTTCAGTGATTCAAGCTCCGTTGACTATAAATACTCCCTCTACCATTGATAAGAATGAAAGTTCGAGCAACACCGATATTATTTTTCCAGTAACAGTGAAGAGACAGACACTGCCAAATACATCATCAAGAGTAGTAGAAGCCAATGGTTCAGTCAGAAGTAGCACATCTATTAAAAAGAAAAGAGAACCATGGTCAGAACAAGAGGACCTGCAATTACGAGATGCCGTTCAGAGGTGGGGTGAAGGTAACTGGGCAACTATGATTAAAAAAGACGACTTTCCTATCAAGAGAAGCACCTCACAATTATCTAAGGTGTTTTAAGGGATAAATCTAGTCATTCATGTTTTGTTGGAATGTCATCTCATTATTAATAATAATTATAACTTTCATGTTTGATATTGTCAATGATAATTTAAATACTTGCAGAGGTGGAGCACATTGCGAAAGAGAGAAGGCGACTTCAATTGATATCGCAACCTATCCCTGAACAGCTGACAATCGATCACTCAATTTTATTTTTTTGTTCACTTGATGAACAATTCATTACGAATTATCAATGTGATTTTGATTGTTTTTAGTTCTGGAAAATTACATACCATCTCTAAATTCAATATTTGTCTATAGTCATTTTCATGAATACAATACTTTACAGAGTGAATCAGCAAGTTATTTGTCTAAATATTTCAATAAGAATTAGTTGGATAAAGACAATATTGCTATGAACTTCACAAAATGAAACCAGAGTATTAATATAACATTGAGATGCAATATATCAGAAAAGACATCAGTAAAAAACTGTTTTTCAGACTGCCATATGGTTTAAATAGAAAAACGCATTATTCATAATCATTTGCCAAGGAGAAACTTCTTCCATAAACAACAAATCATTTACAAAGATAAATAATTTTATATTTAAAATGCATGTCATATCATATTATGAAACTACACATGCAAAAGGCTACCAAAAATAAAGATAAAATTCCATTTGCTTTTATACAGATGAACTCACGCACTTTAAGAAAGGATTGTAAGTCAATGTTGCAATAAAAATTAAAACAGCACGAGGACTAAGTTTTTATATATTATCACAATCACAGTGTTACATAATTTAGAGTATAATCCAAGTACTGGTGGAAGTTGTTCTAAATTGGAGCTGGTGCTTGTTCATTGAAACTGTGTTGCCTTTGCAATGCTGGGTTGACACATGCAAACAGTGAAGGATGATTCTTTTGCTTCTTTAACTTGACTCCAAACAAGAAAGACCTCAAGGGTATTCGAGCACGACTACTGGATTTTTTTATCTGGCTGACACTCTTACTACTATCACCAATAGCTTCATCTAGCTCATCAAGGGTCTTCTCAACATCAACTTTCATTCCTTTCACAAGGCTAAGACCTGCTTGAAGTTCACTTGCAACCTTGCTGTTCTCTTGCTTCATGTTGAGAATCTCACCTTGAAACTTTGCAGCTTGGTACTTGCTAATTAGCTCAGCCTGGTCGGCTCCGGATTCCGCGTACCCCGCTCTTGCTATCTCATCTTGGATGTTGCTCAAAGATGAGTACCTTCCTTGCAGTTCATCCTGAAGTACTGCATTGTGTTCCACCCACAGTGATAATTCGGTTCTTATTTCTCTAAGGTGTCTGAATATTGGCCTGAGTTCAGATTGCATATGATGTTTATTATTTGAATGCCCTTCAGATTTCTCGTTTCTTTCCCTTATCATTTTCAGCTCAGCTTTCAAGTCTTGAATAGAGTTTTGGAACTTTTGAATCTGATGAACTGAAGTGCTAAACCTCAACCAGAACTCCAAGTTCTCTTCCATTAAGTCGTCGATGGCTGAACGGAATTTCTGTTCCATGTTCGAAAGGTCATGGCGCTTATCCTGATTTTCCATGAGCCTCCCAAGTGTCATTTTCAGAGATGATAAGGTTATACTTCTCATGCTTTCAGTTTCACCGTGATGTTCTGAGAAAGGAGTAACTGCATTTGCATCTGCATTTGAATTTAAATGTAAAACGTCTGAGTCTGATCCATATGCTCTTTGACTTGCTCTTCGAAGGACTGCTTCATTAGGTGTATATTTATATTCCGTGGTGTTGGTGTAGGGACTTTCATCAGGATTTGCATCTGGACAGTTTAGCTTCTGACGTAAAAACTGTATCTCTTTATCCTTTGCCACAAGAGCATTCTTCATCTCCCTTAGCTGTAGGCAAAATTCTACATTAGTAAGAGCTTAGAGCTAAAAGCTAAAAACATAGATGTGAAAGTTCATAGTATACCTATCATGACTTTATTTGGAAGTAACCATATGATCTCTTACCTGAAGTGTCAACTCAAAAATGCTGTCTCGGCTTCTCTTTTCCACATCATTGAGCTTAGCCCTGACCTCCTTATAGTTCATTAAGACTGATGTGTACTCCTCCAGCAGAATTTTTTCTCTGTCATCTAATCCACTCATAAACATCTGCCTCCAGTTAGGTTGATCTCCCTCACCAGTGTCCAAATCCTGTGATTCATTGTCAACATTGCTCACTGTATCAGATGAATTATCATTTTCATGGAATGGCAGCTTCTGAATCCTTTCATTAAGAAATCTACTCCCAATCGAATTAGACTCGTTCTTATGAATATTTGCACCATCTTTTTCCTTTATTGTCTTGACATCTAAGTTATTAACAAACAAATTAGCACCATGTTTTTCAGACTTTTTCCCTGGTATACCATCAGAAGCAGTTCTCTTCTTCCTGTAAAGCACCAAGTTCTCCTCCTCCTCATCTGGCTTCATGTAAGTCAATTTTCCAGAAAGGTGCTCAAGGTTACAGGTAGCTTCAGTAAAGTGCGTTTGGAGGGTGTTGTCTTGACTTCTGACACTTCGGTTGAGCATTTTAAGTCTCCACAACTCTCGCTCTAATTCCTTTAGCTTCTTCTTGGTAACTTCTGAGTCTTCTATGAGCATTTCCTTGTCTTCTTCCAACTTTCTTATGCTTGTCTGAAGTCCATCTGTGTCTGATCTTAGTCTCTTAACCAAACCAGTCTGAGATGAAACCGCTGTTTCCAAGGTACAAATCTTATTTACAAGCTCATCAATGCACTCAGCCATTTCAGTCACAGTGAAGGAATTGCTTGAATCTTCCTCCAACTTTCGTTTGATCTTCTCTCTCAATAGCCCCACATTATGCGCCTCTTGCTCCAACCTATCCATCTCTTCATCTATGCTTTTTTGATCTGTTTCTACACTCTTACACTTGTCCCCATCATCATGCTCTAGCTGACTCGTCATATATTTAGTAATGAATTGGTCTCTTAGGGTCTCAAACATCTCGTGAGCTTTCTTAACTCTTTGATACTCCTCTTTAGCTTCTTTAGATGCTTGAACTTGTATCTCTTTCAACTTGTCCAGAGTCTCTTGGCATGATTTTAGAGCTGTGGCTGCCATCAGAGCTCTTGCATCATTGTCTTCTATCACTGTCCCAACACCAAATTCATCTTGCAAGCTGCAAACTCTTTTCTGTGTTGCTGTGATCTGGTCTTCAATTGACCAGTACTTTTCATAGGCGCGTTCGTACAAACTCCTTACGAACTCTTTCTCAGTTTGCTGCGACAATATATCTTTCTGAAGCTTGTCAATTTCTGCCAAAGCTTCATCCTTGGTCAGACCAGAAGATGAAATTGTTGGAATGTATTTTACAGAGCTAGGAGTCTTCTTAAGTGTGGCCTTTCTGGAGATCAACATGGACTGGCTTCTAAAATCCTTCTTTGGGGTTTTTGGAACTTTAGGAATGGATGGTTTATCATGTGTTTGATTGTTGGGGTCTGATGATATTGAATTAGTTCCTGTGTCACTTTCTTCTTCCTCATCTTCTTCCATATGACATGGGACTTGGTCTGGGAAAACACTGGCTATAGTGCGGTTTGCACTTTGAAGTTCCTTTGATAAATGATCATATCTGTCTGCTAAGGCTTTATATGCTCGAAAGGTTTCTTCCACAAAATTTGCCAACTCTGGCCTCTTCTTGTAATACATTTCTGCCCTCTTAGCAAATGAGTCCCCTTCATCTCGCAGCACAACCAGGGCTTCATTCACCTTCTCCTCCATATCTGTCATTATTTGTTTCCTCATTATTCACTCAATTTTATTCCAGAACTTAAAGCATAACAATGATGAACATGATAACTTCTGTTCCTATCCATTATGCACCCATTAAACTGATACAACTATGCCATTATCCTATTTCATTCTTAACGTCATTAATTCATTTCCCTATGCTCCTATCATTTTGCATCCCTTTCTCTAAAACCATCTCTTAATTCTACATCATGTCTTGTTTAGTGTATGCATGTGTAGCCTGAGAATGCATTGAAGAAAATGCAGCTACTATATTTGAAAAGAAAAGTTTCTTTTTTATGCATGTGAATTGCAAGCCATCTTAATCAACAATTCTCCACAAAGTAGTTTGGGAAATCAAGAGAAAATGAGAATGTTGGTGATTCTAAAATCGCCTGAGATTGATAATTTGGTAAATTCTGGGTCTTAATATCCTGATTTGGTGTTACTAGAGAATTTTAAGATAAAATAATATTGATTATTGAGGTTTCATACTGAGAAACATACCTTGGAGGCTTTGATCCAGCCATTTTGACTGCTTTGTCCGGATGTGGCTGGCCCACCACCATGAATATGCATTGCTTGCTGCCCTTTGCAACATGTTTGTCTTAGGTAGCAATCATGCACTTTCAACCCATTGAAGTAAAATGTTGATGACGAAGATGTGACACAAAAAAATAATGTCCCACAACAGAATTTATGATCTGAGAAAAGGTTTGATTTTGTTTAGGACGGTGATTAGTGAAATGAGAGGGGAAAAGAAAAGCATAGGTTGGCGAAAATGTCCTCATATATGGAGAGGAGTATACTTCGCCCCATATATACGTGTAAGGTGTTGGCTCCTTTCAAGAGCACAAACGTTGGAGAGCTTATTTAAGATCAATTTCCTCACTTTTGGTTGGTTCCCAACCTAAGAAAAGGAATTTAACAAACTTTAGAGGTTAAATACAAGTTACAATGCCAAAAAAAAATTAATCTAAGTCAGCTTTTTTTTTTTATAAAAAAGAACATGAACATGAACACTTTTGGTCTCTTTTTTATTTCTTTTGTTATAGGTATGTTATAATTTTGGGGAAGCAGTTTTCATCTATTCAGTAACAACCAGCTAATCAGTTCTGACTTTCAAACAAAATTGGGCACTGCTATAAGTTACAGACTGTTTTTCATGCATTAGGTAAGAAGCCAGATATTATTCTTTTTCTACTAACCTAACTTATAATAATAATTATTAATGGATGGAAGCATTATTTTTATGAATGCTTACCATTAACTATGTTATATAAAATATTATGTTGCATTATTAATTAGAAAGATAAAAATATTATATGTATAAAGTGTCTTACAAACTAATATTCTAATTCTAATTAATATATATATATATATATATATATATATTATTGAACAGGATTGATCAAAATAGTCTGAACAAATTCTTAAGAATATAAAACAATTTTTGTTTTTTAAGCACACTAAGTTGAATTCATCCATATTGAATCATAGGTATCATATCCAATATTCCATTGAATTCACGGAAAGATGTTTGAGTTAGAAATAGAATATTATAAACAGGTATATGTCTAATTGGACATGTTTTTTAAAAAAGGTTGCAATATATATTTTTTTTTTATGGAAGGTGGAGATGGGAGAAATTTAATTTGATTAGATTAGTTATTTGAAAATGTTGTATGGTCTATTATTTATTGATTTGGAGGTTAAAAAAATGAGTAGTTTTATATAATTAGGTTTTTGAATTTTTTATTTTATTTTCAGTGTTATATGGTTATACTATTATGAAAATGAAAATGGATGAAGGAAGTTTTCAAGATTTATAATTTTTTTTTTGGAATTGATTGTTCAATTTATGAAATCTTTTTATAGTCTTTTGCTTAAAGTGATTAAAATGTTTGTCATTACAGTACTTATTTAGATGATTTGAATGATGAAAAATTATAATATATTTCATGATCAAATTATGTTTTCTTATGCTAATTTTCAAATTAAGAAGTTAGTGTGTCTCACTGAAAATAAATCTAAGAAGTATATGAATAATATTATCTCTTATTTTTTCGTTCTAAAAAGTTTCAATATTCAAACTAGGGAAGATAGGGTGGTTTCATTTATAGCTTGCTCGCAAGGTGTGTGGTCAATCTATGCGTGTGCAGGTGTTTCGTTGTTGTCCACAACATGGTTTGATGATGATGATCATGATGGTACGCGAGCATGGTTTATGAAGTGGTTCTCACGATGAGGCGATTTAAACTTGTGGTGTAGATTGACGTTATGTGTTTTAGAGAGGTGTAAGTGTGGTTTACGTTTTGGATGAAGATGGCTCGTCATTAGCGTTGTGTGGTGGAGGTAGCTAACAGTAGTGCTAGGGTTTCTGATGTGTTAAGAGGTTGAAGATGATGATGTGACAATATGTACATTGTGTTGAAGGAGTCACGTAAGAACAAATCGAATAACTCATTTAAACATTGTCAATATGTAAAGATAAAGTAAGAAAAAAGATCAAATTGAACATAAATTACGAAAATTACCATTACATTGATCATTAAAAAAAAATCTCACATTAAACAAAATCACTAAAAATAGAGATAAAAAATATTTAAGCCTACATAAATATATAATATGGTGTAATATAATAGTCTTGTTCCTTTATCTTGAAAGATTTTAATAACTTGTATATTTTGAAATATTTTAATTGTGACACGAGTGTAACTAAACTTTATTTATATATGTTTGTATATATTTCTTCTATCTTTAAATTATATTTGGTCGATACTTCACTTGAAATATAAGATGATATAAATATTCTATTTTCTTATATGATATTACAACTTGAAAGCTATATTTTCAAAATTTACAAATGAAAAGTATCAATGTAAAAACATTAAAATATACTGAAGTAAAAGAAGAAAATAGAAAAGAAACTGGTGAGAAGAGACTTTCATAAATGAGAAGTAACTTTTTTTTTATTGAGTTATAATGTAACTAGATCCTCCTGTGTGTGCGTCCATATAATAAGAATATTCGTGTAATAATAATATAATAAACACGATTAGCACACGAATGGACATCTGCTTTCTTTAATATAGTAGCCAGAATCTATAAAATTGACTCTTTCCTTAAATTATATAAAATTGCAGTAAAACCATATAGATGAAAATAAGACCCAAGAAAAATAGGAAAAATAAAAAAATTAGAAAAATAAAAAAATTAGAAAAATAAAATAAAATAAAAAATTATATATCTATTTCCTCTAATTAAAAAATTTTTAAAAATATTATCTTAAATTAAATCACGTATATAAGTTATTGAAATTGCAGATAACAATCATAAAAATCTCTCTTTAAGCACATATAATAAGGTTTTCCAAATCAAACAAAAATAATTAATGTGATATTTTCAAAACATATGAAACATCAAATTCAACAGAAGAAAAATAAAGAATATAGAGAGAAATTTAACAAGATCAAAAAGGATGTCAATGCAATTTACTACTGTAGGATAGAGACTATATTATCAACATATTTTACACAAAATTGTGGTAAATTTATACATCCAAACTCCAAACACACACACACGTCATGTTATACAAAATTTATATACAGCTATGTACAAATTTGAGTACACGATGAAGCATTCAACCAATTACACCATATTTACATGAACGAATTGGAAGTTCCAAAGTCACACATGAATAAACCTCTAAATTCAGTCATAATTTTTGGACTCTCCAAGGAAGAAAGCAGAACAGCAGCAGTTGCACATCATTCTCAGTGCCAAAGCATCACATTCACAACTACTTCACTCTTCACCATCTCCTCCTCTTCTTATATTTCAATTAACAAAGACTCAATGTTAACCAATCATATTCTGACATAACATCAATGCATTTTTTTTTTCTTTTTACAATATTTACATTATACAATCATTTATTGGCTATGGACCACCAAAGAGGAATTTTCTGAGGAAGTGTAGGGATCACAATGATGAATGGTTGTGCATCAGGTATTTCTAAGAGAAGAGAGCCAGTCTTCCACATATTTTTTGCTCTCTGCACACAAGGGAGAAAAGGCATAAATTTTCAACTCTAACCCCACCAGAAGAGAAAATCTAAATGCTGTGTAATCAACCACAAATTTAAGCACAAAGTCCAAATTAACATTAACTTCACAAGTCACATCACATATCATACTAGATATAAGTCCAATTCATGTCGTTATTGTTGATTCCAGCTAATGGACCATCAGGGTAAAGGCAGATTCATAAATCCAATGGCAAATCTTATTTTCGTTTCAAAACAAGAAATCATAGTATGATTAATGAATAAAAAGCTTCAGGCTAAAATCGTTTCACACCAAATCATGTTTATCTCCTATGGACCTTAAATGTAAATGCAGCAACATTGATGAATTATCTTTGTATCTTAACCTTCGTTTATAAAAATGTGAAGTAATTTCCTCTCACAGAAAAAATGTAATAGAAAAAACACTAAATGCAAAATGGTATGCTTCAGTCTGGTAAAGTTTAACCAAAAAATATATTTGGCTAATCTTTTTCTTAACTTATAATACAAATTCATGATGGATTTCAGCAGCTGCTGGAACCAATTTGACAGAAATCAGTATGACAATCACAAAGCCAACAAAAATTAAAGACAAACCAACATTTTGTAGAGCTTTTACATTTTTTTACTAATGTTTATTGGTTCAATCAAAATCCATGTATTCAAATGCTAAATTGCTAATGATTCATTAACCAAAACAGACAGAGAAAACCAATTCAAAAACAACACAAATGTAACTCCAAAAGATGTGTTAATAAAAAAACTCACCATCTGAATAACTATCTGGAAAATTCCCAACACCCCTCAGCAAATTGCTTTTTGGATCCTCCACTATTCTCCCATAATCTCGTCCATAACAGGGAACCAGCACAGCAAAACTGTTATCTGTTTCATCATCACTTGGGAAACCAGGTCCATGAGGCTCTAACCAGCCAATTGACCAGTCAGAATCATCAGATTCAGAACCAGAAACACATCCACCATCAGATGGAACCAGAACAACATCATATTCCCTATCCACCTTCCTCTCTTCCCTACTGTGCCATTTGCGCTTCACCTTTCTCGATGAGGACCCCATATTCGTCTGAACCAAAGGAAACCTCAAAACATCTGATTCCCACAGATTCGAATCAGCAGAAGAATTTATAGAAGATCCATTTGAGATTCTTGGCTCTTGATGCTTCCCACTCCACAACCACCACGAGAGGTTAGTAAAAGCCACAGACATTTACACGACTGTGTCGATTTCTTGCAGCAAAAACTCTTTCTGAGCGATGAACACAGCCTCTTCTTGAACAAACAGCAGCTCTGGTTAGGGAATCCTATTAAGAACTCAGTTAGCAACCATCTAAATTGAAGTGAAAATAATTTTCACAACAGAAAATCAGGAAATCGAATGACTACAGAAGCTCCTGAGCAAAAACAAACCGAGTTGTTTAAACAAGCATACTCAGAAAATGATTGGTGACACTTGAATTTCAAACGCCAGAAGCCAGAAGAGCAGAATTTTCTAGCTGCGTTATTCACATGTTTTCCACCTCGGAAAGAATGACTAACAAGTCATAACAAAGGGCAATTCAAATCATTAACAACCATTTGTTAATAGTTATAACAAAAGGCAATAGCTGCAAACATTGTATATACACCAAAAACCAAAACCAAAACATTAATAGTACTCCAAAGTACATTGAACAAAGACACCCATTTTTCTCAACAAGAATCGAAAGGAATAAACCCATCTTGACACATAATCCAAACAATGACAGATTCAAAACAACAACCAAACTATTCACAGCAAGAACAAAAAATAGCAAACCTCAAAGTAGCCACACAAACAAATTCCCAACGTGGCCACCATCATGGTAACCGAACCCATTTTTTTACCCCCAAAACAATTACGCATGTAAACATTTCAATAAACACAAAAAACGTGTCCTTCCTCCAAAATCAGATAAAAGAGGTTGAAAAACAAACAACCCACAAGCTGAAACGACAAAAGCACGAACTTTTGCCAAAGATTCAATCATTCGGAGTATCCACAAACCGCTATTTAAGGAAAGAAAAAAAAAGTGAAAGCAAGGAAGAGAGAAACGCTATTAATCAATCAGTGTATACCTCAAAAAGGTTAAATCCTCAGAAAGTAAAATCTGTTATTCAAAAAATGTTATGGGAAACGAAGCTTTCACGAATAACATTAGGCTTTTAAGGGAAAAAGGGTACACAGATAGGTTGACAGAGAAGAATGAGAAGAAAAACCAGTCGCAATTGCTATACAGTTCCCAGATACCGTTGGATGATTCCAAATCATACGTGTTGTCTTGCGAACCGTTGGATCTGTCCGATCTGTTCCAGTAATAATTCACTTGGCACAATTCGCAATACTATCAAGTAAAAGAGCGCCACGTGGGCGATGAAGAGAAGAACATGACAAAGAAAGTATTATCCGCTGTAGCCGGTTCCATGATACAGAGGATTCTAAGTACACGTGGCGAGTGTGGGTAGGTGTTTGGCTTGGAGGAAAAGGTGGCGGTCAAAGATGTGGTTGTGGTTGGCGCTGAGATGAGAAAGTAAAATTGGTGTAGCCAACAAGGATTTGGTTTTGAATTTGCGTGGTTGTGTGGTTCAAGGAACATTACTTAGAAGAAATTAAAAAAATAAAATATTTACCCATTGTTACACTTTTTTATGCTCCATCATTAGACTTTAAATCTTATGGTATTCTATCTCTGTTATTTTATTATTATTGTAATGAAAAGAAAAATAATGATTAAACCTGGTTCATTAAACATTTTTTATTTTTATTTTAATCGTTTTTAATTTCCACTTTTGATTCTATTTTTATGATAAAGTTTTCTCGTGTTAAGATATTTGTACAAACTTCAATTCATAATTTCTAATTAAGTCGTAATAATTGTGTCGGTCAACATACTTATTTTATGTTCAACAATACTTAATTATTTATAATCTTTACAATATGTATTTACTTTTCAATAAATTGTAAATAAAAGTAAGTTTAAAATAATGCAATTAGCACTTGAAAAATTATTTGAGATAAAGTTTATTTTAGTATGATGTGATTAATTAATTAGAGTTTATGATGGTGGAGAAAAAGTCTTATGTAGAATTATTATGTGATGAGTATATATAAATGTTTTGCATTAGAAATATATAAAATATGATGTATGCAAGATAATAAAAAGTTAAAACGATATTAAATGACATTATAATTAGAACGAAACAAGTAGCTTAGTGGTAAAAGCTAAGTGCACGGTTTATATTTTTTAGATTGAGAATCACTCTTTGTTATTTTTTATTTGCCCTCCACGAGTTCAGGTTGAAAAGTTTGTTAAGAGTAGGGCTTTAGGCATGAGAAGCTTGCAATGCACAAGAGAGGAAAAAGGGGCATTCTCGCGAAATGTGGTAGAATTCATAACTTAAGAGACTTGCACGTAACAGAAGGCGGTTTCCTTATGGTGATTGAGGACCGAGAAGGGAGGGAGAGTTGGAGGGAATTAGGGGGAAAGGTTGCAAAGCAAACCTTTTCAGGATTTTAGGGTTTCGAGGTTGGGTTTTATGGAAGACACCAAGAGACTGAAGGGTTGCGAGTCAGAGAATGAATGCGAGTGTGGAAAGCGAAAAGACGAGAAGTTTGTATCGGGAGTTGTGGCGTTTGATAGGTCAAACCAGGTATGCGGAGTTGACCATACTCTTTTGTTTGGTGATTGTGTAATGTGTGTCGGTCTATTAGTGTTCAAGTTTGTGCTATTTCATTTCTTCGTTCTGGATATTGAGTATTGAAGCTGCGAAGGAACATAAGCATATTATACTACATTCTTGATTAATGAACCTTGTGGGTGCTGTGTTATTGTGTGCAAGGATAGTGGTCAACATAAGTCATTAATATACCTTAGTTGTTTAATGGTTCCTAACATGGGTTAAATCCAAAGCTTTCGTTGAATGATGCGTGAATTATGTTTGGATTGTACAAGGCATCCTAGGCAATGGTTTGATTTCTGTTTTTTCTTGAAAAAGGTAGAAATTTATGGCTATGTGTTTTGGTATGATAGAGTACGATTTTGGGAGTATACTGTTATGGTTAGAATGGTAATGTGCTAAATGGGTGTTGAATTAATGATGTGTAGGTATTAAATTAAGGGGAAACTATGTTTTCTGGTGGTTGAATATGAAATTAGATGTTAAATGCGTATTGTGTTTTTATTTAAGGGTGGTAGAAAACTACTTGTATATTGGAGAAGGAAAAACGTTTCACAGCCTAACTGTCAAGGCAGTTAGGAAGAAGTCTGTATAAAAGGAGTTGGGGTGTTTTGGAAGAGTTAGTTGAATCTTATTGGTTGTATCGAAACTCTCTGGGTTCTGTGGGGGAGAGGTTAAGCTCTCTGAATCCATGGTATTCGACATTCTTGATTCTTTTAGCAATAAAGTGAGGTTGTACAGTTCTGGGTGATTGTTTGGTGTGTGTGTTTCGGGTGTTTCCTATAGATTCTTGATTAAAAGAACCTATCATTTGATCCGACCTGCTGGATCAAGGGTTGCCGATAACAGGAGAATCAGCGATGGACAACAATATGGAGGGGAGATTAGATAATCTTGAGATCATGGTGGAAGGGATAAAGGAGGAGACGACCGCGATACGACGCGATTTGCAGCAAATGATGAGATTGATGGGCGGAGGAGTGAATAATCATGAGGGAGGATCTGAAGGGGGTAGTAGCTCGGTGAACGATAACCACGAGAGACGTGATAATGGTGGAATACAACAGAATTGGCGGCAAAGAACAGATTTACCTGGGTTTGATGGGCAAGAACCCCAAAGCTGGATCAACACGGCTGAGCGCTTCTTTGACATACAGAAGGTGGCGGAGGAAGATAAGGTAGAGTTCGCCTACATTAGTATGGAAGGTAGTGCGAGTTATTGGGTTAGGTTCTGGAAAGACAAAGCCAAGAACCGTTCTTGGTCTGGCCTGAAAGCTGGGTTGATTAATCGTTTCGGAGGAGGATTCCGAGGAACTGCGTATGAGCAGCTGGTGACGCTGCGACAAGACGGAACGGTGGAGGAGTTCGTCGGGAGTTTCAAGATGTTTGTGGGGCAAACCCAGGGATTATCAGAGGAACTGGCGTTGAGGTATTTCCTCGCCGGACTGCGAGAAGACATTAAGGGACCAGTTCGCGTTCAAGATCCTCAAAAATTGATGGTTGCAATGAGGATCGCACGTGACGTGGAAGACGTAGCGAACAAAACAGGAGGGGGAAGTCAGAATGTGATGAAGGGTCTACAATTGTGGGGACGAGCGGTCGGGGCTGTCATGAGAAACGAGAACAGTCGACTAGCTACGAGTCGACCGAACGGAGCTGAAAGTGTAGGATCAGTGAGTGGAGCAGGACCGAACGGTTTGGGAAGACTGAACGGTATGGATGGGTCAGAGGCCAGTATCAGACCGAATGGTAAGGACTATAGAAACCGAACGGTAAGAAACTTACCTTATCCGGAGTTCCTGAAAAGGAGGGAAGAAGGTAGATGCTTTCGGTGCAGGGGTCCTTTTGCTCCCGGCCATCAGTGCTCGGAGAGGAGTTTGAGAGTTTTACTACTAGCGGAGGACGAGGAGGATGAGGCGAAAGAGGAAAACGACCAGGAGACGAAACCCATGGAGTTGTCAGCGTGTTCGGCGGAGGGGCTGACGCCTCCCAAAATCATGAAGTTGACCGGTTTGATTGAGGAAAAGAGGGTGGTAGTCCTCATCGATAGCGGGGCTAGCCACAACTTCATTAGTCGGAGCGTGGTGGAGGAACTGGGATTGTTGGTGACAGACACGCCTTCAGACGCCGTGAGCCTCGGTGATGGGCATAAGAAATTGACGAGTGGACGCTGCGAGAAAATCAGATTGAAGTTGGGAGACGTCACAGTGGAGGAAGAA
Source organism: Vigna reflexopilosa (assembly GCA_027742785.1). Lineage (NCBI taxonomy): Eukaryota > Viridiplantae > Streptophyta > Magnoliopsida > Fabales > Fabaceae > Vigna > Vigna reflexopilosa. The sequence continues at coordinate 15,984,245 of CM050921.1, forward strand.
TCTTACGTGTTTGAACTGGGGGGTGTCAATGTGATATTGGGAATCGCATGGTTGGCGAAATTGGGGGAAGTCGTGTTGAATTGGAGAGAGATGTCCATGGAATATATGTTGAAGGGAAAGAAGGTGACATAAAGGGGTGATCCAGCGCTTTCCAGACAGCTGGTGGAACCTAAAGCATTGGTGAAATTAGTGGATGGTGAGTCATGGGTTCTAGTGGGGAATTTGGGCCAAGTGGAGCAGGAGGGGTGCGACGAGTGGACTGTGGATTTGACAGGGGAACAACAGACTGAGTTAAGGGCAGAGTTGCAGTCGCACTATGGGGTGTTTCGGGAGAGAGAAGGTCTGGCCCCACCTCGTGGTATAAAGCATCCTTACAGAATAAAATTTGAGATATTTGAGACTGGGAAATTGGGTTTGATCGAGAGAAAAAAAATTAGGGCCAAAAGAGATCTCGAGATTGGCGGAGGGAAGACCAAGAACAACAGAACAGAGGAAAACTACATTGCCCATGAGTCTTCTAATCTTTACAAAGCTGATACTCATTGGATATCAAGGCTGGTTCCTATGTTTGTGGTTGCTAATAGGTTTAAACCATTTAAACGTCCCTATTTTCGTTCGGTCCTCCCACTTTAGTCCTTTTCTTTTAAACTTTTCCAATTGAGTCCTCAGAACTGCTCATTTGAAGCAATTCAGCTCTTGCCGTTAAAAATCGTTAACGGCCGTTTAAGTAGTGATGACGTGGCATTATAAATAAATTTTATATTAAAAATTATTAAGGAATATTCGTGTAATCAGGATTTTAGAAGGGCAAAGTAGGAATAAGAAAGACTTTCTTCTTCCTCCACATTCTCGCTCCTGCATCTCAAATTTCCATGGCTGAGTCAGAAGGTGAAAGTCCAACACAGGTTAGGCTCCATGAGGTGTTTTGTCCTGAGAACAGAAAAAGTTGCAAACTTTCGGGCAATGGAGCTAGGAAGAGGAGGGAGAGGAAGAGTTTGTCAGAACTTGAATTTGAGGAGCTAAAAGGGTTCATGGATCTGGGTTTTGTTTTCTCAGAGGAGGATAAAAACACAAGCTTGGCTTCAATTATTCCTGGGCTGCAAAGACTGGGGAAGAAGGAAGAAGAAGAAAAAGAAGAAGAAGAAGATTGTAATGAGCTAAATGTCCCAAGGCCATACCTATCTGAAGCATGGGAGTTTCGCGAATATGGCAGAAGAGAAAAAGAGAACCCCTTGGTGAATTGGAAAATACCTGCTTTGAACAACGAAACTGACATTAAAGATAGTCTCCGATGGTGGGCACACACAGTTGCTTCCACTGTCAGATGATGATGCTGTTGTTCATAATCTAAGTTTTATTGTTCAGTTCTTTCTGTTCAATATACACATTTTTCTTATTCTTTTGTCCATTTTTGTATGTATTTATTCCCTTCTTTTATTTTATATTTTTCTGGGATTTGGCATTCCAGAGATTTATGATTACCTATAAATTTACAAGAAAAGAGAAAAATTTTATGCAGCATTTCAGATTTATTAACACAATCCGAACTAATGTAGTACTCATGGCAGGTTGTTCTCATCCAATTTAATTTCGTGTGTGTAAAGAGAAGTGGTTTATTTTGTGCAGAGCAGAGGGAAAATATGAGGAACCTTCAAAAACCCAAACCAGAGCCAAACCAGAAAAACCCAAAAACCCCAAAATCTGGCCACAACATAAACCATCAAAAAGCATCCAGAGCACCACTGTGAATCTCCATCCACCTCCTCCAAGCTAGAATCCCAATCGCAACCTGTAATGGAAACCACCTTCAAGATTTCTGCATTCCCAATTCAAAGATCCAAAACGCAGCCATGGAAATTTGAGACGCACCTTCAAGGTTTCTGCATTTCCAATTCAAAAATCCAAAACGCAGCCATGGAAATTTGAGACGCAGGAGCGAGAATGTGGAGGAAGAAGAAAGTCTTTCTTATTCCCACTTTGCCCTTCTAAAATCCTGATTACATGAATATTCATTAATAATTTTTAATATAAAATTCATTTATAATGCCATGTCATCACTACTTAAACGACCGTTAACGATTTTTAACGGCAGGGGCTGAATTGCTTCAAATTAGCAGTTCTGAGGATTCAATTGGGAAAGTTTAAAAGAAGGGGACCAAAGTGGGAGGACCGAACGAAAATAGGGACGTCTAAATGGTTTAAACCTTGCTAATATGGCTGCTTGTGTTATTTCCATGTACATCAACAATTGTCCCAAGAATAACCTCGGTCCCCAAGGTGGCTGCATGGCCAAGTTCCTTGGAAGGTTCTCCTTCGAACCCATGCAGGAGAACCTGTTGCTTGGTCCTTCTTCTTCAACATTGACCAAGATGGAAGCCCTTCGGTGGGATAATGTTGGGAACGGGCATCAAGGATGGAGACTTGTCACTTGCATTTGGATACAAGCTGGGATTATTCATTGGCTTGCTAACATGTTGAGTCTGGTATTCATTGGGATTCGTCCGGAACAACAATTCGGGTTTTTAAGGATTGGAGTTATACACCTGGTGACTATCCAGGATCAATATCAATCTTGGGGACAAGGTTGTTGAAGGAGAGGGAGTAATGTTAGGAAACTACTTGTATATAGGAGAAGGAAAAACGTTTCACAGCCTAACTGTCAAGGCAGTTAGGAAGAAGTCTGTATAAAACGGGTTGGGGTGCTTTGGGAGAGTTAGTTTTGAGTCTTATTAGTTGTACCGGAACTCTCTGGGTTCTGTGGGGGAGAGGTTAAGCTCTCTGAATCCATGGTATTCGACATTCTTGATTCTTTTGGCAATAAAGTGAGGTTGTACAGTTCTGGGTGATTGTTTGGTGTGTGTGTTTCGGGTGTTTCCTATAGATTCTTGATTAAAAGAACCTATCAAAGGGTCTGGGAATTTTAGGTTTTGTACATGGTTTATTGAGTTATTTTATGTCTAGGTAAGAATTAAAAGAATGAACTAATTATTAGATACACTTGCATGTTGATTTTGGAAAGAAGAAATAAAGTAATAGCTAAGTTTTATGCAAATGCAGATTGAGTGTATAATTATAAAATAATGGGATATTTAGGTAATGTTAAAACAAATTAAGGACTTCCAATGTAGTGGTTGGAGTGGAATGGAATAAAATTTATTTTGGTGGCAATCCGAGAGAGGACCAGAGGAACATTACTAGTCAAACTCTTTGAAATCTTGTGAATGTTGGTTTTGAACATGTATAGTGCTAGGTATTCACTATACGACATTTAATGTTGGTTTCGGACTTGTTTGAACAATGCATGTGTTAGACAACTAATAGTCTGTTAGAGGAGAGAGATTAGTTTGTTAGAGGAGAGAGACTAATTTGTTAGAGGAGAGAGTATAAATAAACAAAGAGAATAGAGGGAGGGGATATCAGATATTTTGTGCCTTTTGGGTAGAGACTGGATCGTTGTTCCAGTGGAGGAAGGGAGGCTTCCTTGGGTGGGGATACTCACTTGTTATTTCTATTTTTCAGAATAATACACTTTATATTCATACAATTGCTTCTTTTTGTTGAGTGTGAGTGAGTGAATTTCCATCTGTTACGGTCCTGAGTAAAGGAACCTAACAACATGTACTATAATGTTGTCAGATTTCATTGTTTGTGGTGGAATGGTCTTTGCTTGAAGATATTCATTGTTGTTTAGACTGATTTTCTAGGGGTTGTTTAGTGTTGGGTGGTTGTTAATAGTGATTTCTAGGTTTGAAAATCAAGGATGAGATATGGATGAAATTTATTTTTGTGACAATTATCTAGTATTAGAGTGAATGTCACATTGTTGAACTAATTATAAGGTGTGGTGGTGGTGGTTATGTCATTAGTTATGTCTTCTTGCCATACTTTGTTAATGTTAGGATATTTAATTTATTATGATTATATTGTGTTTAGGGTTACTCTAATTATCATGATTATATTGTGTCTAAGGTTACCCTAATTATCATGTACTCTTGTATCAATTTATTCTTATAAATAGAAGATTATGAGAGGGATCAATTAAGTCCTCTAGAATTATTTTACAGTTTAATTCTCAAGTTGGTAGCAAAGCTGGTCAATCCCGCTATAATTTCTGTCTCGTAGCATCTGTCCGGCGCCATAGTCCGGTGCCCGCCATCACCCGTCGCCAGCCACCGTTCGCTGTCGCCAGCCACCGTTCGCTGCCGCCGGCCACCTTTCGTCGTTGTCGGTCGCCATGTTCCGTCTGTCTAAACCCTCAGGGTTTTCTTGTTTCTCACTGGTACGATTTGTCATCTTCAGAGATGGTGTCTGGTAGTACTTTTTCCTTCTCCGAAAGTCCATCAATTACCTCCGAGAAGCTAAATGGAAAAAATTATCTATCATGGTCTGCTACCGTTGAAATGTGGTTCCTTGGCCAAGGGCTTTATGACCACCTTGAGCGAGATGGAAGCCATGTGCTGACTGAAAAAGCTTATTAGTGGAAACAAGTAGATATCCAGTTGTATGCCCTATTATGGCAATCAATGGAACCTAAACTTCTTATATCTCTAAGGGCTTTCAAAACTACTCACTCCTTTTGGATGAAAGCTTAAAGCATTTATGCCAACGATATTCAACGTCTCTATGACACTGCGAACAAGCTTGCATCTCTTAAAATGACAGACCATGATATGGTGTCCTTCATGGCTGAAGCCCAATCTGCCATCGAAGAACTCATGATGTTTTTGGAAGCGGACCCATTAAAGGATATAAAAAAGAAACTAGACAAATATTACATGGTGTTGATCCTTCGTGCCCTACATCCCGATTTTGATCATCTTAGAGATCAACTTCTGACTAGTCATGAGGTCCCCTCCATGGAAACATTGACCACTCGCCTTCTGCGTGTCCTGGTACCTTAAACTCAGGAAGTGCATGAACTAGTGGAACCGTTTGTCATGGTTTCCACACTAGGAAAAGGAGGACGTGGCACTAGAGGAGGAGGACGAGGAGGTAAGAGACGTCCTCAATGAACATATTGTAAAAGGATGAGTCACACTCAAGAGAATTATTGTTCCTTACATGGTTTCCCTTCCAAGACCGCCAATTTTCGAAGACTGAAACTTCCACTCCGAAGAGTAAAACTTCCACTTCTAAGTTCACCGAGGATGAATATCAAGAGTATTTAAGGTTAAAGTCCAACAACTTGGTAGAACAATCTCAATCTCCCAGTACATCAACAACCTGCATTTCTCAATCCATGGAAGGTCAAAATTCATGGGTAATTGACTCAGGTGCTTCTGATCAAATTTATGGTAATACCTCTTTGTTCTCATCTATTTCTTTTCGAGAAAAACCTCATTTCATAACCCTTGCAAATGGATCTAAAACTTCCTCCAAAGGAGTCGATCATGTTTCCTTGTCTCCCTCCCTCAATCTCAACTCTGTCCTTTTTGTCCCTAATTGTCCTTTTAATTTAATTTCCCTAAGCCAATTGACCAAAATGTTAAATTGTTCAATAACCTTTGATCATAAATCTTTTGTTATGCAGGAGCGTGGTTCGGGGAGACGGATTGAAGAAGGATATGAAGCTGGCGGATTATACCATTATGGATCTCGTCCAAGGGTGTCCTGTGTTGCTACTCCTAATCCTAAAGTGCTACATGATCGACTTGGCCATCCTCATTTGTCCAAATTAAAAAAGATGTGTCCTGAACTTAGTGGTCTCCAAACCTTAGAATGTGAGTCATGTCAATTACGAAACATGTTAGATCTTCCTTTCCTAAAAGGTCTCAATCAATATGTAATTCTAGTTTTTCCATCATCCATTCTGATATATGGAGACCTAGTCGTATCTCCTCCTTTGGTTTTAGATATTTTGTTACCTTTATTAATGAATATTCAAGATGTACTTGGGTTTATCTTATGAAAACTCGTTCTGAATTGTTAGCTATCTTTACATCGTTTTTGAATGAAATCAAGAATCAATTTGGTCAAGTAATCAAAATATTAAGAATTGATAATGCTAAAGAGTATTTCTCATCCTCCTTTTCTGCCATCTTGAGTTCCCATGGTATCTTACATCAAAATGGTATAGCAGAATGAAAAAATAGACACTTGGTTAAAACTGCTCGTACCCTTTTGCTTAGTGCCCTTATTCCTGTCCATCACTGGGGAGATGCCATCTTAACTGCATGTTATCTTATTAATAGGATGCCCTCCTCTCTTGATAATAAAGTCCCTTTCTCCATTCTGTTTCCTAATGATCCTCTCTTTTATACATCTCCCCGAGTGTTTGGTTGTGTATGTTTTATTCATGACATGTCTCCAGGTCTAGACAAACTCTCCGCTCGCGCTCTCAAATATGTCTTCTTAGGCTATTCTCGACTTAAAAAAGGATATCGGTGTTACTCTCCTGAAACTAAGAAATATTACATGTCTGCCAATGTCACATTCTTTGAACAGACTCCTTATTTCTCTCCATCTGTTTAGGATGTTTCTATCCTCCAACAGGTCCTTCCTATTCCGATGGTTAAGTCAAATAGCTCCACTATCTCTGTCATTCCAAGTTTTGATGACCATTCTCCTGCACCCGTTTCTCCACATACTGAGATCATCCTACACAGGGCCCCAATGGATAGTCCACCTCCCCAAGACAATGGTGAATCTCCTACCTCAGATTCTTCTCCCTCGTCACCTCCTTTCACGCCTCCTAGTGAAAATGATTAAACATGTCCTATTGCCCTCAGAAAAGGTACTCGTTCCACTCGAAACCCTCATCCCATTTATAACTTTCTTAGTTATCATCGATTGTCGCCCTCCTATTTTTCTCTTTTATCCTTAGTGTCCTCTGTTGTTATACCCAAGAATGTGAAATAAGCACTTGATCATCTTGGATGAGGACAAGCTATGATTGTAGATAGGCTCTTGACCACAGTAATACTTGGGAGCTGGTGCCCCTTCCCTCGGGCAAAAAGGCAGTTGGTTGTCGATGGGTGTATACAGTTAAAGTCGGCCCTAATGGTGAAATTGATCGGCTCAAAGCTCGGCTTGTTGCAAAAGGTTACACTCAGGTTTATGGTCTTGATTATTGTGACACTTTCTCTCATGTAGCCAAGATGACTATTATTCGCCTCTTCTTTGCCATGGCAGTCATTCGTCACTAGCCACTTCATCAATTGGATATCAAGAATGCCTTCCTACATGGTGATCTCGAGGAGGAAGTTTATATGGAGCAACCTCCTGGGTTTGTTGCTCAAGGGGAGTCTAGTATGGTATGCAAACTGCATCGATCTCTATATGGCCTCAAGCAATCACCACATGCTTGGTTTGGAAAGTTTAGCTCCATTGTTCAAAAATTTGGGCTAAAATACAGTGAAGCAGACAATTCGGTTTTTACTGTCATTCTTCTCTTGGGAAATATGTTTACTTAATAGTATATGTTGATGATATTGTCATTACAGGAAATAATGTTGTTGGAATATATCAACTGAAAGAGTACTTGTGTAGACATTTTCAAACCAAGGATCTTGAAAGTCTCAAATACTTCTTAGGCATTGAAGTAGCGCAATCAAAAGATGGAGTTGTAATCTCCCAAAGGAAGTATGCTCTTGATATATTACAAGAAACAGACATGATTGATTGCAGACCAGTAGACAGTCCCATGGACCCAAACCATAAATTAAAGATAGAAGAAGGTGAATTATTCTCCGATCTAGACAGGTATAGAGGCTGGTTGGAAAACTGATTTATCTCACTATTACAAGGCCAGATCTATCCTTTGCAGTTGGAGTGGTTAGTGAGTTCATGCAGGCCCCATGTGTTGACCATTGGAATGCTCTCACTCGCATTCTAAGGTATGAAGATAAAGGAAGCATTCAGGTCTCTGGGTATTGTGATGCAGATTGGGCAGGTTCACCTATTGATAGTCGGTCTACTACAGGATATTGTGTTTTTCTGGGAGGAAACATTATTTCATGGAAAAGTAAGAAACAGAATGTAGTAGCTCGATCAGCAGGGGATGCCGAGTATGGGGCAATGACATCACTAACATGTGAACTTATATGGGTGAAACAATTCCTTCAAGAGCTTAAATTTTGTGACATCCATACTATGAAGATGTATTGCGACAATCAAGCTGCTCTCCGCATTGCATCAAATCCAGTGTTTCACAAGAGGACTAAACATATAGAAATTGATTGTCATTTTGTTCGTGAAAAGTTGTTGACTACAGAAATATGTACTGAGTTTATTGGGTCAAACGATCAAGTCGCAGATGTATTGACCAAGTCATTAAGGGGTCCTCGGATTGAATTTATTTGTTCCAAGCTTGGTACATACAATTTGTATACTCCAGCTTGAGGGGGAGTATTAGGATATTTATCCTATTTATCATGATTATATTATGTCTAGGGTTACTCTAATTATCATGATTATATTGTGTCTAGGGTTACTCTAATTATCATGTACTCTTGTATCAATTTATTCTAATATATAGAAGATTATGAGAGGGATCAATTAAGTCCTCTAGAATTATTTTACAGTTTAATTCTCAAGTGTTAATTTTGAGGTTGTTCCTTTCCTCTTTTGAGGGGTAGAAAGACAGTCACATTTCCTTTTTTGAAGGGATAGAAAGGCGAGTCTCTCGTCTTTAATAGGTGGTGGAAGAGATGTGTCTCTTCATCCATGATGGGCAACCCCTTTGAGATACCCCTCTCAAAGTAACCAAAACTCCAACGTTCTCTTCCTGGCTAGCGGCAACATGGCAACACCAATCACAAATGATTGTAGACGAAACTGATATTCCAGTAGAACACCTCAGTGCAGATTGATCGTACTTTGAAAGTGCAACAACTCTTCAAGAATCCTTGATTTGATTTCTTTCCAAATGAAATGTTTCTTGATTACTGGAGAACAAAGGTTCTTGAAGTTATGAACTCAACAAACTTTATTAGATATGAAATATTTGATTCAAAAAGTTGTTTCTGCAAAGAGATGTGTGTCAATTTATACATATGACAGTTCTGACGCAAAGTAATCAGTTAAGTAATTACCAGTGTTGTAACAGAATTACATTAAATGCATTTAACAGAATTACATTGATGTAATTGGAGAATTGTAATTGTGGATAATCTATGATTGTGTTTGTACAACATGGTTTTATTAATCATGGTTGTGCATCATTCAAAAAGGGGAAGATTGTTGAGATTGGTGATAGGGGGAGCACTAGTTTAGCTGAACCCATAATCTCAGTGATAACTGTGTTTTTGATGATGACAACACATAATTAATAATAACATATGTATGTATTATGTTATACATATCATATGCTTATGCTGTCTTTGATATATCTGTAAAAGCATATATGTGAACATTATTGTGTTGTTTACTGCATACGATTATGTTTAATATGTGTTTTATCTGTGTATGCATAACATAAGTTTTCAGAAATGAAAATCCACGAGCACTATGGTTGAACTTTTAAGTGTGGCAAAACAACAGTTTTAAGTCGATTACATTATGGTTCAAATCGATTAAAACTCGTTGGTTTGCACAAATACTTTTCAAATGTACTGTGAGATATTTTAAGAAGAATTTTTTTTAAAAATGTGCTAAGTGATTTTACTTAATCTATGGCATGCGACTTGTATTCGACTAAGTTAGTTATTGATTTGAAAATTGTTTCAATGCTAGTCTTAACTGTTACAACGGTCATATTTTTTAATATGTTGATCAAACATTAATGAAAAATCGATTATATTAATTGCACTTTCAATTATTGCGTTTGAATGCTTTTATTCTGTTATAACTGTGAATTGCATTTGACTAGATTAATAGCCTAATTGATTAAAAAGTGTCTGTTTTGTGATATACTATGTATTGATGCCTAACTTGATTTCTGTAAGAAGTTTTAATCTTTACACTTTCATATCTATTGAGATTGTTGTTAGGGGGAGCACTGGTTTAGCTGAACCCACAATCTCATAGTTTCTGGTTTTTGATGATGACATCGCATAATTAATAACACATGTGTATTATGTGTTACATGTTCTATGCTTACATGTTATATGATTATATGGGAAGATGATTATGTTGTTGCTGTGTTATTCATTGCATTTCACTTATTTAGATATGTGATTTTATACTTCAATGCATGACACATGTTTTTGGAAAAGAAAAACCATAGGCACTAATGTTGAACTTTAAATTGTGTGACAAAACAATAGTTTTAAGTCGACTTCATTATGCGGTGAGTCGATTAAAACTCGTGTGTTTGCACAAACCTTTTCAAAGTGTGCTGTGAGATTTTTTAAAAGAGAAAATTTTTCAAAACTATGTTTTACAATGTTACATAGTCGACTATATGCGTATTGCATTCGACTAAGTCCGTTGTGTTTTGAAATTCTGTTAATTCTTGATATAACTGTCTAACGGTCATATTTTTAAATATTTTGATCAAGCATTAAATGTAAATCAACTGCATTAATTGTGAAGTCAATTAATTGCTTTGATTGCTGCTAATTTTTATAACTGATTTGTTATATTTGACTGCATTAGTAGCAAAGTCGATTAAAATGCGTCAGACTTGTGAAATTCTATAGATTGACGCGAATTTGATTTCTATAAGAACTTTTGTGAATCTAACGATTTTATGATATCTTTTAACATAAGTGTTGTCTTACAGAAAGAGGAAAAAAACTCCAAGAATCAAAGAAGAGATCGTGATGATCATCTCCTTGTGATTTCTTGAAGAGCAAGATTGTTGTGCATTGAAAGTTTGATCTATCTACACATTTGGGTGTCTACTACAAGATCAGGTTTTACAATCTGCTGAAGTTTGGGTTGTGTTCCCTATTGTGATTATAGGAAGAAGAGCGTGCTGCGTTCTTGACTTTGAGGGGTTTTTTAAAGGGTTGGGATAACAGAAGAGGGGATTCTTGTTGCTGGTCTTGTTATTGTATTGCCTATATTTTGATTAGAGGGTTATGGAGGTGATTTATATTTTTGACGTAAGGTCTCTATAAAAGTCTTGTTGTAAAAACCTTAATCATTATAGTGCATTTGCTTCCCGTGGTTTGAAAGACACTAGATGTAGACAGGTTGACCGAATTAGTATAAAAAGCAGTGTTTAAAGGCATCACCTTTTGCGAAAAAAGATTTTAAAAGAACATTGTTTTTACGTTTCACCAATTCACCCCCCCTTCTTGGTGTGAGAAACTGAGCCATTCTAGTTTAACAATATCTTTTAGAAAACTGTGCGATATCTTACAGAGGAAAGAAAAGCTTCAAGAACCAAAGATCTTCCGTGGTGATTTAGAGTCTTGAAAGGTTTCTTGCGTAGCAAGGCTTACTGTGCTTTGAAAGTCTGATCTCTCTACACAACGAGGTGTATTCTACTATATCAGGACTTTTGTAATCGTGAAGATTGACTAGTATTCCTTGTTGTGATTACAGGAAGAAGAAATGTGTTCTTGACTTTGAGAGTGTTTGAAAGGGTTTGACAGTAGAAGAAGGTGTTCTTGTTGCGTGTCTTGTTTGTTGTATGGCCTATATTAGATTAGAGGGTTAGAGAGGTGTTTTATATTTTGACGTGAGGTCCGTAAAAACCTTGGTGTAAAAACCTTGATCTCTATAGTGCATTTGCTTCCTGTGAGTGGAAGGACACTGGATGTAGGCATGATGGCCGGACCAGTATAAAAACCAGTGTTTGATTTCTCTGATCCGTACAATCTTTATTATTGTCGATTAATCTGGTTTTGTATTCGATTGAGTGAACTCCTGCATTACATACCATTTTACTTGCAATTCAAGAAAAGCGTAAAGACATCCTATTTTGCAAAAAAGATTTTGAAAGCTTATATTTTTACGCATCACTAATTCACCCCCCTCTTGGTGTGAGAAACTTAGCCCTTCTTTTTTAACAACACTTATCTCCAAGAATACACCTTAAGTACAAAATATGATCGGCAATGTGTAAGAACAACTTCTTTGTAAGAATATTTGTGAATTTCCTTCCAAATGAGTAATCTTGATTCTCCAAGAAGATTGGAACTCTCATGCAATTAGTTCTCAACAAATAAATCAGTTATGAAAATGTAAGATCATAAAATCATGTTGAAGCAGCAAGTAACACGTCTATTTATAGAATTTTCTAACTCTGACGCAGTTTAATCAATTAAGCACATAATGTAATCTGTTAAGCTTTTCCTTCTACTTTAGTAGTTTTACATTTGTATCAGATTTAACATATTAAATGGTGCATGCAATTGATTATGTAAATCACACAAGCCAGTAACAAACAAATATGAACGTTATAGGTAGTTATGGCTTTTGAAGAAAATGATTTTCACAATATATGTATTTTAACCGATTATGAAACTTATGTAATCCTAGAAATATCTTTCCTTATAGCCATGGTCCTTGATGTTGGGAAGAACTTCTCCAAAAAAACATTCTTCAAATCATCCCAACTGGTGATAGACTTGGGCGCAAGGTAATATAGGCAATCCTTTGCCACACCCTCTAAAGAATGCGGGAATGCCTTTGAGAATATGTGATCTTCAAGAACATCACAAGGCTTCATCGTTTAACAAACAATATAGAATTCCTTCAAATATTTATGCGGACATGCACCTGCAAGGCCATGAAACTTGGGCAACAAATGGATTAGTCCAGTCTTGAGAACATATGGCACATCCTCATCAGGATATTGGATGCACAAGCTTTCATAGGTGAAATCAGGTGCAGTCATAATTATTTCCAGATGAAAAAATAAATCATAATTATTTTCAGATGCAGCAGAATGCACAAAATATGGCATAATAGTGTACACAGAAGGAGACTGCTCAGTACTATGCAAACTAATGGTCTCTAAATGCATAAACTCTAATGGTATAGATTGAAATGGTGGGACTAACTCTAAAGACAAAATCCTATTATGTCTAGCTAACCTATGAAAAGTCCTATCAATTTTAGGATCAAAGGGTGGAATTATCTCAGAATTGCCCCTAGTCATACACTAAGTCAACTCTATCAGCAAAAGTCCACACAATGAAAACAAAGGGGGTAAAACAACAATATTTGAAAACAAAGTCAGAATGAGCTGAATTTTTGTGAGAAACCCCCTAAAATCATGAAAAGATAGCACAAAAAATTTCAAAGCAAAATTCAAAGTGAAACTATGTCAACCAACATAGGAAAATGTGAAAAACGGTAAAAATAAAACTTCAAAGATAAAAAAGAAATAGAAAATGGTCTTTTATTGGATTTTGAGGCATGGACTCGTGACCAAGCTATGACTATTGCATTACTCACATTTTTCTGCCCAAAAAACACATGATTTGTCCAATTCCGACTCCTGAGCAAAAGTTACTACTTTTGGAAGTTTGGGCTCACCCGTTTTTCACGAAAGAGAATCTGGACAACCAGTGGTGCTTCTAGGATTTTTCTATGAAAATATGGGGAAAAAGAAGTGAACACACCAAATTTCAACAAAAAAATATGGCCTGTAGCTATGAAAATGAAAAATGAACATTAATTAGGAAAAAAATGACACTATTCACACACAAAACAAGTGTCGCTCAACGCCCAAAGCACAATGTCGCTCAATGCTAGCTGCACAACACACGACACAGACACAAAAAACAAAACACACACTAACACAGACCCAAAACTGAACCATTGGTCGCCGACAACGACACCAAAATTTGATTAAGGTCGTACCCGAATCAAATTTAATATTCAATTAAATGTAGTGTAACTAAGAGAATGACCTCTAGGTCGTCTCTCAAGGACCAAGTTGTGGTTCGAGCAATAGGTCGAACACCTGGTGGGGGGTGTTTTGAAGGTGGTTTTGTGAAATGAAATGGACAGATTAACAGACAAATTGAACACAAAATTAAACACAAATTAAAAACAGGTTGGTGTTAGCTCTATTGCACTTGTTTCCAATCACAAATTTACAACAAATATCCACTCCTATGACCTTTAATCCAACATGAATTAGAAAACTAAGCAAAGTCTAAAACGGTCTTCATAAAAATACGAATTAAGCAAACACAATTACATATATTCACTCAATGCTGCGCAAACACACTAATCAACTAAGCGAAGATTATCATGCTCAAATTATACCACTAAGCGAGGACTAATTACACATAACAAATTGCATTTGTGTGGGCAATGAAGAACAAAATCACAAATTGGCTCCTATAATCTCAAGGAAACATGTGCAAACTCACTAATCACCAACCCAGAAAATTCACCTCTTGATGAAAACGAGTTCTAAACAATTAAAATAGAATTGAAGCATTAGCAAACTAACCCAATGCAAAAATGAAAATTCAATGCACCAAAAACAAAACCCAATCAACAAAAACGCAACCAAATCAATAAAAACGCAAACCTAAATGGAAAACAAAATCAAACAGAATTTGAAAGCAATGGAAACGAACTTAAAACGAATTCAAAGAGCTTAAAATGAAATTGCATGGCATGGAATTGAAAGTGTAGAAACTAAATTGCAAGATAGAGGAAGAAAAGAGAATTGCATAATCAAAATTAGATTGCTAAATTGAAATGTGCTGGAAAACGTAAATAAAACCTAAAACCCCAAATTGGGGAAGCTCTCCCTTGCTGTCCAAGGTAAATGAGAGACTAAGAAAGTGTTTTTCCCCCCTTGGGTCCTAAAACCCTAGTCCAAGGTCAGCCCACAAATTGGGCCTTTAGTATTTTGACCAAAATGGCCCAATAGTCCAATTCTGCCCAAAAATACACTAAAAATGAATTTACAATTGAATTAAATCTAAAACGCCTATGTAGAGAGTGGTTGTTGATGTTCTTGCCCTTTTGAAGTCCCAAAATAATATCCTAAACAATTCTCTGTAATTAATAATGGAAATAATTAGTCCCAGATAATTCTAATTAATTAAAATAATAATTACTGGTCAAATTAAACCCAAATATCAAAACTAAGGAAATATTTGACAATTAAGCACAATTCCCTAATCAAATGTAGTACAATAAGCTAAGTGAATAGTAAAAAATATTGATTCATCACTAACCGATTAAAATTCGAGTAAAATTTGAATTCCCAATTCTTGTGCCAATTGTAGAAAAAGTGATGCAAATAATCTCAACCAAGAGAGGGGGGGAGTGAATTAGTTAGCCCTATAAAAAATTCAATCTTTCAAAAGATTTTCAAAAATCTTTAAGGTTTCTTGGAATGCAATCTAACAAGTATATGAACAACAGTAAAAGAGAAGGGGAGAAAGAGCAACACACAGAATTTACACTAGTTCGGCTAAGCCTACATCTAGTCTTCCTTCAACAACCTTAGTTGAAGGGAACAAGCAAGAATATAGAGAATTCCCCTCTCAATGCATTCTCCTTCCCCAATTCAATATCACCTATAGCACAAGATGTGAATCACCTCACAATCTCAACCCAAAAAGCAATCCCAATTTTCTGTAACGTTAGAGCAATCCCAACTCTAATAACTAGAACACACACATTCTCTTCCTGGCTCACAACAATAGGGAAACACAATCCATTTGATTGTAAGTAAATAGTGATCTCCAAGAATACACCTTAAGTGCAAAATATGATCAACAATGTGTAAGCACAACTTCTTTGTAAGAATCTTTATGAACTTCCTTCCAAATGAGTAATCTTGATTCTCCAAGAATATTAGAATGCTTCGGCAATTAATTCTCAACAAATAAATCAGTTATGAAAATGTAAGATCATAAAATCATCTTGAAGCAGTGAGAAACGCGTCTATTTATATAATTTTCTAACTCTGACGCAGTTCAATCAATTAAGCACATAATGTAATCTGTTAAGCTTTTCCTTCTGCTTTAATAGTTTTACATCTGTATCAGATTTAACAGATTAAATGGTGCATGCAATTGATTATGTAAATCAAACAAGTCAGTAACAAACAAATATGAACGTTATAGGCAATTATGACTTTTCAAGAAAATGATTTTCACAAGACACCTATTTTAATCAATTATGAAACTTATGTAATCAGTTAAGTTCCATACTTAAGCAAATTTGAAAACATTTTCCAATCTAAACACACCAATGCACTCAGCAAACATGTGTTGGCATAACAACGTGTTTTAATTGATTATACAACTAATGTAATCGATTAAAACATAGTTGTTTTGTCCCTGTAAAGCATATAGTGAAATCTGAAGAAATATAACAAATTATAAAAACACTTTAATCGATTATTTCTTACAAATATGCAATGTGCAATATATTTCAACCTATGACTCATTTCCATAAAATGAATGAATATACCAATCAGTTCAAGCACAAACACAATAATAATCAAGCAATTGATGAGGAGGCTCATGATGTTGTCCATATTTAGAGCAAACTTGAACAATATGCACGATTATAGGAGCATTTAGATGATTCTCCTTAGACATTGTCTGAGAGAAGCATCTAATTATTATCTGTTTCTTCTTAGGAGGCACAATATTGGTTACTTCTCTTGAGGCAAAAGGGTGTTTCATGAAAACCTTGACACACTTCTGGAGTTCTTTGATAATGAGTCCATCATCAAAGTTGTTTGACTTTTCAGGACGTTCCTTAGTAGAAGAAGGCATTTTCATCTTCTTGGACTTCTTTTCCTTTAACGCTACTAGTCGAGGTCGTTTAGTGAGTACTACATCCTTAGTTGTTGTCATTTTTGGAGCAATAGTGGTACATTGATCACTATACGAGGTTGCCATAAATGTTGTTGGAGATGTTTGAGCTTTGTTTGCTTTTTCTTTTTCAAGGAGTATCTTTGCATCAAAGTCTTGTCTCTTCTAACGATTCTTTAACTCTAGCTTCATTGTGATCATCGTCTTGGAGAGACCTGCAATCTTGAGTGTCTCCTTCTTTTCTGGATTCACGTGGGGAGGTGCTGATCTATTCTTTTTTACATTGACGATTTTATTGATGTTTAGTAGAGGTATCTTGTTCAATTTATTCTCCTTTAGTTGTATTTGTATCACATTGTTGAAGCTAAATTTTGGTCTCGTGAAGCACCGTTTAATAGAATGTCTCTCCGAAATAGAGTAGGGACATCCAAAGACAGTAGGTGCTCGACAATCCCTTGGTTAACATGCAGTCATCAAGGAGGAGTAATAGTAGTTGATTACTTTATCGTTTAGGTTCCTGATTAACTAGATGATTTTGATGAAGATAAGATGTGGCAAGTTGAAAGACAACTCAGTCATTATATGATGGATAACATATCTACCCAATTCTGTAACATAGTCTCTAACACTATTCTTGTGCAAAAACATCTTAAAGAAAACGTGTTAAAGAATCTTTGTGTATGCACATAACTCTTTATAAATTATTTCCTTACCAACATACTCCTTCTTGAAGCACACATCGTAGAGGGTGAGCTCAATTGTTCCTTTGGCAACATAAATCTCATCCCAACCATTAAAGTAGCAATTATCACACCTGACAATCAATTGCAGCATCAATGGACTCAATGTTGTTGACCACTTCTCGACCAATAACCTTTGAGACAAGACCGTTGGGATTCACCTCAGCGTTTATCCAAAACTCCCTCACCAGTTCTAGTGATATGGGGTGTCCCACTCAAAGTAGCTTATGATGCCACAATGATGTGCATCTTGAAGATCATATTAGCCATATATTATGAGATCCTCGAGATTCACCTAGTGCTTAAGATAGAGCCTTCTGGGTTTTCTTTAGTGGCATGAATAACAAAAACACATGTTGTGGTTTCATATACCTTGTCGATAGAGATAACAACATCTTGTGCAGCAGCCATTGCAGTGGTTGAAGGTTTTCTTTGGAGAAGGTTTTGGCGATTTTAGGGTTTTAGAGATACGAGTGCTTGAGAGAGAGTTTGGAGTAACTTAGGAGGCACAAAACCGTTTGAGGTTTTTAACAGTTAAGTGTGAGGGATAAAAATGATTTCTTGTAATGGTAATTGTTATGCATTTAAGGGCAATCCTGTTATATTAAATTACATACGTACATTTTTATTTATCTGACATTTTACTCTAAAAGGTTTTTGTTGGGCCAACTATTTTGGGCTTAGCACTGGATAATATCATACATGTATGCAGTGTCAATAAACTACTTATCTTAGACAATGATATAATATTAGTCATCACATTATATGTCATAGACTTTTACACTAGGCACTTTTATATCATGTACCAGACACATTGATTATCATTTAGGTGCAGAAATAAGTTTCTTGTAAAATCAACATATTATTACTATTGCTAAATGTAAGAATCTTACTCTTGTTGACGTAGTAGCCTTTTAGTTGGTTCCTCCTTTGGGAGATAAAAGTAGTCATCTATTGTCTATGTAAGAGTTTGGTTTTGACATACTATTTTATGTCACCGGTGTTTTGTTTAATAGATGTATTTTCTTCATCTGACGCTACGAGTTGTTGAGCTTTCTCTCTTTTCTCCTCTAGATGTTTCACCATCTCGTCTACACGCTCGTTTCCAATCTTATTATCTGCAAAGAAAATTGTCTGGCTCTGACAATTTTTGTGCCAGGCTCGTACTTGTTATTTTACCATGTAAGGCCTTTCTCAACATGACCACGTGTTTGCTGTCAATTAAATTTTGTTACCAGATCATGTTTGGGCCTTGAGATCATAAACATTATCAATTTTTGGAATATCATTTACACTTACCTTTCCAATGTTTTCTTCCTTTCTTCTTTGGTTTCCTTTGACGATTACTGGTTATTTAATTTTTTATTGTGATCAAGATCATCTCCTTTAGTCCTATTAAGAACTAACCCTTTAGGTTAGCTCTGATACCAACTGAAATACAAGGAAAACACTAGAAATGGGGAAGGGGTTGAATAATGCTTTGAAATTCTTTCACAAATCAATGCTTGTCAACTATAGCAGGGGTTAGACGACCTGCTATAGTTGTTTGATTATTATGTTTTCAATACAGTGTTTTAAGAAAACGTTTCAAATAGGGAAAACAATAACACATATATTTTTATATTGGTTCACTCAACCTGAGCTATGTCCAATTCCCCTCAAGAACTCTTGAGAGGTTCCACTAATCTTATCTAAGATTACAAATGAGTACAAATCACTCCTGGTATACACCAATTATTCTAACTATTCCTAGTATCCGAGTATTATAATCACTCTTCGTATTCGAGTATTTTAAACCAATCCTGGTTTCCCTAATCAATCCTGACTAGTATGAGTTTACTCACTCCTAATTTCTAAGTATTATAACCACTCTTGGTATACATTAAGTAGTGCCAACGATTCCTGGTTTCCCTAGTCATATTTGACTAGTACATTTAGCTCAATACAAATTTTTTAATACAAACACAATCGGTGTTTGTTTACAAATACATATTTGAATATCTCTCAAGGAGATGATCAACACAATACAATACAATTTGTGAGCTTGTGAAGTTATTTCTCTTAGGTTGAATAACTTTAGACGATATAAGCTTTAAGGTAGAGCATAGCTAATATTTAAGATCTTTTTTGCATATGTTCTCTCTCTCTCTCTCTCTCTCTCTCGTCTCTTCTATTTTCACCTACTTCAACTTCCATAACTTTGTTTCTTCTGTGGATCTTCTTTATATGGCCCTCTTGAGAAATGACCATTGGACACAAAGTTGACTTTTGGATAGACTTCATAGTCATTTTGGGTAGTTGGTTAGACTCAAGTCTAAGTTGTAGGATGACAATGTTTTATTAGTGCTTTCTTTCATATGTAACTTGTATGGCCTTTTAGTGCTAAAGTTTTGAGGAAACATTCTAAGAATGTCTTCTTATATCTCAACATCTTTCTATCCTTTGTGTAACTTTTCTGAATAAAGCTAAGTATTGAAATTACCTGCACAGACAACAAGAATAAAACATGCAATTAGAGATACACTTTTTTGTACAACATTAATTATTTTAAACATTTTGTCACATGTCAACACTTATTGTTTGAAGACAAAGTGTTTGATATGTTAAACTTAGATGATGTGATCTCTTATGGTCTTATTTCATAACTCCATATAAGTTCAAGTACATCGTTTAGACATTCTTAGCAAAGCTTCATTTTAGATGCTATAACTTTTGTTAAAATGCTATGGTGATTAGATATTCTGTTGGGTGTTCTATAATGTTGGGCGCCTTATATATTTTATGCCTTCGACATGTTTGAGATATCAAATAGTTATATATCTTTTGATAGCATTTAACATGTTATACTGATATCATTAATAACATGTTCTATCAGACGCTTAGTTATGTCAGACTCATTTATATACAAAAACACATTACTGGTAGTTTTAATCGATTATGTAATTAACGTAATCGATTAAAACATAGAGCTAGCCTTTACTAACATGCATACTAATAGATTTAACAATCATTTAAGAACCTAGTTCCTACCATACATGCATTTTAACAGATTGAGCAATTAGTTAATTTCATCAGGAACATTGAAGCATCATCAAAAATAATTTAACCATATTTGGAACATCATAAAAAGTATTTTCCTATTCAAGGTAGCTCCCCTGCCAACAACACACGTTAATTACAACATTCATTGCTATATGTCTAAGTTGAACTAGCTTTGACATCAGAATACCTTCTGGAAGTACCATCCTATCAGTTTAGACACACGGGAGAACTTGGATCTTGGGGTTCCTTTTTGGATTTTTGTTTTCTCCTTCTCTGATTCGACTTTGTAGAGGACTTTTGTTCTTTCCCTGTGCTCTGTTCGTGACTAGGGTTTATGAAATCTGGAATTTGGGGATTTTGGAATCTGGTTCTTACGATTGGGGTATTCCTTGGGTATTTGGGTCTGCGAATTAGGTTTCTTGAAATTTCTATGCAGGTTGTGCGATTTGGGGGTGAGAGTGTTGATTTAGGAATCTTTGGTTCTTCCCTGTTCTCACGAATTGGAGGAGATTTTTTTCTTCTCTACAGTTTAGGGTTCGATTGGGGTCTTAGTTATTCTTGGAATTCTTGGTTTGTTTGATGCAAAGGGCTTTTGCGTAGAGAGACTTAGTGGTTGTTGTGAGTTTGGGTTTCTCTTGGTCGTGGAAGAAGGTTCGGGTTAGACTGGCAGTGTCCATTCCTTGGTGGTGACAAGGAGTCACAGTGGTCCGACGATGTCACCAATGATCCTGGTTGGGCAGTTGAACCTAATTGGGCATGGAAGCCCAGAGTTGAATTTAGGGTTGGACACTGGAACTGCAATGGCAGAAAAAAAATAATAATAAGAATTTTAATTGCGTTGTAAGTCCAAAGTCTTTACTATCCACCTCAACCTATAATTACTTAACACGTCACCACGCATACAACTTAAAAATGCCACATTACTACTATCTTCTGTCATATCATCAATCCATTAATGTCGTTTGTTTCTATTTAACGGAAAGGATAACATTGATGTAAAATTTAATAAGTGAGGACCAAATTCAAACACTTTTAAAATGAGGGACTGAATTGACATTATTCAACAAAAGTGAAGATAAAATAGAGTATTAAACTTTTATATTATTATCTTCATAACTCACATGGATAATGCTTATATGTTACTGAATCATTTTTCATTAAATTGAATAACCTACCCAATTAAAACAATTGAATCAATACAGAAAATTGTCTTCTTGTTAGCATAATCCATATTCGTAAAAGGAACAATAATCCATATTCTTAAATGGAGCCAATTTTGCATCACAAACATAAATAATTATTTCAATTCTGATATCAGTGCGATGTTTAAAAATTGTCAAAACACACAGTGAGAAAGGTGTTCAATTTTAACGTGTTTCATAAATTGTTTTTGATCCCATACAATTGTAACTTTTATTTATATATATATATATATATATATATATATATATATAACACCGTTTTTTTTCAATATTATTACATAAATTTATTATTATATTTTAGTAAATG